>KQ954479.1:0-333351 GCA_001541205.1 Rhodotorula sp. JG-1b | reverse complement strand
CGGAGAGGAGAGGAAGGGGAAAGGGAAACGGAAAACAAAGCGAGCTCAGCGTTCGCGCTCAGCACGACCCTCGTCCGTCGCCGCGGACAGCCCGCAGCTCGCGTGGCGCGTCATGAGCTTGGTCGCGGACGGGAAAGTCTCAAAGAGGATTCAGCGCTCAGCGCCGCAAAAGCCCATACTGTAGGCGCTTTACATGGTACCCGTACCTCCGGCTAAGCGAGTGCTCGCACGGCGATTTTTGACCGCTTTTACGCAAGCAACTTTTTTACCTAAAAGCTGCAGCTTGTCTGCCTTGGGCATATGAGGACTGTCTCACGCGGATCCACGGCTCCGCGCGCTCGGCGGAATATTCGAAATTGGCGGGCGCGCTGGTCCTCGGTATTTTCGCTTCTGTCAAGCACAGTCGATGTCGGGATTCACCTCCCCGTGTGATCCTGAACTACAGCTGTAGTGGCAGACATATAAGTGTATCAGCGCCCGTTCGAGAGCAGAGCGGCGAAACCTGGCGTACCTGGTATAGACAAGCAGGAAAACGCTCGCCGGCGCAACAAGACCTTGCCTCGCTCAATCGAGCCTCGTCATGAAGCGGCGCGCAAGATCATTTTCGGGTGCGGAAAACTTGCAATGGAAGTCTCGTTGGCCCAGAAGCGGCGAGGCCGCTTTCCCGCGACTTATCTTGAACCCAGGGCTTTGTTGTATGCGCGTCGTCTGCCCTCGTGCGTAACATCGTCGCGCCGCGCGGCATGCTGAAGTTTGTCCGAGCTGAAAGCTACATAGCTGGGTCCACTCGGCTCATGCCTGGCCAAACCGGAATGTCCTGCGAGTCGGCGACGTCGAGAAGGAGCCAGGACGAAAGCCGCCCTGGAAAGCGCCCTTATGGTTCGTCTGGCTGCGAAACCGGGAGCATCATACAGATCCACCCTGGCAGAGGATGCTCGCACCTGAATGTGGGCGAATGTAGCGTCGATCTGCGCGAGCGGTGGAAGCCGTGGCTGGAACATGCGGCCAAGTGGAGAATGAGGTTCTTTGACGATTCCGAGGATCAACCGTATAACGCGAGTCCCTCCCAGCCTTGTCCTCTTGTACAGCGTCCCCGTGATGCTCGTAGCGGACGAAGAGCCTGGTGCGAGTTGCATGCGAACGATCTCGGCGAAGGAATCCCAGAGCGTGCATCGCTTCATCGGCCGAGCGGTTCCTCGGGGCGCCCTGCGTGCGCTCGACTTGCTGGGCGAGTGGGGTCATTCCGGAAGAGCCCGCGTCTCATATGCCAGCGCCGAGTACGGTACAAGCGTTGGCGTGGTCATGCCTGGAGGGTGAGATCGTGGCGGCAGCCGATGATGCGTTCGAGTCGAGAAGCAGCGGCAAGTGTCAGGTCGGCAGAGGGGGCAGAGCCGAGGGTCCGGACAATGCGAGCATCCATAATCGTGCAAGGCTTCGTCCGAGCCGTCTGCCGCAAGAGGTGTGTGATTGCGACAATCCGCAGCAAGAAGTTCGGCGAGCCAGAGATCCGCGGGGACGCAGCTCTCTCACCTCGAGCCGCTCCTCTCACAGAGTATAGTCGACGATCTACTGTACCCTTCTGAACTGCAGTCGGCCAGCGAGCGCGATTCCTCGAGCCATGCCTGCGCCCGGTGCAGCCGCCCCCGCCGCCACCGCCGAACCCGCTCGCCGAAGCAGTGATCGAGGCAAGTCAACCTCCCGTTCGCACACTCGGAGACCGTTGACTGATGCCATGCAAACGCACAGAATCCTCTCAGGAAGCCGTCAGAGCGTACCAGCTCCTCGAGGCACTCCGTCGCGGTACGTGGTCACCTCCTTCTCTCTGTTTCCGTGACGAGATGATCGACTGACCCTTTCGAACAACCCTTTCTAGGCAATGAAAACGAACTGAAGCAACTCCTCGACGAGACGGCAGTCACCGACGCCCGACAGAGGGACGGGCAGGCGGGATCCCAGCCTCTCCATCTCGCAGTCCGCTGCGCAAAACGTGAGTTGCACATCCCATCTCAGCGTTTGAAGGCGTTCGTCAGCTAAACATGCTGCTCCAGTCCCGACCGTCGAATTCGTCTACAAGCACGACCCCACCGCCATCAACGTCCCCGACTCGCGCGGCCAAACCCCTCTCCACCTCGCAGCCGCCCTCGACCGCCGCGATGTTCTCGCCCTCTTCCTCGCACAGGATGACACCGACGACATGATCCGGGATCAGACGGGCAAGACGTGCTTTGAAGTCGCAGCGACCCCAGAAGCAGCCTCGCAAATTTCAGGTAACGCAACTTCGCCACCATCCCTCCCCGCCATTCCAACTAACGACCCCCCCCCCCCCCGCGCAGTCTCACGCAACAAGTGGAACGAAACGTTCTTGGCCCATCTCGCCGCCTACATCGCTTCCCCGCCGGGATCCGAATCGCCTTCGAAGCGCGACTCGGCGCACCTCTCGCCCCGGAAACAACACGCTTCCCTCCCCTCCGCCGCCGCCTCGGCCGCCAACGCCACCGCCGACGCAGTCGCCCACAGCTCCTCTTCCGCTTCTTCTGCGACTTCGCCTCACGCCGGCGTCTCGGCCGCGGCAGGTCACCTCTCCAACATTGCCGCCGAGCGGTTGTACCACTTTGTCGCGAAACCGCGCGCCGGTTGCTGCGACTTTGCGATGCGGGACCCCGTCAGCGGCACGACGGTCTTGCACGAAGCGGCGAGGCGTAAAGACCTCGCCCTGATCAAACTCGTCTTGTCCCGCGGAGCCGACGTTCTCGCGAGGGACAAGAGAGGCAAGTTGCCGATCGACTGTGCCAAGGATGAACGGATCAAGGAAGTCTTGCGCAAGCGGGCGAATTCGGAAGGGAGGGCGCTCGCAAGGGCGAACTCGAGCACGGGAACGGACAAGACCATTACCCCTGGCTCTGCAGGCGGCGCAGTCGGGAACAAATTGTCGGCACTCGCGCCGGCAGTTGGAGCAGGAGGCGCAAGTTCCGCAGCACCGAGCGTGTCGAGTGCGGCGTCGAGCATCACTGGCGTCGCACCTTCGTTGGGCAAACAGCCGGTCATGAAGGGCTACCTGCAAAAGTGGACCAATCTCGCCAAGGGCTACAAGCCGCGGTGGTTTGTCCTCGACAACGGTGAGCTACCCCACTCCCCGCGTCGTGCTTGCGAGCAGTGCTGATTTGCTCTCCGTTCCCTGCGCAGGCGTCCTCTCCTACTATCGCAACCAGTCGGACGAGGGCAACGTCTCGCGAGGTTCGATCAGCATGACGGTCGCCAAGGTCGAA
Organism: Rhodotorula sp. JG-1b; assembly: GCA_001541205.1. Taxonomy (NCBI): domain Eukaryota; kingdom Fungi; phylum Basidiomycota; class Microbotryomycetes; order Sporidiobolales; family Sporidiobolaceae; genus Rhodotorula; species Rhodotorula sp. JG-1b. The sequence continues at coordinate 330,085 of KQ954479.1, read as the reverse complement.
CCGCCGAGCGCAGACAAGCTCAAGTTTGTCGTCGGCAGCAAGATCGATCGCAGCTCGTCCGTGTACTTGAAGGGCAACCGTGAGTCTGCTTCGTTCGTCTTGAACTCGGAAAAAAGTTCCGCTCAAAATGCCTTTTTGCCCGGAACAGATCCCGTCGAAGTCATGCGCTGGATCGACGCGATCCGACAGAGTATCGACATTGCCAACGAGGGTGCGATGCTGCAACGCACAAACACCACAGGCTCTGTGCGAGCGCCGTCCATCTCCGAGGTGAACCGCCCCGCGAGTCTCACGCGGCAAGCTGGATCGCCGCACGAGTCGTTGACGGCTCCTTCGATCGATGGAGACAACGATACCTTCCGCGAGGACGAGGATTCGCCCCCGCACGCCGACGATTTCCACCTCATGGCGCAGAACGCCAAGACTCAGGTCGAAGCGAGTCAGCAACTCCTCGAAACGATCGACGCGCGCCAGCAAGATGTCAAGGACGCTTTGCGGCGCTCGCTCGCCTCGCTCGAGACCATCCTCGATGACTACATCGACGTCGTCGACCAGCGCGAAGGGTACTTCCAACGCCGGTACGAGAAGGAAGTCGAGGCGAAGCGGCAGTGGGAGGAGAGCATGAAGGAAGTCGCGGCGCAGCATGCCGCGCTCGAACTCGAACTGCAGCGCGTCGCGAGGGACAACACGAGGCGGAAGCGGGCGCTGCAGGAAGTGCGCGCCAACTTTGGGGCGATCTCGCCCGCTCTCAGTCCGCAGACGTCGATCCGACCTGGCGAGGGTCCCCACGCGTATCAGCAGCAGCAGCAGGGTCAGGGTCAGGGTCAGGAGATGCACACATTGCCGGAGGACGGCTCGGAGCCGCTCCCGTCGCCGTTGCGACTTTCTCCCTTGGCCCTCAACCAGACGCGCAGCCGAGGCGCCACCACCGGTTCCTTGTCTCCGACGCGCATCCGTACCCGTGCCGGCACCATCGTTCAGCCTCGTGGACCCGCCGAGCTCGAGCAGATCGTTCAGGAAGCGCTCAAGCACGACGATGGCGCCGAGACCGAGGACAGCGACGACGACGACGAGTTCTTTGAGGCGATCGAGGCGGGCGAATTGCCCATCGATGAAGACGCCGGCGAACCCGTCACGGCGATCGATCACGCCGAGACGACGACCGCTCCGCACGCGCCGAAACGGACGGCTCCGGCGGCGGAATTCGTCAAGAAGTTTGATCCGGCGCCTTATGCGGGCTACGAGCACCATCGGACCACCCTCCCCATCACGAGTGACAACCGACCGAGTGTATCGCTCTGGGCTATCTTGAAGGGTTCGATCGGAAAAGACTTGACCAAGATCAGTTTCCCGGTCTACTTTAATGAGCCGACGTCGATGCTGCAGCGCATGGCGGAGGATATGGAGTTTTCCGAGTGCCGTGCGTTTCACGGTCTCTCAGGACGGGCCGTACACTCGTTGACACTGACCTTTCTCCGAGCCCTCAACAGTCGACGCCGCTGCCAAAGAGAAGGATTCCACCAAGAGGATCGCTTACGTCGCCGCGTTCGCCATGTCCAATTGTGAGCATCCTTCCTAGCTGCTCTTCATCCCCTCGGCTTTGCTGACGACTACCCGTACAGACTCGTCCACGATTGGTCGCATCTCGAAGCCGTTCAACCCGCTCATCTCCGAGACTTTCGAGTACGTCGAACCGCACAAGCAGTATCGGTATATTTCCGAGCAGGTCTCGCACCACCCGCCCATTTCGGCGTGCATCGGTCAGTCGCCGAGCTGGGAGTACTTTGGCTCGGTCGACGCCAAGTCCAAGTTCATGGGCAAGAGCTTCGAGATCCGACCGACGGGAACGGCCCACGTCACGCTGCGGATCCCCGAAGAATGGGCGAGCCCCGACTGTCCGCCGTGCAAGACCGTACCTGGACTCCGCGAAGAGCACTACTCTTGGCTCAAGGTCCGTTCGAGCTCTCTCTTCTGCCTCCTCCAAGGTACGGGAAAACTGACAGCGTTCACGGGCGGCAGGTCACCACCTCGGTCTCGAACTTCCTGCTCGGCAACCCAATCATCGATCACTACGGCGACATGGTGATCACCAACCACCGAACAGGGGAGACCTGCACGCTCACCTTCAAGCCCCGAGGCTGGCGTGGCGGGAACGCGTCAGAGATCAAGGGCGACGTCAAAGACGCCGAGGGCCGCAAGTGCTGGGACATTGCAGGCAAATGGAGCTCGCAGCTCGTCGCTCGACGCGTCGGTGCTGGGCACGGCGAGCTCGCGCCGGACGCGACGATCCCGACAGACCACGCGGGAGAAGTGGTGCCAGAGTACATCCGACTCTGGAAGAACTCGGAGAAACCGCCCAACACGCCCTTCGGACTGTACGTGTGAAGCATTTCTTGCGCAAACGAGCTTACACGCTGATGGATCTGCTGTCTCGCAGGACGCCGTTCGCGATTACCTTGAACGACCTCAATGATGAGCTGAAACCTTGGCTCCCTCCGACGGACTGCCGCCTGCGGCCAGATCAGCATGCTTTCGAAGCCGGGCGATTCGAGCGCGCCAACGAACTCAAGGCCGAGTTGGAGGACTTCCAGCGAGCGACTCGTCGCAAGCGCGAGGCCGGCGAGCTCCCGCCGCACAAGCCGCGCTGGTTCTCCCGTTCGGTCGACCCGGACACGGGCGAGGTCATGTGGCAGCCGGCTCGGCGCGACGACGGACAGCTCGAGTACTGGACCGAACGGACTCGGGTCGGCACGGCCAAACTCAAGGGCGAGCCTGCCGAGTGGCAAGACGTCGATCAGATCTGTGCGTTTCCGCTCACTGAATCACTATCCTGCTCAAGTACTGACGATTCGCTCCCCGTCGCAGTCGTCGAGACGGAGCACTGAGTCATTCCACTCTTGCTGCGTCGAATTCTTGGGTACATCTCTGTACGACTATTGAACGGTATCACTTGGTTCATGTTACGAGCGGCTATGCATAGATAGGTGCCCATTCAGACGCCTGTGGCCGCGGACCTGCCGCGGGACGCTCGCCATTCCTTCAAATCGCGCTCGACCTCCTGCTCGAGTTCCTCTTCCTCCCGCCTGATCCGTTCCAGCTCGGCTTCTCGATCCTCGGTCGTCTCCTCGAGTCTGCCTTCCTGCTTGGCGCGGTTGACGGGGTTCTCGGTGCTGATGACGCCCGTGTGGGCCATGCGCTCAAAGAGGGTGTACAGTCGCTCGGCTTCGCGTTCCTTATCCTCTTCCGTCATAGGCGGCCCTTCTGGCTGCTTCTGGTCGTACGCTCCCGTGATGGGATTGATGCGAATGCGAGGAGAAGATGTTCTCGCTCCATCGCCTGAAGTCGTCGTCGTCCCGGCAGTTTCGTCATCCTCGACCGGCGGTGGGGGAATCAACTCCTGGCGGTTTTGCAAGAACCCGCTCGCGTTGCCGTACCCGATCGTGCGGACAAGCTTTTCTGGCGAGCGGTCGCAGAGGTTGTAAATGAACTCTCCGACGCCGAAAGCGGTGTTCGGGAGGAGTATAGACGACATAAGGCGAATGAGATGGCCGGCGAGGGACGGCTGGCGGTCGAGAGGCAGAGTTCGATCCCTTTGGGAATGGAAGCGAACGTCAGCACGCGGCGCCAAAGACGCGGAGCTAGGAACAGACTTGGGACGCACATATGGTCGGGGAAGATCAGTTTTCGGAACGCGGCCTGCGCCTCGCTGAGCATGCTCAATTTCCGCAGCAAGAGCACCACCGGGCCGAGTACCTCCTCGACCTTCTGCGCTTCTTCTCCCGCACTCGGGAGCCACTCGTCCGGATGACAAGGTGCCTCGAGCGTACGACCGTGCTTGCGGTCCTGCTTCGTAACTTGTTTCGGGTGCGGAGGGACCCGATCGGCGGGGAAGTGCAGGTCGCAGACCGCTTGGACGATCTCGACGAGTCGCTCGCCGAGCGAACCGACCCCGCCGCCGCGGAGGACAGTTCCGTCCGTCGACGAGATCCGCGAAGGGATGTATTGGAGCCAGGAGTTGGACCAGCCGGAGAGTTCTTCGAGTTCGAGCGGAAAGTTGAGCAGCGTGTTGAGCGCGGCGCGGACTGTGGGCGAGACCTCCTTCTTGGCCTCGCTGGGAGACAGAGCCGCCGAAGGAGAGGGCTCGAGTAGTGGCAGAGTCGTGGCGAGGACGAGGTAAGGTCGGAACAACGGGAGGAAGACGTGCGCGGCCGTGAGGGAGAGCGAGTCGGGTCCGTTGCCTTCGCTCAGCTCGCCCGCATTCGGTCGTTTCGGGTTGGACATGGACCCTTTGGGCGAAGTGGTCGGCGAAGCACGCTTGACTGCTCCGACGACTCGCTTGGCGAAGCGGACTGGGCTGCTCGAGCTAGTCCGTTCGACTCCCGGCGAGTTTGGCAATGATGAGCCTTCTACTGCAGGGGACGGAGACGGGACCTCCGGAGTCGGCGAGGTCGTGCCAGCCGTGCCGCTCGGTTGGTCGGTACCGCTGCAGCTGCTCTTGCGCCGCCAGAATCGTTTCTTCTTCTGCGCTGTTCCCGTTCCGAGGTCGTCGAGGGAATCTTCGGCGAACGGCTCCGGCAACGAAGGAGGAGCGCGTGAATACTGCAACATGAGATTATAGGCAAGTTTGAGGTGCTCCTTGAGAATGTCGGTGGAGGTAGTCGTGGGCGGTCCCGCAGACAGGAGCGCTCGATGTAGGGGCGATTTGTAGATCGTCAAAAACTGCTCGGAAAACTGCGTGCGGAGGTCAGGTGTCAGAGAGATCGTCTGGAGGGACCGTAGTTGTCCTGCTCACCGTTTGCAGCGCATCGATGCATTCGCCTCCGTGCGCGAGTTCCGCAATGACCTCGCTGGGCTTGCTCGTGAGCAAGAAGAGTATCCGTCCGCTCAAAAATGCTGCGCGCTTGCATGTGAGCAGGCGGACGAGTCCCCGAAGGGCGACGCGGCGCTCGTCGGCGAGTACGACCTCCGGGAAGACGTCCCTCGCCGAAGGGTGGAGCGTGAGCGTGTTGGCGAGGCAGCGGAGCGCTTCGGATTCGGAAGCACTGAGAGGGTCGTCTTTCGCTTCTGCGAGGGTGTCTGTCGCGAGGGAGTCCCAATTCTCCTCGTCGTCGTCCGGATCGAGATTGTCGTCCCTTGTCGGACTCTTTGTATCCTTCGACACAGCGGGTTCCGACTCTGGTATCTCGGCGATGCGCTCCAGTCCACCTAATCGAAGCAGGAGACGGAGGCCGTCCGGCCGGGCGAGCTGTTCCGTCCCTGCTGGGTTTCGACCCAGCAGTTTGAGGAGGGCGCAAGTCGGCGGAACGAGCGGATGGTTCGACGCCGTCGTCGCGGCCGGCTGGATCTCGAGAACAGTTGCAAGAACTGCTTCTACGAGTCTGCGCCTCGTCTCTGGCGGGCAGTCGTAGCTTTGCGAGAGAGCTGCGCCGATAAGAGATGAGTTCCCGATGATGAGAATGAAAGGTGAGCGCTATGAACTCGCTGAAGACCCGGAGAAGACGCTACTCACCTTGAATGACTCCATAGAGCTGCTGCAGTGCTCCTGGCTGTGCTCGCTCGTCTCCAGACAGCGCCAGGTACGCAGCGACAGCAGGTGGGGCGGACAAGGGCTCCGGACCCGGCGCTCCCATCTTGGCCGCCAACGCAGAGGCAAAGCTCATGAGCTAAGTAGCTGGAAGGATGCTTTGATAGCTTCGAGAACGCCCCGACGGGCAGCACGCAAGATGGACGAGCGAGGTGAGAGAAAGCGTGGGAAAAGTTGAGGCGAACGTCGAAGAGAACTTCTGAACCGAATCCGCGGCAAAGCCTGTACTCTATTGCTCGCAGCAGGAGTATTAATCGGGAATGAATCATTTTTACATCGACCGAAGGCGGCAAGAAAGAAAACGCAAGTTGAAAAGCTACATGAACAAGCGAAAAACCGCAGACCGTCAAGGCACTGGAAAGCGAGTCCACCGGGGGAAGCAGGAAGGAGAATGATACGGCCGGGACCTTCAGATGAACCACATGGTCGACCCCATCGCCGGCGCGCCCTTCAAGGCCCGGTCGAGCTGGTTTTGGATGTAGTTCGGGTCGCGCGCCTTGGCCTGCGCGAGTCCGGCCGAGCTCGACATGTCGTCGTTCGAGACAAACGAACGCGCCTTGGTCGCGACAATGTCGGCATCTGGTCGGCGCGCGGCGCGGTCAGCTACCGTCCTTCCTCTATGGTCGCACCTTTCCGCCCCGGACCGCAGCGCAGACTCACAGTACGCAGGCGGGACCAACGAGGTCGACCTCGTCGCGCGAGCAAACGAGAACGAGAGCGAGCTATTCGCAACGCGAAATGTGTCAAGGGAGGGTTAGCAAAGCGCTTCGAGCGGCGAGGATAAAATGAGCGGGAAAGCCGCGACGCACTTGGTCATCTTCTGCAGCTCGTCAGACTTGTAGCCATTCTCGTCGAGCAAGACAACATAGCGAGTCGGCTTGGCAGTTCCCTTGAGGCTGTAAAGTGTGGAATGCGTGTCAGTAGCAGCGCAAGTCTATGTTGGCAGGTCGAAACGAAACCGGCTTACCCAGCGTGCGCTTGCACTGTACGCAGAGGTCCCGGAAGCCGCAGAGCCGAGCAACGCCACTATGAGTCAGCGCAGTCCAGGCAGGGCAAGACGGGATCGATCGTACGTACAGAAAAAGTCAAACACGTAAGGGTGCGTGATGGTCTGGTCGACAACGACGCCGGGCGGCAAGTTGCCCGTCCTGTCGGCATCTTGCGGGTTCGCACAGAACAAGCGAACGTTGTGCCTCTTCATGCACACGATGTACGTCAACTTGGGCTTCCAACCCCGGTCGATCTTGCGGAACGCGGCCTTGAGCGCCGACACTTCGGCGTGCACGACCGGCGCCCACTGGCCCTCCGAGACGCCGTCGCGGAACATGACGATCGACTCGGGCTTGTTGCCGCGGTTCGAGGCGACAAATCCACGGATGAGCGTCTCACTCATGGTCTCGAGGTCGGTGATGAACTCTTTGCGGCCGGTTTGCTCGCGGACTTGGGCCGAGTAGCGCATGTTGCTTGGCTCCGAGCTGCCGACGACGGCGGCGATCGAAGAGCCGACTTCTTCGCCGGCCGCAGGCGTGCCAAAGCCGGTCGGGTGGCTGTTTCGCCGCCGTCAAGGCAGTATGCAAAGTCAGCGAGGAGGACCAGAGAATGAGGTACTGAGATTCTGACGCACGTGACATCGGCACCGAGGAGCATCGTCTTGCCAGCAATGAACCGCGGGACACCGGCGAGGTCTACGGTCGAGTTGATGCCCTGCAGCTTGGAATTGACCTGCCGAAGCGAGCGCCTCTCGTCTCAGCGCCGGTTTCCTCTCGCTCGCGTAAGGCAGTCAAGAAATCGGCACAGGTGACTCACCTTGAGCAGGAGATTGCCAGCGTACTGGTCGACGCCCTTGGGCTTGAAGATGTTCTTGACGAGCATGACCTGCGTCGGGATCGCGATGCGCAGTTCGAGCGCCGCCTTGCGCTTGATGTCGTCGTAGTCTTTCGGGTCGCGGAGGATGCAGAAGATCATCTGCGGCGGGTGCTGCTGAGGGTTCTCCGGCTGTGAACATCGGAAGAGTCAGCTCACAGAGAGTGGCCTCTCAGGGTTCGAGGCTCAACTTACGTTGTTGATGACGACGTCGTTCGCGGCGCGCTTCAGCGGCTCAATCTTGTCCTCCAGGCCGTTCCAGTACGTGATCTTGATCCCGCTCTTGGGCGCGCGGATGTCCATGCCTGTGCGAGTGCGCAATCAACTCCACATTTTGTCCCACGGCTTTGTGAAAGGGGCCAGTAGCGGTGAACGTGAGACGAGGGTGAGCACGCACCACGCAAAGCGGCCTGCTTGAGCAGCTGTTGCTGGAAGAAGGCGACGACGGCGGGAGGCGGCGCGACTTGCTGCGGAGCAAAGACGGCGACGGACCAGCGCGTCAAGGGGATAGCCGGGACGAGGAACTTGCTCTCGATCAGGTTCCAAGCGCTGCGTGTCCTCATCGGTAATGAACACATCAGCGTGTCGTCCTCGCAAGGTGAGGACTACCAGCGGAGACGATCTCGGAATCTGAAGCGGACAAACGCACCCGAAGCGAACGTTGGGAGCCGCCGTCTTGGACTTTTGGTTGTACAACACCTTGGGAGGCGGGAGGACCCTGCCCGCCAAGCGGAGCAGGTCCTTCTCGACCTCGAGTCCCCACTGCGCGGCCGTCGACTGAGGCCCAAAGTCGGACTGCTGCCGGATCTGCTGGATCGCCGCGAGTCGCTCGGCGGGAGGTTTCGCCGCGACGTTGATCATCGCCGACGCTTGCGACGCCGAGAGGCGGGTCGGAGGGATCGCAGCGCCTTGGAGGAGTTCGAGGCACTCGATGGGGACGAACTGGCCGCCGCGGAGCTCGACGCACTGCAGGTCCTTGTTGACCTGCCTGTTGTACGTCGTGGCAAAGTACTCGGCGAGCGTGATCGACTTTTGGGGGAACTGCTCCTTCTCCTTCTCGAACGACATGGCTTCGCCGCGAGCGGCGGCGAGAGCCGCTTCAGTCGCCGAGGGCTTGCCCTTGCCGTCCTTCTTGCTGCCCTTGCTGCGGTCGGCGATCTTGACAATCTGGCGACCAGCGGGCTGACCAAAGCCGAGGATGGTGAACGGACGGCGGTCGACGCTGCACGGGGGGGGGCGCTGGCCTCGTCAGTAGGGTCGTTCACTCACTTCTCACCTGCAGTGAAGGACCATGAAGGACTCACCGGTGAGTGACGCGGACCTTGGCGCCGCAGAGCATGCGCTTGAGGTGAATAATCTCCCTCTAATCGAACGGACCCGAGGCGGGCCTTCCTCCCGCGCCGCCGAATCCTCCGCCGCCGCGAGCTCCGCCTCCTCGGCCGCCGCGTCCGCCACCGCGCCCACCACCGCGCCCGCCGCCGCGCCCGCCGCCGGCTTGCTGCTCGCGGCCGACGATGGCGTTGCAGACTTGCAACAGCTGGCCGGTGATGATGTAGGGCGAGTGAGCCGGGTCGAGGTTGACGACCATTCCGCTCATGGTTGGCCTGACCGACTGAAACAAGCCGGCGAGGACTTGGGCGCCTTCACCGAGTTGGACACCCTGCTTCGTGTTGAGAAACTTGCGGCCTCCGCCGCTGACGATGTACTCGGTCTTGCGGAACATGCTGTGGCGCAAGAGGACGTCGAGGGCCATGATGGCGGTCGCGGCCAGGTCGGACAAGTTGGCGGCGCGCTTGTTGCTGCAGAACGCGTCGAGGACGTTCAGGTCCAACACCTGGGCGAGCGTCAACTTGACGTCAAACTCGCGAGCGGGACGCGTGTCGGTGTCGGGGGGGCAGCGAGACGCGGAAGACTTTGCTGGCGGTGTCGATTGGCAAGCGGCCGAGCGTGAAGGCGTTCTGGCGGCAGTCGAAGGCGGCCTTGCTGAGCGCGGTGCCGAGTCCATCCGAATTCGAGGCGACGAGGGCGTCCCAGACGTCGATGCTGGTCTGGGGGTTCGGTCCGCTCGAGGCGGGCGACTTGGTCCTAGTCGTGCGGACTTGGGTGATCTTGCAGTCGTAGTGCGCAATCGAAGGGTTGCCCTTGAATTTCAAGCGGAACAAGTTGGCTTGGAGCTGGATCGGTCGTCCCGCCTTGCCGCCGGCGTCGGGGCGCTTGGCGAGGGCTGTGTCGATGTGGCACGCTCTCGGGTCAGTCTACTGCGCTACGCGTGCGGTGCGCAGACGTCACGTCGCCACGGGAGGTGCGTGCACGATCGCGGAGGACGGAGGAGAGGGGGCACTGACCGACTGCTCCAGAGGCCTGGTCGCCGAAGGAGGTGACTGCGAGCGCCTTTAGCTCGGCTGTTAGCCTCTCCATCGTCCACGCGAGACGATGTGACTAGGCGTGGTGGGAAGGAAAGAGAGAGACGCGGTGAGGCGGTGAAATCACTCCGGGTCGCCTTCGCGAGACAGGACGAAGAGCCTATGGTAATTCTTCTGATTGAGATCCAAGTACTCGTGCTTGATCCTGACCGCGCCTCGTTGCTTTACTGCCAATTCGACTTGAGCTGATCTGCCACTGAATCTGCTGGCGTTCGCCCGAGGTGGCGCGCCGCTCGGCCCGCTCTCTCTCGTTCGTGGGGAAAATCTGGCTTGCGCGTGCAAGCGACCTCCGACTTGCGCAACTTGCGCTCTCACTTGTACTGACATTCCTCCGTTTCCAGAGTGGCGTTCGGAGCTCTTTTTGGTAGACGGTCTCCAGAGCGCGCGATTGCAGCTCGAGCCGGACCCTCTCCACGCGCTGTCTCTCTGCAACCATAGCCTACCTTTTTTCGAAATGCCGAGGGGGCGGACCCCTCGGAGGGTCAGTGCGCGGGTCTCACTGATCGCCGATCATAGCCCAGAGTGGCCATCGTATGCGAGAGCGAAGGGGCAAAGCTTAGAGGTGATCACCTGACCGTACGCCTCGAGCTGCTCGCCCATCGCTGTCGCGACTCTTTCCTGGGTCGGCTGCATCGGCTCCTCGGTCGCCGTGCGCTCTTTCTTCTCCGTTGTTCACGCTCGCTCAGCTCTCACAACACTCGAGCGTCTATAGCTCGTTCTGCTCATCGCTACAACCTCGCTGCACCCCCAGTGTGGGGCATCTTGAAGGATGGCCGTGATGACTACTTCCACTCCGCCGCTCCCCACGCTGTCAACGCTCCAACTCGTCTTCATCGGCCTCGTCGGACTCGCCGCTTACTTCATCTACTCGTACCGTGACGGTCGCGCGATCGGCACCAACCCGCGCCCCGACTTGGTCCCGTTCCGCTCCACGAAGCAGACGCTCTTCCTTGGCGACTTTTTGACGCTGCTCCGCGAGAAAGACCGCCTCCTCGACAACTTTCTCCAACGGCAGAGGGAGGACGATCATCTGCTCAAGGAAGATCCTTCCCGCGCGTTCACCATCACCCTGCCGGGGATGCGGATGGTCCTGATCTCAAAGTCCGAGGTCCGTCGCGTCTTCCCTCTTTTCGTTCTCCCTGTTGCCCGTATCCTCCAACCGGCCCTTCTGGAATACTCCTGGGTTGGACGGAGTGTGGCCGCCTCCCCAACGAGAATTCTCACGCGCTTTCTCCCTCCACAGCACATCGCGCACGTCCAGAAGAACGCGTTCAACAACTACTGCAAGGGGCCGCTCTTCAAAGATGTCATGCAGCAGGTCCTGGGCGAACAAGGAATTTTTGTCGCGGACGGGCACCAGTGGCAGTGAGTCGCGTCTACCCGCCCGCAGAGGTGTTCCGCGCTCGGAAAAGTACAGGCATTCGAAGCGACTGATGGGTGATTCTTTGTGATCCCCTCCGACACCGCGCCGCGTGCGTAGAGTCCAGCGGAAAGCGACATCCAAGATCTTCACCGCCGGCAACTTTAAAGGGATCATCACCTCGTCCATCCAGGAACACATCCGTCAACTCGTCAGCGTCATCGGCGACCATGCCGACAAGAACGAGGAATTCGACCTCTCGGACTTGTTCTTCCGGTTCACGCTCGACAGCTTCACCGAGATGGCGTTCGGCAAGTCGACCCGTTCGCTCGAGACGAGCGAGCCGGTGCCGTTTGCGGTGGCGTTCGATTACGCTCAGGGAATCATGGACCGTCGGTTCAACAAGTAAGTCGCCCGTACTGCAAGCGCCTCTGCTCTTTGGCATTCTAGTGCGACGAATCCATAGACCCTTCGAGCTGGACACGAGCCGTCGGGCAGAGGATGACGGAGGTCTGAGCGCCTCGAGCTGACGGCACCGAGCTTGCTCTCACACAGCCCCTTCTGGCACCTGACGGAACGCTTCGACGGTACAAAATCTCAAATGGAGCACGCCGTCCGGATCATGGACGACTTTGCGTACGGAATCATTGCGCAGCGCGAGATCGAGGGTCGCGACGGCAAGAACTCGGCCGACACGGATGTGAGTGACGGTGTCGAGTCTTCCCGAGATAGGGTGACGGTGTCGAGTCTTCTCGAGATAGGGTGACGGTGTCGAGTCTTCTCGAGATAGGGTAATTTCCTGACTCGAACTTGTTCGTGGTGGTCTCCGCAGCTCCTGAGTCTGTACATGGCGCTGCGGGACGAGAGTGGCGAACCGCTTTCTCGTCAAGCTCTTCGCGACGCTCTTCTCAACCTCATCATGTGAGTCCGCCTCTTGGAGCCCCCTTCCTGACTTGCTAGACAAGCAGCTGAATGTGTGCGCTGTATCATTGGCGACCGACTCACAGCGCCGGCCGCGACACGACCGCCCAAGGTCTCTCGTGGACCATGTTTCGCCTGATTCGGGACCCTCAACACTTTGACCTGATCCGGAACGAAGTCGCCGAGCTCAGCGAGGAGATCGACTATGACGCTTGGCGCTCTATGCATGCCACGACGGCTGTGTTCGAGGAAGGCTTGCGTTTGCATCCCAGGTGAGCTTTCTCGCAGCGCGCATTTGCTCGGTCTGTTTGGGCACGAGGTGCAGTCACTGATTCGTGTGCATAACAGCGTCCCTAAGAACGGGTGGGTGGCGCAGAACTCGGATGTCCTGCCAAACGGTGGACCTCGTATCGAAAAGGGCGACCGGTGAGTCTTGTTCGCATACCCGTCGCACATGCTCTCCTGGCGTTCTGTGCTTACAACCCCCTCCGTGCGCCCTGCCTGCAGCATTACCTGGAACGACTGGTGCAGGGCGCGGGACCCGGAGATCTGGGGTCCGGACGCGGCAGAGTTCAAGCCGTCGCGCTTCCTCGACGAAAAGGGCCACTTGATCAAGCCGGACGAATGGAAGTACCACGTCTTCAACGGCGGACGGCGCCTCTGCCTCGGCATGAACCTCGCCCTCTTCGAAGGGTCGGCTGCACTGGCGGCCCTCGCGCGCGAGTTCGACTTTGAATTCGGCAAAGATTACCTCGCCACCGTCCCCATGTGCGAAAACGACAACACGCCTCTGTACCGCCCTTCTCTGACTCTTCCGATGGTGAGCTGTCGGCGTCCTGTACTGGCCAGAACATCCTACTGATTCAGTGCACGAGTCGCAGGCCGCACCGTTCATGGTCCGCGCTCAGAGGAGGAACGCCGCTTGAAAGCTTGAAAGACGTCGGTTTTTGTCTCTCGATTCTCGCTTGTAGTAAATGCCTGTTGTGAACCTCTCTGTCGGTGCCATGTAAATCTCTCTGTTGATGCCATCTTTACAGTGGTGGGTCGCTGCCACTTCTCGAAAGCGAATGCTCGGTTCCAGAGCTCGAATGCGAGCAAAACCTTTTCCTTCCCGAGGGCAGACTCTAGTGTGTCTACTTCCCCTCGCCATAGAAGGGGTAGTCTGTGTATCCCTTGTATTTATCTGCGCCTTTCGTGTAGAAAGTGGACCGATCGTACGGCGTGAACGGCAGGTCCTCCTTGATCCTCCTGACGAGATCCGGGTTGGAGATCCAGTACCGCCCGAAAGCGATCACGACGTTGGAGTGCCGCTCGGCGGTATCGTAAGCAATATCTGCGGTGAACCCGCCGGCAAGGAGGAGAGGTCGAGGAGCCCAAACATCGTGCTGACCAAAGTTGCCGCGAGGTCAGCCAAAGCTCGTTCAGCTTCGTGCGAGAGTATCGAGAGCGAGTTAATGGCGCACGATAAAGTCCAAATTCTCGCCCTCCGGTACATCGACAATCTTGTGCCCTGTCTCTGAGAACCGCGCCTCGACCGAGTGCAAGTACGCCAAGTCCGGATGCCGTTTCGCGAGCTCCTGGACGAAGTATCCGAACGTCGCCTTGATCTCGGCCGTCGTGGGCATCTTCATCTCTTGGAAGGTACTGAACGGCGAGATGCGGATCCCGACACGGTCCGCGCCGACGGCTTCGACGACGGCTTGCGCGACTTCCAGAGGGAACCGCGCGCGGTTTTCGACGGAGCCGCCGTACTCGTCCGTTCGAGTGTTGGTGTTGGTTTGCAGGAATTGGTCCAGCAAGTAGCCATTTGCGCTGTATTGACGATTGGCGCAGTGAGCGGGAATTAGTCTAGCTGGGGGCGACGAGCGGACCGGGACGAACTTGTGAATTTCGACACCATCTCCACCTGCCTCCTCCACAAACATCTTCGCGGCCCGCGCGTAGTACTTGACGTAGTCCTGCAATTACTCAGCAGCAAGTGTCAGAAAGAGACGCTCGCGCGTAGTTTTCATGGAAACTCACCTGAATTTCCTCCTTGCGCAGCGGTCGCGGCGTCGCTCCTCCCTCGAGCGGGATGTCAGAAGCTGAAACAACATCCGCCTCCGATTCTTCCTGGAGTACTTCAGGCTTGGCAGCTCGCCCGAGCGCCCACAGCTGCAAGTAGATGAACGACCCCTTGGCGTGGATCTCGTCGACAATCTTTTTCCACGCCGCGACCTGCTCGGTGTTATAGCAGCCCGGCGCGTGGGTGTATCCACCGGCTACGGGGTCGATGAACGTGGCTTCTGTTACGAGGAGAGTCCCCGGCTCGCACGCACGCTGGCCGTAATACTCGACGGCGAGGTCGTGGTGGACGTGGTTCTCGTCCGCGCGGTACCGCGTTAGAGGCGCCATTGCGATTCGGTGCTTGAGGGCCATGCGGCCTACGCGCATCGGTCGGAAGAGTAGAGGGTCCGCGGTCATCTTGGTCTTTGGCTTGGCGGGATAGTTCGCAGCGGCAGTCGGGCGGGCAGATGACACGTTGGTGAGCAGGGAGATGCGGCGCGATCCACGAAGATCCAAGGGCTACGCAGAGTCAAGTCCGGCGATCACGAGCAGAGCAGAAGAGTAGATTAATCAGCGGAGCGGACCGAGTCGATCCGTCGTTCAACACCACGCGGTCGCGCTAGAGCGGAGCCGGTCCGGAGAAAAGGTATAATCCGAAGCCTGGATATCTGAGCCAGGGAGAGCCCACATGTATGCAGTCTTGACGCTCTTGAAGGAGACCAGTTGAGAGAGCGAAGCTTGTTGGAGAGTCGCTGATCAGTGGTGGGGACAAGCGCAGATGTGACGGCGCGAACGGTAGGCTGAGCTTGGTGTACCGCGAAGAATCAGGCGTGCGGCTCACGCGAAGGCGAGCCCAAAGAGAAGCCCGAGCGCGCTCAACGTAACGTGGTGGCGAGTGAGTGAAGTGGATGAAAACAGCTTTCTTCTTTTCCGGTGTTCTATTCTACGACAAGGTGTCTAGCCAATTCTATGCAATATACGTTCTAGTTCTTCTCGGCGAAGGGGTAGTCGGTGTAACCCTCCTTCTTGTCCGGACCGTACAGGTAGAACGTGTCGCGATTGTACTTGGTGAGGGGGATGCCCTCCCGGATGCGGCGGACCAAGTCGGGGTTCGAGATGAAGTAGCGACCCATGACGACGACCGTGTTGCTGTACTTGTCGGC
The DNA here is from genome assembly GCA_001541205.1 of Rhodotorula sp. JG-1b. Lineage (NCBI taxonomy): Eukaryota > Fungi > Basidiomycota > Microbotryomycetes > Sporidiobolales > Sporidiobolaceae > Rhodotorula > Rhodotorula sp. JG-1b. The sequence goes on along the minus strand of KQ954479.1, from coordinate 314,725 downwards.
GGCGACAGGAGCGGTCTCGGCGTCGAAACCGCCGGCGATGAGGAACGGCCGCGGAGCCCAGATGTCGTGCTGCAGTTGTAAGAGAAATCGGTTCAGCGTCCCATCTCTATACCGCAAGAGATGGTGAAACATACCAAGAAGTCGAGGGTCTCGGCGTCGTCGACGTCCACGGTGGCGTTACCAGCGATACGCGACTCGACGGCGTGGACGTAAGCCATCTCCGGGTGGCGCTGCCTCAGCTGCTCGACAAAGTAGCTAAACGTCTCCTTGATCCCCTGAGTCGTCTTCATCTTCATGCCCTGGAAGGACGAGTACGGCGAGAGACGGATTCCGACGCGGTCGGCGCCGACGGCGTCGGTCACGGCGCGTGCGACTTCGAGAGGGAACCGGGCGCGGTTCTCGATCGAGCCGCCGTACTCGTCGGTGCGGTTGTTCGAGACCGACTGGAGGAACTGGTCGAGGAGGTATCCGTTGGCGCTGCACGTAGAAACGTCAGTAAAGGCCTTCTTGGCTCGGAAAAGGCAACCCTGGACGCACTTGTGGATTTCAACACCATCACCGCCAGCTTCCTCGACGAAGAGCTTGGCAGCACGCGCATAGTAGTTGACGTAATCCTGTCCAAGCGAAGCGGTGTGAGTGCACGGCTTACTTATGCGCAGACGAAACCGCCGCTCACCTGGATCTCCTGCTTGGAAAGCGGGCGCGGCTTGGCACCGCCCTCGAACGGAATGTCGGAAGCCGAGACGACATCGGCGTTAGCCTCCTTCTTGAGGTTGCTGGGGTCCGCGGCACGACCGAGAGCCCAGAGCTGGAGGTAGATGACTGCGGGCGAGAGTCAGATCTGCGCTCACCACGAAGCGAAGTTGCCGGAAGTACTGACAGGATCCCTTGCGGTGAACCTCGTCGACGACCTTCTTCCATCCAGCGACCTGGTCGGCGTTGAAACAACCCGGAACGTTGGGGTATCCGCCGGCAACAGGGTCGATGAACGTCGCCTCGGTGATTAGGAGCGTGCCGGGTTCGGACGCGCGCTGGCCGTAGTATTCGACGGCGAGGTCCTGGTGGACGTGGTGCTCGTCGGCGCGGAAACGGGTCAAGGGAGCCATAGCGAGACGGTGCTTGAGGTCCATGCGTCCGACGCGGATCGGCTGGAAGAGGGCAGAGGAGGAGGCCATGTTTGGTGGGGTTCTAACCGGTTGGCAGGCGGGGAGTGGAGCAAGAGACAGAGAGATGCAGCTGTAGAAGGCTGAGAATATGGCAAGAGCGTGAGTGCTGAGAAAAGAGCGCGCTGGCTGACCGAATCTGTTCGGACTTTTCGCCACTTTCGAAGTCCGAAAAAATGATGAGAGAGGTGCCACGTGTACATGTCGTCATGGGCTGCTTCCGCGCCAACCCCCGCAGCCGACGCGTTCATGGGCTCGCCAACTCGCCGCGTCTCTCGCTCTGCCTCACTCTGGACCAGACAGACTCGTCTCTGGAACAGCTATAAGAATGATCCTCGGGGCTGCCGACCCCAACAATCCCAAAGTGCTCGACCCGAATTCGCGGATTGCGCCCGTCCTCGACGCCGACCACTCGGACCTCGTCGAGCCGCACGCGTTCGCAGTATGGACATTCGCAGCAGCAGCCTGGTGAGTTCCTAACCCAGGGTCGTAGCAGCGCGGCGGAAAACTAAGAACTGTGACGAGCAATATCGTGACGTCTCTCTTGCCGCTTAATTGCCGTTGGCTGACCTTGCTCTTGCATAGGCTCGCGACACTCGCTGTGCCGCTCCTCCTGTTCCCTAGACTGGTCACCTTTGTGTTCGGCACTTTCCTCGCCGAAGTCCGCAAGCCCGACCCCCTTGCCGTCGCCGGTGCTGGTGTGGGAGCCGGCACTGCCGACGCCGCCAATGTCGCAGCAACCACGGCGCGCGTAGTGCGGGCGCTGAACCCGCTCGAGAAGGTGTTGGCGACCTTTGCGGGAATGGTCTGCTTGGCGATGGCGTCAATGCTGGTGATCCAGGTGTGTACTTCGAGTCGGCGGCGGATCTCTCACTTGTCAGATTGTCACGCTGTGGCGATCTAGCATAGTGTTAGAACACCCCGCATGATATACTCACCCAAGACTCCCTCGTCGATAGACCGGCGCGATCCCGCTCACGACAAAAGCCGTCACTCCGGACGCGGCCGTTGCACCCTACCGCAAGCCAACGTTGTGGATCGCGGTCGCGTTCTTCGCCAGCCTCGCCACCTCGTCTTACAGTCTCGCTCTCTACTCGATCGCCTTCCCGAGCGCGGCTATCAGCGCCTGGGGTTTCTGGGTCGTGAGCCTCGCATTCTCACTTGCCTCTCGCTCGCCGGTTTCGTGCGCTGACAACCCATCCTCCCTCGCCAGGTCTTCTTCGCCCACCGCGGTCACGTCAACCAAGTCTCGTCAAAGACCGCCTCGTTCCCGTTCAAGAACGTCGCCGCCGAGGAGGAGAAACAGGAGCTGCGCAACAAGCGCGAGTGAAAAGACCCTTGCCTCCGACTTGTAGCCTACCCGTCGTAGTGCGCCGCTTTCTCTGCATGTAAATATCTCCCTTTCAAGCTCATCCACTGTGACCACGAGAGAGCGGGGAGAACGAACACTTGTATTTGCGAGTAGGTTGCGAGCTTGGAAGAAGGGGAAACTAGAAAACGGGGGGAAAGAAGAAAACTTTTTGGACAGCGTACCTTTCGGCAGCGAGGCTGCAGAAAAGGGAAGAGAGGTTCGGGTTCGGGTTCCGGCGACGGCGGAAACATGCATGTGCAAAGGTGGACGGAAAGAGGGGGGGAGATGCTGATCCACAAAGGCTGGGCACAACGACGAGGCCGAAGCGATCTGTACATGCTAATACCTTTCGGAATAAGCAAGGACATGGGGATAAGAGAGGGGGGAGAGCGAGGATCTCCGTTTTTGGACAAGGGGAGGAGGGAGACTGTAAAGCGAGTAGACGTGTCTCTGGAAAGGACATGTTGAGTCAGCGCCTGTGCGATCGCGAGATAGGAAGAGGACGAAAACGTACATGTACATCTTTGTGTAGAGGCAAGAAGGTAATGTAGAGAGAAAGATGTAGTGTATGATGCAAGCGGGACCGAGGGAGAAGACGTTTCCGAGGGGGGATCCGTTCCGTTCCGAGATATCGTCCAAGCGTGTAAGGTATATGCGAGCGAGAGGGGTAACCTGACCGACGCTAAGGCTTAGTAATGCGCCGGTCCTCCTCCGTTGACGAATTGGTGCTGCGGCGTCGGCGAGAACTGCAACGGCGGCTCGCCCTTGCGGACGCGTTCGGCCGACAGGACCTTTTCGATCGCGGTGAGGTGCTTCGAAGGCGTCGGCTGGTAGCGACGGAGGGCGGTGAGCTGGACCGCCGTCTCGGCGAAAAGGGCGTCGCGCTGCGCGCCCTTGGCGCAGTTGAGGCATTCTGGCGCAAAGAGGAGGAGGTTAGCGATTGAATCGATGCGCCGGGAAGAAAAGACCAAAAGGAAGGCTCACTCTGCATGACGTAGTTGGCGTAAGGGTGGGTAAGCATAGCCTTGATGATGCTCGAACCGTCCGGGGTCGTCTTGAGCACCTCGTCGATCAAGCGACGACGTTCCTCCTCGCTGCCGTGGATCACGCACTTCTCGACGACGTTCGAGGCAAACTTTTGCTGCGCGAGCGGCAAGACCTGGCCGTACAACTTGGCGACGACGAGCGAGCGGTCCTCCGGGTCTCCCTTTTCGATCACCCATTGGACGACGTACTGCGAGCGACATCGGAGGGTGGTGGTGAGCTTCATGTCCGTTTCGCAGCACCGAGAGGCAAGAAGAGACATACATTACCGAACTGGTCCTCGACCAGGTCCTGGACATGGCGGTGGAGCTCATCGAGGAGCGCGCGCGTCTGCTTCGGGGGGCAGTTCTCAAAGATCCGCTGGAGCACGCGGCACCCGTACGGATGCGTCGCGAGGTCCCTGACCTCGCCGAGGCACGCATCGGTGATGAAGACGAGGTGCTCGGGCGGGACGCGCTCGAGCGCGCGCTGGATGACGTGGTTCGACTGGGCGTCGCGGGCGCACTTGAGGACGTGGCCATCGAGTTCCTTGACGAGGCGGACTTGCTGATCGACGAGGACGTACTCGAGCGCCTTTTGGACGACGCGGCACCCGTACATCTGGAGCGAGAGCTGGAGGACGTGGCCCTCGAGGACCTTGGCCATCGCCGTCTTTTGCACCTGGCTGCCCTGCTCGAAGAACTTTTGGATGACGTCTGCGGGACGCGGTGACAAGGTCAGAATATGGAGCAACGGCGCGCTGGATGGGGAAGGGTGAAGAGAAGAGGCTCACAGTTGGCAAAGACGTCGGTCGAGAGCTGCAGCATGTTCGGGAGGATCTCGTTGAACACCATCGCCTTTTCTTCCAGCGAGGCCGTATCGAGCTTGGTCTGAATGTGGCGCGAGCCAAGCTGGTCGCCACTGAACTCGACAACGTAGCCGGCGAGGTCCTGCGGTGACGGGGGAAAGCCGATGAGTGAGCCATCTTGCTGAGCTGCTTCTCCCCCAAGAACGGGAAAACCTACCTGGAGTTCCCAGCTCCTGTTCCTGTTGCTCCTAAACTCTTCCAGCAACGGACTCCTCAACTGGCGAACGTCGGGCGCGTAGCCCATCCCGTACCCATGCTGGGCCATCGGACCGGGCGCGACGTATTCCTGACCGGCGCGGACTCCGCGACCGAGGATGATCTGATGTTGCTGGCCGATCTGCGGTCCGTTCAGGTGTTGCTGTCCGTACGGCGACCCGGCGGCGTGCTCGCGTCCGGCGGCAGCACCACCCGCTTGCGACTGCGACTGCGGCTGGCGAGTCAACGGCGCATTGACACCGCCAAAGGTGGCCGTCGGTGGAGTAGCAGCCGGACCTCCCGCACCGGGCGGGTAGGTCTGAGCGGGCATCTGCGACGGCGCGAACGAGAACGAACCCTGACGCGACGCCGACGACGGCGGCGGCGGCGTGACAAAGTCGGGCGGGAACGCAAACGACGGCATCGGCAGTCCCCACTGCGGCGTGATCGAGTCGCGACGGGCGACACCGCCGGGACCGTTGGCGCTGTCGTTGGCCGGGGCAGCGGCATAGTAACCCGGTCCGGCGGGGGCGTACTGCATCCCACCCGCCGTGACGTACATCTCGGCGGGGTGAGCGAGGTAAGGCGACGCGGCCGCGGCGAGGTAGTAAGGCTGGAACGAGGTGGCCGAGTCTTGACGAGCATGAGCGTACGGCGGTTTCGGCGAGTACTGCGGCGAAGATTGGCCCGCAGCAGCAGCGCCTCCTGCTCCACCGCCGGCGAGTTGCATCCCGCGCATAGCGTACGAGAGGTCCTCCTCAGTCGCGTTCGCCGAGGCGGTGCTCGCCTGCCCGAACGACGCGTACATGCCCTCGTTCGGCGGACGTCCCGGGCCGGCTCGCTGCAGCGGGTGAGGGTATCCCGGCTGAGGGGGAGGCGACATCGCTGCCATAAAGTAAGGGTTGCCGAGAGGAGGCGGCGAAGGGTCGGGAGGCTGATAAGGGTACAGGTACGGGCCCGACTCGGGACTCGAAATCGCTTCCGCCGCGGCGGCGTACACCGAAGGCGAGGGTGCCGTCGTCGTCAGACCACCGAGACCAGGCGTAGTCGCGTTCTCGTCCGCAGTCGGGGCGATCGTGGCCGCCGTGCTCAAGTCGTGTCCGTTGTTCGTCGAAGAAGAGCCGTTCGTCGACGGATCGGCGGCGGCGCCTGTACTGCCACCGTCACCGCCATAGCCTCCGTTTTCCGTGGTCGCAGAGTGTGACGTGACTGGCAAGAGACTCGAGGAGCGAGCAGAAGCGCGCAAAGGGGGGTCGGTCATCGAGGCGGACGCGGGCGAGGACGAGCGCAGCTCCATGGCGGATCCTGACGTGTGAAGGTAAGACGAGTAGGCGCCTCCTCCAGCTGCGGCAAAGTCCTAAGCCGGGGCAAACAAAGGGAGAGGATAGAAAGAGGGAGAGGCGTGAAGGGCGAGGGAGCGGACGCCCGGATCAGGGGAAACCGCGCGGGCGTGGTCGACCGTTACGATGGCGAGAAGAGGACGTGAAAGATCGATCAGGACAAGTGACCATTTGGGTGTGGGTGAATGGGAGAGTTTAGACTATCAGCGGCATGTCCGCGGGAACCAGCAGGAAAAAGAAAACGCGAGGAGAGGAGCTTCGGTTCGCCCCGAAGGGGACCGTGCACTTTGATCGATCGTGACTGGGACGACTCACCGCACTGAGTCTGTCCAAGCCCTTTCTGAAAATGGCATCCTCGGCGGCTGAAGACCGGGTCCTAAAATCGTCCGACGAGGTGGGCGTGTGCCGCGCCGACGACGACGAGAGGTGGTGGTGGTCGTTCGAAGAAGCGCGCCACCCAGCCGGGACGGCCGTTCCTCCCAACTGGGCCGAACCCGTTGTCGACACGACGTCGTCCAATCCATCCACCGATCCCGAAGCAGTCGAGTCGTTGCCTCCTCCAACGACGGCAGCACGCCTCCGTTCGCTCGAATCCCGCGGCGCATGTTTCCCGAACCCAAACACCTCCGCACCGACGACGAGTGACCCTCCGGGCGTACGTTGACCGTCTCCGAGTGGGCCCGAGACGTTCCTGAAGGCGGTCGCTGCACTGCCGAACGGACGAGCACTATCGAGCGCGGGGACGCTCCTCAAGCCGGAGGGGAGGGCGCCGAACGAAGGGCCGGGTAAGGTTCCGAGCGAGAGACCGCGCTTGCTCGTCGACGAGAGCGGGTCGAACGAGGACCGGCGGGGTAAGCCGAGCCGGGCGGGGATGGCACCGCCGACTGAAGGCGAAATGTTGGAGGCGTCCATGACTGACTGACTGAATATTCGGTGGGAGAAGAACCGCTGGTCAGCCCGTCTGTGAGATGAGAGGCGACTTGGAATGGGATTCACTTGGTATGATTGACTATCTACAACGGCGTCTGCGCTTGAATGCGTATTCCGAGTACCCGGCGCGGGCTAAGTAGTCGGCGGCGGAGAGCAAGAGAAGTCAGCCAGTGTTCCAGTCCCCCTCCCTTTCGGCGCAGATTGCGTGCGCCTGCGGATTTCAGCACAGCCGCATAGAGCGTCCGAACTGTCCAGCCCGGGCGCAGAATACGGAGCGGGAATGACCGCTTCTGCAATGACGCTGGGAGCTCACCTCGGCGTCTCGAGTCGGTGTACAGTCCTCCTAGCTCTGCTGGACCAGTCCAGACGCTTCCCGGTCGTCTATTGTGCGATTCTTGACTGTGTATCTGGTCGCTCGTCAGTTCTGGCAAGAGTGACACGCAGAAAAGGCGCTGCAGCGCGGCTGTGCTCCGGCAAACGCGGACAACGCACCTTTGTCGCAACCAGATTCCAGCGTAGAGTAGATCTTGACAGGTACCCGCGCTCTTTGGTTGTAGCCTTGTGAACAACACACACGCAGATAGAGAGCTGCGCGTGCTGACGTCGAGCCAAACTTGTCGCCTTTCGCCGCCTCGACGAGTCGCTCGCCGCTCGCCGAACACCGACTTTTCGGATTCAAGCGCTAGTGCTCAGAAGCCAAGCAGAGAATTCCCACTACGCTGTCAAGAGTCTATTTCCGATATCCTACCCTACCCATCAGAAGAGACTGATTTTCCCGCTTTTCGAGTCCGAACGTCGACTTCGACGCAAAGCTGTCATCGCCCTGCTCCCCTCATACACTTTGCGTGCAGCAGCTCTATACCTTACTAGTGGTCTCGCGACGCTTGTGCGCCCCGCGCAGTCCTATTTCCTTTTGCATCCACCGCCGACCTTTCGCCGCATCGTCCAACTTGACCCACCTCAGTGAGTGCCGCTTCTACGCCCGCTTGGAGCCGTCAGACTAGACTTCTGGAGGCCGTTTGTGTCGACCAGGCTCTAGCCTGGATCAAACCGCGTAACGTAGACCTGACGAATCTGTAAATTTCACCTGACAGTTTCCCCTCCCCTCGCCTTCCCCGGTCGACTGGTAATCGCCCGCCGTCCCTGAACCAACGCCTCTATACGCAATGTCCCGACCAATCTGCTTCTTTGATGTCTCGATCGGTCAAACTCCGGCCGGCCGGATCAAGATGGAACTCTTCAACGACGTCGTCCCAAAGTCAGCCTCCTGGCCTACGCTCTCCCGTTATTGGTAAAGGCGTGCTGATGGTGAAGAACTCGTCCACAGAACCGCCGAAAACTTTCGACAGATGTGCACGGGCGAGCACCGAGAAAACAGCTTGCCGATAGGGTACAAGAACTCGATCTTTCACCGGTCCGTCAGGCCCCCCTTGCCTCCCCCCTCAGCGGGACAGTCTCTCACTGAAACGATGTCTTGCGCGCACGCGCAGAGTGATCCCCCATTTCATGATCCAAGGCGGCGACTTTATCAACGGCGACGGGACCGGCAGCAAGAGTATCTATGGTCCCAAGTTTGAAGACGAGAACTTTGACTTGCCGCACGATTCGGCAGGGTTGCTCAGTATGGTGCGGCCTTCTCTCTTTTCCTGGGCGGGCGGGCGTAAGAACCGTAAAAGATGCTGACGAGCTCTCCTTTGACTTTTGTCCCTTTGCGCTGCGTGCCGTTGCGCTGTGCCCGCCGCCCTGGCCGTCCTTTGTTCCCCGACGCTTTACTCTTCTCTTTCGCCCCGATCCTACTCCGACACACCCCACATCACACCCGCCGCCGCCGACGCACAGGCCAACTCTGGCCCGCACACGAACGGGTGCCAGTTCTTCATCACGTGCGAGCCGGCGCCGTTCCTCGACAAGAAGCACGTCGTCTTTGGCAAGGTGATTGGTCAAGACAGCATGCTCGTCGTCCGCAAGATTGAAAATATTGCCACGGGTCCCAACAACCGACCAAAGTTGCAGTGTGTCATTACCGGTGCGTTCTTCCCATCTCGCCGGACTTCTTACGGTTTCCTCTGGCTGGTTTTGATTCCCATTCTTTTGCAGAATGTGGTGAATTGTAGAGATTTGCATTGCGTCTACAATTGCTCGAGACGTGACATGACGAACGACCGCCAGATCGTCAGGCAGCCGTTCAGCGCGACAGCTCGGCGGGAGCCGGAACGAGTTTGACGCCCACGCGCGGCTCTCTACAGATTCTTCAAGGATCCGGACGAATTGCAAAAGACTTGAATAGGCTCAGGATAGCGTGTAGCATAGACTGGCTTGCCCGGAGAGGTGTGAGAGCGGGGCGATGAGTGAGCCGCGGCGACGAGCCAATCGGCATCGACGCGAGAGCAAGCCAGAGCGACTTCCGCGGCCGCCGCCACCTTGCCTCCTCCTCCCGTCGCTACTACGCTTAGGGCTATCAGTCTATACAAGGAGACCATGCAGTCGTTCACTCGTGCTCTCAGGTCAGCGACCCCGCGGGTCCGCGTCAACTCGCAGCAGCAGCAGGTGCGCGCACTCGCGACCGCCGTCGAATCCAAGCCAGAGAGCCTCAAGACGTTCTCCATCTACCGCTGGGTGAGTCCGCGTGGGCACTGTGGACTGTGCATATCTGTCCCTTAGGGCGGCAGCGCCACCACGCGAGCTGGGGTGGACTCGTCCCACTTCGAGATGCGAGGTAGCCGAACCCGAGGGGGAGAGGAAGTCGCTTCTCCCCGAGCCATCACTGACACGCGCGCGTGTATACGATGTACGACGACAACCAGAACCCGGACAAGCCCGCCGAGAAGCCGTACATGCAGACGTACAAGATCGACATGAACAAGTGCGGGCCGATGGTCCTCGACGCGATCCTCAAGATCAAGAACGAACTCGACCCGACCCTGACCTTCCGCCGCTCGTGCCGAGAGGGAATCTGTGGCTCGTGCGCCATGAACATTGACGGCAAGTCCTGAGAGCCCCTTTGTGTACTCCAGCACGCGGGGAGAAAGGCTCAGCAGCGGGCAGAAGTGTTGACAGTGCGTCTCTCGTGTCGACAGGTGTCAACACGCTCGCATGCCTGAAGCGGATCGAGAAGGACCAAAAGGACATCAAGATCTACCCCCTCCCGCACAGTGTGTTCCCTTTCTCCCCTTTCGATGTGGTCCGTCGTGTGACCGCGCGAGACTGACCCGGCCCACGCAAACTCGTAGTGTATGTCATCAAGGACCTCGTCCCGGACATGACCCAGTGCGTACCCGACTATCTCTTCTCATGCCCCAAGAAGCTGGGTGGTGTACTCACCAGGCTAAACACGGTTGTTGCCGTACGCACAGGTTCTACAAGCAGTACAAGTCGATCCAGCCGTACCTCCAGGCGCCGATCCCGGCCGACGGACGGGAGCACCTCCAGTCCAAGGAGGACCGCCTCAAGCTCGACGGCATGTACGAGGTGCGTCCCGTCCTGCCCTCTCGTCCGCTCTCCGTTCACCGAATCCGACCAATCACTGACGCCAAGCAAAAAATACACACCATCAGTGCATCCTCTGCGCGTGCTGCTCGACTTCGTGCCCTTCGTACTGGTGGAACCAGGACCAGTACCTCGGTCCGGCTGTCCTCATGCAGGCGTACCGCTGGGTCGCCGACTCGCGCGACACGCAAAAGGCCAAGCGGCTCGAGATGCTCGCCAACCCGTTCTCGCTGTACCGGTGCCACACCATGTCAGTCTCTCGCTCTCGCTTTCTCCCCCCCCCCCCTCTCTCTCCGTTTACGTTGACTTGTTGGCCGGCGATTGCGGCTTCTCGTGCCACTGTTGCTTCTTGCTGGGGGAGGTTCGAGCGCTGACAGCACTCTTCGCACCACCCGCAGCTTCAACTGCTCCAAGGTTCGTCGACCGAGACCGTTTCAAAGCCCTCATCTCCTCAGGCAGGCAAGAAGGACCCAGAACTGACAATCTCGTTACTCCCCTTTTCGCGCGCACGCAGACCTGCCCCAAGGGACTCAACCCGGCAAAGTCAGTCTCCCTCCCTTCCCTTTTCACTGCCCTCACCGACCCGGCTCCGCTCGGACGATTATACTGACCATGAACGCTCTGCACTGAAAACAGGGCGATCGCCGCTCTCAAGCAGGAGATGGCTTCCGCATAGGTCGAGCAGTTTTGCGCGCATGTGTCCCCTTTTCTTCTCGGGGGACCGGCCGTCGTCTCTTGCGTCGTCATCTGTCAATGTAATTTCTATTCATGCTTTTTGTGCATATCGGAGCCTTGAGATCGGTTCGGCAGAAGCGGACTTTTGAGAGAACGAGAGAAGATGGAACGTCTGCGCGCCTTGGGCCTCGCGATTTCTAGACCCTCCTCTCTCCACAGATTACACACACACAACACGCTCAATCTGCGTGAGGAGGATGACGATAATTACATGGGGTTCTTACACCGCCTGAGTCTGCATGATCCGCGCCGCTAACCGCGCGAATTGCTGGAGGGCGAGGGTCCGTTGGCGGAAGACGAGGACGGCGATCGCGACGGCTGCAAAGCCGGCGTTGCAGAGCTGTTTCGAGGTCGCACGACGCGCACGACACGCACGCACGCGCGAAGGGGAGAGAAAAAAAAAATCTGTCAGGTTTTACGTGCCCAGCTTTTGACCCGTTTTTCTCGAAAAGAGGAGAAAGGGGCCCAACGCACGATGAATTCGAAATAGTCGTGATGCTCTCGATGGAGCACTTTCGGACACGCCTCCCAAGTCGAGATAGGCCCTTGTCTCCTCCTCGATGATTCTGCGAGACCTCGTGCTCTTGCCCGCTGCTGCCGTCGTCGTCGTTGTCGTTCCGCTTGCAACTCATCCTGCAATTCCTGATCCGCTTTCGACAACCCCGCTTTTGATGCCCCCTCCTTCTCATCATCCCCTTGAGATCCACCACCGGCGGCGGCGTTTCGGAAGGTTTCGGTGTCCTGCCGGGCGAGGTCGTCTGCTTCGGCTTGACTGCCTGCGGGTTCGACGAGCGGTTTCGTCACGGGCGGTTTCGGTTTCTGGTTCGGCTCGGGGGCGGTCTTGTTCTTCTCCTTCTCGTTCGCACCCTCGGAATCGGAATCCGAGTCGGCGGCCGAGTCGGCGGCCGAGTCGGCATCCAAGTCGGCGTCGGAGTCTGCGTTGTCGAACGCGCCGGACACGGGTGACGCAGGGCCCGAGTGGCCAGTGTTGGTGGCATGCCTCGGTACGCAGATGAGGGGTCTCCTATTGCCATAGATCTTGCACACGTCCAAGTTGCGCTGCCACGGTATGCGTGTCAGCAAAGATCTAGATGTGCGTATCTCAAAAACTGGGGAGAACTGACTGCGCCAGGAGGACAGGGCAAGCATTCCCCTTCGACTCTGCACCAGTAATCGTCGCCTGCGGGGCTAACTCCCGGTGCGATCGGTGAGCCACGTAATCGCTTGAAGAGGTTTGTTGATCGCGAGGATGTTGAGGAGGCGAGGGTTGAAGTCGAAGCGAGGAGCAAGAGGGAACAGAGGCTGTAGAGCGTGTGTAGCCTCACTGCTGCTTGACTACGCGCTCTTGCAGTCGGCATCGCAGTTTTCGAGTGTAGCGCAAGTGCGGGTGGAGAGAGAGCGAGAAGGTCGAACAAAGTCTCGACCTCGGCTCGTCCAGTCGCCTGCAGAGATGGATCTCGAGAGTGGGTCCAGACCCAAGCTGTAGCGTATTCAGCCGCGCTGACCCTCTTCCCGCAGCCCTCCGAGCGTATGCCGAGACGCGCGCCCAGTCCGATACCAAGGCACTCAAGTCCGTCTCTGGCGCTCTCTTCTCCAGTCTTTACGAGGCTGAGTTAACGGAACCCTGCAGGAAGACGATCCAGAACTTCTACGCCTTGCTCGCCCACGATGCCACGGGGGACAAGCTGTCCGTCTCCCTGTCCGCACCTGCACTCGACTGGACTGACAACCGGGCACGTGGACCTACAGGCTGGCAGCGCACTCGATCCTGAGTATTGGTCTCGACCAACTCGAGCAGCAACTCGGGAAATCGAAACGGATCGACAAAGTCACGGCAGCCGAGATTCAAGAATATCAGCAAGAAGTCGCTGCTCTCGGTGCGTCGTTTCGCATCGGAGACATCTGCCCGTCGAGTCAAGGAGAAAACTGACAAGAGTGGGCTATGCGTCGGTCGGCTATATCGCACAGAGCGAACAAGCGAAGAGACGCGGCAAAAGTTGGTCGACTTGCGGAAACGGCTCGAGGCCGCGCAGCAGGAACGCGCGCGCCGGATCGAGTACGACGCCATCGCAAAGACCATTGCGCGGTTACCGGACCGCCAAAAGGGCAAAGAGTGCGTCCGAGCATTCTCCCCCTTGCTCGCAGAAGCCCTGAACTGACCCCGCCTTGCGCGCGCGCGCGCAGGACTCTGAACAAACTCGAGGAGGATATCGAACTCTTAAGGCAGGAAGAGCGAACCTACTCCGAGACGTGGCAAACTCGAAAACTCGCGTTCGACGGGATCGTCATCAGCCTCGAAGCGATGCAGGAAGCGATCCGGTGCGTTTTTCAGGCCAATCATCGCTCAGACTCTTGCTTCTTTGCTGCGCATTTCTACCCTGTTGGGATCGACGAGGTTGGCTGACGCATAAAAGTCTGCGTGGTAACGAACGCACAGGGACGAGAAAGCCGAACAGGAACGACGGAGAGCGCTCGACGAAGAAGACGATGCCGGCGGCAGCGGCGGCGGTGGTTCAGGCGCACCAGGAGCAAGCGGAGGAGGAGGACCGCCACCCGCACCAGGTTCGATCGATACAGGAGACGCCAACAACACCCCTCGAGCGGGCTCGTTGGACCCGAACGCGAAACCGTTCGTGCCGGGCGTAGCAGGCGCGGGCGATGATCATGATACAGAGGATGGTGGAGATGTCGAGATGCGGGATGAGGAGGAGGAGGGTGCGGACCGGGGGGAGATGGATCGGGGGAGGGATAATGACGAGGGGGAGGAGCGGAGAGACGATTTGGGAGAGAGGGAAGAAGGGCAGATGACGGACGAGCGCGAGGAAGGCGAGATGTGAACGCCCCGGTCGCTCTCTCTGTCTCTCTTCGTGACGACGACATCTAGCTTTTCTGTTCTGTTACCTTGTTGTCTATCTTAGCAATCACACGGAATTGCAACTGGAGAAGGAGAACCCGCGTGAGAGCAGGATTTGTCTAGAAATGACCTGATTTTGATTTGCAGGACTCGAAAACAGAAACCGTATAAACCCCTTCAAGAACCCCAATGATGGACGCTCTATCGCGACTTGTAGATCCGCTCCGCCTCCTTGATCGCCTCGTCCACCTTGCTCGGCTCCGTCCCGAACCCTTGCGCGCCGTCGTCCTTGCCGCCTCCCTTGCCACCGACGATGGCCGAGACGGCCGCGAGCCACGTCTTGGCCGAGAAGTCTTTCGAGATCTCGGACTTGGGGACGAGGTTCAGGTGCGCGACCTTGTTGTCGTCCGAGACGGAGAAGAAGTAGGCCGCCTTGCCGAGCGTCTTGGCTTGGTTGATGCCTGCTTGCACGAGCTGTGGAGTGAAAAGGTAATGCGGAGAGTCAGTCTCCAAAGAACGCGGATCGAGAGATGAGTCGACGCGGCAAAACGCACCTTGGGGTTACCCTTGGCCGAGTCGAGACGCGCGACCATGACGGGTGAGTCCTTGTTCTGCTCGAACCACGCCGCGACCTCGTCGGCAATGACCTTGCCCTGCTCCTTCTCGAGCGCGCGCGCGGCATCGACGATCGCCTTGCGCTCGGCCGCGAGTTGCTGCTTCAACCGGTCCTTGCGAACGACCGAGATCGCAAGCTGCGCGAGCTCGGTGTCGAACGCCTTGAGCGCCTTTTCCTTGTCGGCCAACGGCAACTGCAACATGGCCTGGAACCGCGCGTCCGTGTCATTGGCGAGATGCGAAGCCTTCTTGGCGTCCTCGCCCGTGATGGCAATGATGCGACGAATCCCCTTGGCGATGCCCGACTCTTCGGTGATGACAAAGTCTTTGATGTCGCCCGTCTTGGCGACGTGCGTGCCGCCGCAAAACTCGGTCGAGGTCGAACGCCACTTGGGGTTCTCGATGTCGGCCTGGATCTCCTCGATCGAAAACTCGAGCGAGACGACGCGGACCGGGTCCGGGTACGCCTCTCCAAACACGGCGCGCAAGCCGGGAATCTTTTGCGCCGACTCGAGGTCCATCTCTTTGCTAAAGACCTTGACGTTGCGCTTGATCCAGTCGTTCGACATGTCTTCGATCTTTTCGAGGTCGGCCGTCGAGATCGGCGCCTTGTGCGAAAAGTCGAACCGGAGCTTGGACGGCGCGACGAGCGAACCCTTCTGGTCAATGTGGTCGCCGAGCACCTCGCGGAGGCAGTAGTTGAGGATGTGGGTCCCGGTGTGGTTGTTCCGGAGCGGCCAGCGGCGGAGCTCGTCGTACGACGAGACGACCTTGTCGCCAACGGCGAGCGTACCCTCGACCATCCGACCGATGTGCAGCACGTAGCCGTTAAAGACCTGGCAGTCCTCGACGACAAAGTCGGCCTTGCCGTCAATGACGATCCGACCCGTGTCGTACTCTTGTCCTCCCGACTCGGCGTAAAAATTGGTCCGGTCGAGCAAGATCCCAAGCGGCGCCTGCGCGTCGGCAATCTCGCCGGTTGAAGAGACAAACTTGCCCTGCTGGTACACGGCCTTGATGACCGAGTCGACGTTGCCGGTGCCGTACTTGGCCGAGTCGTCCGTCTTGGGGACGTCCGGGTTCGCCTCGAGCGCGCCAATGTCGTGCACGTCGAGGCGGACCGTCTGGCCGTCGCCCTTCTTGCCCGCACCCTTCGACGCCTCCTTCGACGCTTCCTGCGCCTTTTCAAACTCGGCCTGGTCGAACGTCAAGCCGGCTTCCTCGGCCATGAGGAGGGTCAAGTCGACGGGGAAACCGTACGTGTCGTACAAGCGCCAGACGTCGGATCCCTTGAGCGAAGTCGAGCCGGCCGCCTTGGCCTGCTGGACGTACGTTTCGAACAGGCGCTCTCCGCGGTCGAGCGTCCGCGAGAACGACTCTTCCTCCTCGTCGAGGATCTCCTTCAAGTCGTCGTACTTGTTGGTGATCTCGGGGAAGAAGTCGCCCATCTGGTCGACGAGGGTCGGCACGAGCGAGGAGAAAAAGGTGCCGATGGGGACGCCAAACTTTTTGCGGACGTAGCGAGCACCGCGACGCAGCACTCGGCGGAGGACGTAGCCGCGACCGACGTTGCTCGGGACGCCGCCGTCGCAGATGGCGAAGGTAAGAGTTCGGACGTGGTCGGCGACGACGCGGTACGCCGTGTCGATGCCGTCGACGTCGTCCTTGCCGAGCTTGCCCGTGTAGGACCTCGCGCCCGTCAACTCCTGGATCTTGGCAAACAAGGGTTCAAAGACGTCCGTGTCGTAGTTGGACCGCTTGTCCTGGAGGACCGAGACGAGACGCTCAAAGCCCATGCCGGTGTCGACGTGCTTGGCGGGGAGGGACCGCAGCGACGAGTCGGCCTCGCGGTTGTACTGGATAAAGACGACGTTCCACACTTCGAGAACGTCGGGGTCGTCCATGTTGACGAGGTGCGAGGCGTTGCGGCCTCCGATCCGGTCGTAGTGGATCTCGGTACACGGACCGCAGGGGCCGGTTGCGCCCATCTCCCAAAAGTTGTCCTTGGCGTTGCCGGGCAGAATGTGGTCTTCAGGGACGCCGAGCGAGAGCCAAAAGTCCTTGGTCTCGGTGTCGGCGGGCAAGCCGAATCCGCCCTCGAAGTAGGTCACGTAGAGGCGATCGACGGGGAGGCCGTACACCTTGGTGAGCAAGTTCCAGGCCATCGCGGTCGCTTCCTCCTGCAGTGGATGTACGGGGTTAGCTTTCGGGTGTTTCTGCGCGTGGTCGCAGCCGGTGCGCACCTTGAAGTAATCGCCAAAGGACCAGTTTCCGAGCATCTCGAAAAAGGTGTGGTGGTACGTATCCTTGCCGACGTCATCCAAGTCTGTAGCATATCCGGACTGTATCAGTATGCCTGTACACGGCTTCGCTGACCCTTACCCGCCTGCGCGGACTGACCGTTGTGTTTGCCACCGGCGCGGATGCACTTTTGCGAGTTGGCGGCGCGGTTGAGTTTCGCGAACGAGGACGAGGGGTCGACGGTACCGAGGAAGATGGACTTGTACTGGTTCATTCCGGCGTTGGCAAAGAGCAGGGTTGGGTCATCGTACGGGATTGTGCTCGACGAGGGGACGAACGAGTGCTGGTGATCCTTGCCAAAGTAGTCGAGGAACGTCTGCCTGACTTTGGTGGCGGGCCAGTCGCCAAACTTGGACGCGGTCGAAGAAGCCATCCTGAGCCCTACTAAACTCCTCGTGAGCGGGTGCGTGTAGCCGGCAGTCGGTCGAAGCGAGGCCGCAAAAAGGCGAGGAGGAGCAGCTGCTGCTCGTTTCGCGAGGGAAGAGAGCGTCGTGATTAGAGGGGAGCGTGCGGTCGAACTGCGTAGTCCGTGGGCTGGTCCTTCTATCGCCTCGCTTTGGTTGCAGAGCAAAGAGACCGCCCGACCCAAGTCAAGGCGAGAGGAAATGTTGGGCGCCTCCCCTCGAGCACTCACCCGCGGCAACCCTCGGAGCATACTCTTGCGGTCTCTTTATGCACTTCGGAGCCCAAGCTGTGACTGCGAGGCTTATCGCCAGCTGCGCATGACTCTGTCCGCCAACTCCGAGCAGGTATGAAACGGCGCTCACCCCAGGAGGCTCGAGCGGATCTCGCTTTCTCCGACGCTGCTTTGCACACGCTATCCCTCTCGCTATGCAGCCTGGAACCAGCTGCAGACACGCACGAGAGCTTACATTAACTGTTTCAGACGATGCATATCAACCACCACGCTCTATACGCTGGTGGGACGACGTCTCATGCTAGCGTCTGTGGCTCCTCTCTTGCATTCAAGGCTATCGACCCCACCTCAGCCTCTCCACGGACGGTCCGAAACATGGCATGATCATGGGGCGTCTCCCGTACCGAGGGTGGTGGCCGTTGTGGAGCAGAAAATGCGTCGCTATGCTTGCACGCGAAGCAGACAGCCGATGTCGAACCGCTGCATCCTCGTGACAGGTTTGAGGGCCATCAGTCGCAGGCGATTCGAGCGCGTGACTGGGGCGCACGAGCCCGCCAGAAGCTTGACCACAACGGGCGGACGAGTCAGAGAGGAGAAACAGCGCAGCGCGGGGGTGCGCTATTTTTCTTCGCCTCGCCTCTTTTTCTTCGCCTCGCCTCTTTCCTCGCTGGCTCCTTTCTCGCTCTCCCGTCGACCCTCGCTCATCCCGTACCTACCTACCCTACCAGTCCAGCTCTCTAACACTCTCCCTTGACCTGGTCCACCTGAGCCTCTTCCCGTCGAACGATGCGTCGCGATCATCCGCTCCTTTCCGGCCTCGCGGCTCTCGTCGCTCGCCCTTTCCAGCTCGGCGGGCACAGTCTCGCCCTCGCCGCCACCAGCGACCATGCCGCCTACCCCAAGTGCTCCGTCCCCGAGTACGGTCAGTGCGGCGGAATCGGCTACAGTGGCAAGAAATGCTGTGAGTTCTTCAGGATGTCCCCCCTTTCGTCTGTTGGCGAACGAAGTTGTCTCTCAGACGTGCAGCTCAACCCCGTGCTTGTACTCGCAGGTCCACCAGGATGGGCTTGTCACCGCACGAACGAGTGGTACTCGCGGTGCCGCAAGAAGCTCGACGCCAACGGGTGCACGAACGCCGAATGGGCTCAGTGCGGCGGGCGCGACTACGAAGGCGAAACCTGCTGTGCGCACTTGCCCTTCTGTACCGAGCTCACTATCCGTACACCTTTATGCGGTGGCTGATCTCGAATGGGAAGTTGTTGCGCACAGGTGTCAAGGGCACGTACTGCAAGTTCGAGTCGGAGTGGTGGTCCTACTGCGCCGCCAAAAAGACGACCACGAGCCACTGCAAACCGACCACGACCACCGCCAAGACGACTTACTACCCGACGACCAAGCCGTACCATGGTTACCCAACGCACACGCACAAGCCGACGTCGACGCCGTACCCGACCGTGATCAACAAGCCGGAAGAACTCCGTCTCTCGCCCGAGTGGGACATCTATGCCCCGCCGCAAGAGAGGGAGTACTGGTTCGAGATCTCTGAAATGCCCGGCGCGATCGATGGATGTGAGTTTTGAACGCGGCTGTTCTCTCCTTGTCGGCCGGGAGGAAGCTGACTATGAGCTTGTCTACTTGATCTTCGTCAGTCAACCGTACAATGTGAGCTTTTTGCAAACGCCTTTCTTCTTTTCCAGTCACGCGTGCTGACTCGACTCTTTCTACAGGCTCGTCGTGAACGGCCAGTACCCCGGCCCGCTCATCGAAGTCAACAACGGTAAGGCCGGCGTCCTCTCTCCCCTTCCGTCCTTCACACGATGCTCACAGTTCTCCCCGTCCCACAGATGACACGGTCGTCGTCCACGTCAAGAACAGCCTGCCTCAGGCCGTCACCCTTCACTGGCACGGGCTCTTCCAGAACGGGACGCAGTGGCAAGACGGCCCGTCCGGAGTGACGCAGTGCCCGATTCGAGCCGGCGTGCAGTACACTTACCGCTTTCCGGTGACCGGAGAACTCCAGTATGGAACCTACGTACGTTCTCTTCCCAGCGCGCACTCTGGACGGGTGGGAAAGTTGACGCGAAATGCACTTCTCTCGCCGCAGTGGTGGCACGCCCACCGCCGCGCTCTGTACATTGACGGCATTACTGGGCCTTTGATCGTCCACTCTCGTAAGGACCCGCTTGTCCGCGGCCGCGACTTTGACATCGACCAGGTGTGCCGTTCTCACAGTTCCGCCTGCTAGTTCACGGCATGAGGGCTGACTCGGGCTTTCTCGGATCACATAGGTCGTTATGCTCCACGACCACTACCACGAGCTTTCGGAAGTGATTACTGAAGGTCTCTTATCGCCGGAAGGTTTCAACGGGGTGAGCCAGCCTCTCTTGACCTTGCCGTCTTTCGGAAATCCTGACGCGTGCGGCTTGGTTCATCACTAGTCCGTCATCGCGCCGTCGCCGAAATCCAACGTCATCAACGGTCGTGGCCTGTACAACTGCAGTTTCGCGGCAGCGGGCCAAACTTGCAACCAGCTCACGCAGTCCGACTTGCCCGAGCTGCGCTTTCCGCCGAACAAGCGCGTCCGCCTTCGTTTCATCCACGAAGGCTCGCACCGTGAGTCTATCGCAGATGGATTGATATGTCCAGCGGCTGAAGGACCCTCGGACTCTGCAGCGCCGTTCCAAGTCTCGGTGGACGAGCACGAGCTGCTGGTCATCGGTACGTCTGTGATCCGGCCGCTTCCTTTTCGCGGACGACTCCATCTCACCATCGCTGTCGCCTCGTCCCGCAGAGGCCGACGACACGCCCGTCCGTGCTCTGCCGGTTCACCGCATCCAGATCGTGAGTCTTCCTTGGTTCCGCCTCGCGCGCAAAGCGAGGAACGGCCTTCTCACGCACAACTTGCTCGCACGATCATGCAGGCTACGGCTCAACGGTACTCGGGTTTGCTTTACACGACTGGACACCGCACCGGCGACTCGTTCTACCTACGCTCGCAGATGAATACGGACTGCCTCGGTCAGTGTTGCCTTTTCTCCTCCCTCAGCATTTCTTCGTCGCTTACTCCACCTGTCTCCTCGCAGGCCTTCCGTTCCCGGATCTTGACCCACAAGCGCGTGTCGTCATTCGTATCGGCGACGAGTGTGATGACCTCGGTACCGACCTTCCGACCTCGGTCGACTGGAACGATCCGACCACCGGAGCCTGTACCGATCTGGACGCAGGTGAGTTTGTGTCCCGCGAAACAGCAATCCACTCCGATTGGCAGTTACTGACGGTCTCTTCGACTCGTGCAGCGCTGCTCTCGCCGCTTGTCGTTCGTCGCGCTCCCGCGAAGGCGAATCACGTCCGCGTCTTCAACTCGTCCTTGGCGGTCCCGAACGGAGTCTTCAAATGGACCCTCAACGACATCACCTTCGAAAACTTTGCGTTCGAGTATGTGCAGTCTCCCGTCGGCGTGCTTCGCGAAGCCAGGTTGCTCAGCTCAGCATTGACCCCCTCTTTCCTCGCTTCCCCTTTGCAGCCCCCTCTTGCAGCGAGTCCAGCGCGGCGAGCCGATCCCTCCTATGCGTGCAGCTGTCGTTACTGCCGGCCTCGAAGTCATCGATCTCGTCATTCAGAACATCGCCGGTGCCGACCACCCGTTCCACCTTCACAATAGTCCGATGTTTGTCCTCTCGAGCGGACCTGGCGTGATCTTCCCCGAGTCTGTTTCGTTCCTCCCTATCCCAGGTCTACCAATCCGAGCTGACGATGCAACTCACGCTCGCAGGGAAGCGTCTCGACTTCAGCACAACTTGACGAACCCTCTCCGTAGGGACACGATTACGGTGGCAGCTGGAACATGGAGGGTTGTCAGGGTTATCACCAACATCCCTGGCACCCTCCTATTCCACTGCCACATCGTGTGGCGTGGGCACACGGTGTCGTGGCGAGTGCAGCGCAATTTGCCCTGACATGTGTCTGTTTTGTAGATCAAGTTCAGGGACTTCTCGGCATCCTTCTCGTTCAGCCAGAACGCGTTCAGCAGTTCCAGATCCCGCAAGACAACAGGAATGTAGGTTAGGAAGCCCTTTCCCCCTTCGAAAGTGGGCTCTCGCCAACTCTTCCTTTTTCAGCTCTGCGCCGGTGGAAACATGTCCATGATCGACCCGGGGAGGAAGCGCGCACTGCCTACCGGCCCCTCTTCTCCTTCTCTTCCCTCTTCTTCGAAGGCCTGAAGGGTGGGGAGGAAGATTGAAATCCTTTCTTCTTTTCCTCTTCCTCCCTCTCCTTCTCTTCCTTTCCCGACTTTCCTTCCTTGCTTTCTCTGTCTTGTGTTTCACTGTAGCTGTCTTTCGTTCCCACCACACTCCTTCCTTCTCTTCCTCTTCTCTCCTTTCCTCTCTTCGTTTTCCTCTTCCCCTCTTTCCCTCCTTTTGACTTTCCCTCCTCTAGGAACCATGCAATTCTTCTCTCCTTCCTTCTCGTTGAGAGTGCAGCCACGACATCCAAGTCTCTTCCTTTCGGGCGAAGGGAGCAGGAAGCAAGACCTCTTTTCCCCCTTCCCTTTCTCCTCCCGTTCCTTCCCGCCCTCGGCACTCGCGCGCTCCTTTCACTGCCTTTCCAAGAGAGTACACTCCGAGTGATACTGTTTCTTGCTCATTCGAGGCGACGCTAGGATTATGTAGGGGTACAACAACACAAAGAAGGGGTGGAAGAGAGGGGCAGATCAGAAAGGAGGGGTGGGGTTCTACGGACGCGTCTGGACGCTCTCGCGCATCGAATGGCCACGAGTGTTCACAATCAACTACGCCTGCTGGTCGCCCGCGAGCTGTTCGATGCGCTCCGCGAGCTTGACGTCGAGTGCGGTGAGGCGGTTTCCTTGATCATGCGTCGTGAGTGCGATCGAGACGCGGTTGTAGACGTTGGACCATTCTGGGTGGTGCTACATGGTTCGGGTAAGGTTAGACCTCCAAAGTTTTGAATATATAGACCGCTCGAAAGACGAAGAGGGAGCAGGGGATCGTGGCGGTACGCACGTTGAGTTTCTCCGCCCAGATGGCCACCCGACTCATGAACCCCCACGCCTCGACAAAGTTCTTGAACTTGTACTCTCGGAGCAGCTTCTGTGCGGACCCCTCGGCAGCTTCTGGGGAGACAGACCAGCCCTTTTCGCAAAGAACCTGGAGCGATTCCGGCGTTGCGAGTTCTTTCCGGAGAGCGGCGTTCGAGGCCGTGGCCATGGTCCTGAGGGTTCTGGATGCGCCGGTAGCAGCTCGGAGGCTCAGACGAGCGCTTGACAGCATCTGTAGCACGAGAGAAGGAAGGCGAGAGATGAGAAAAGAGATGGAGCCGAATGGCGGAGCCGAATGGCGGAGCCGACGACGAGAAAACTTTTCGTGCGTGCTTCTGCTATGCACGAGTGCAGATTGATTCTAGGCGCGAGCGCTTTAGATTAGAGGCGCCGTGACCGACCTTATCGAGCGAGATGAATCCGGACTGAGCAAAATCCGATGCCACAGACCGACCCGAGCATCCTCGACGGTCGCAGACGAGAATCTATGGGATGCAGCCTCAAAGGTAAAGACTACTCTACCAAGATGGCCTTGTGAGCACTCTTGCCAGCCTTGAGGACCAGCAATTGCCCATCGAGCAGGTCTGCTTCGCCGACCATGCGCTGGTGACTCTTTGGCGGAATCTTCTGACCGTTGACTTGAATGGTCCCGGCCTCGATTGCCTTTCGAGCTTGGGCTGCAAAGGTTCCGAAGAAGGTCAGCTTGACCGGGCAGCGTAAAGAGAAGCACCGCAGGGACGCAGAGACGCACTCTTGGACGAGACGAGTCCGCTCGCCAACACAGCCTTCTCAAGGTGTTGACCCACGACCGCCTCGCGCGGCAACCGGGTCAGCATTGACGGAATAGTCGTCTTGTGCTTGGTGGAAGAGGAGGCGGCACCGTCGAGGGCCGTGATCACTTCGGGGGTGACGAGGTCGGCGAGGTCGGTTCCATAAAAGACAGAGGTCGCAGCCAGCGCTTGGTTGAGACCCTCGGCTGTCGGGCGGGAGAGTGGTCAGGCCACAATGCACAAAAGGTCGTCGCAACGAAGAACGATCTTACCTCCGTGGATGAGCTCCGTCGCCTCGGCCGCGAGGATCTTTTGCGCGATCCGCGATTTCGGGTTGGCCTGTTTTCGGGGCAAACCGGTCAGTCAGCGCCCGCTTACATGTCCAGAAGGTGTAGGGCGCACCTTGTGATCCTGCATGATTCCTTCGAGTTCGACGACACGAATGAAAGTGAAGATGCGCAGGTATTTTTCGACCTCCTCGTCCGTCGTGCGCAGGAAGAACTGCAGAGACAGAAGAGATCAGTCACAAGTTCGTCGCAGCGCCCACACGTCACGAAGACGAACCTGATACAATTCGAACGGCGAAGTCATCGTCGGGTCGAGCCAGATCGCATTGCCGGCGCTCTTGCCAAACTTTTCGCCCGACGAGGTCGTGAGGAGCGGGAAAGTCAAGCCGAATGCCGGATCCTCCTTGCCACCTTCCGCTCCCTCGACCGCTTCTCCGCCCGCAGTGCCCTCCTCCTCGGCCGCCGCGTGGTTTGACCTCCGGATGAGGTCGATGCCGGACATGATGTTGCCCAGTTGATCGGATCCGCCGAGCTGCATCGTGCAACCGAGGTCTCGGTGCAGGCGGAGAAAGTCGTAGGCCTGCAGTAGCTGGTACGAGAACTCGGTGAAGGAGATCCCGGACGACGAGTCGAGTCGAGACTTGACGCTGCGGGTGTTTCGACGCCCAAGTTAGGACTGCAAACGAGTTTCCGATTTGGAGAGTACTTGCCGCTCACCTTTCTCTCGACAGCATAGTCGACACTCGCGCCATCTTCCCGACCGTGCTCAAGAACTCCAACAGGCTGACTCCTCCCGTCCAATCCAGGTTGTTGACGATCCGGACGGAACCTTCGGTGACCTCGGTACCCTGCGCTGTCCCGTCCCGCCTGCGAGTTCTTGACTGAGCGAACGCGACGCCCCGGTCGAGAAAGGCGGTGAGCTGTGCGCCGATACCTTCGACGTTGGCTTGCAAGGTCTCTGGCGCGAGGGCATTCCGTTCCGTAGATCGACCGGAAGGGTCTCCGATCGCACCGGTCGCTCCTCCAATCTGCGACGTTCCGGATCAGCGTCATTTTCAGCAAAGACGACCTCCTGCTTGACTCACTAGAGCCACCGCATTGTGTCCGTAGAGTCGGAAATGCAGCAAGCCGATGAGGGCGAGCAGATTGCCAACATGGAGAGAGCGAGCCGAAGGGTCGACGCCCAAGTACACCGTCATCGGCTTCTCGACGTGTTGCCGCGCAGCCCGGCTGCTCAAGAGAGTCTGTCAGCGCACTTCTGCCGTGTAAACAGGATCATGAAGCACCTGGTGAGTTCCGAGAGCATCCCTCGCTGTTCGAGTTCGCGGACGACATTTCGACTGGCGCGAGTCGACGCAAAAGTCCGCGCAGCCTGCCGAGACGGAAGATTGGCCCGGTAAGAGCTCAGCAGCGAGCGCAGGAGTGCTGTCCTGGAGTTCAACATGGCAGCCAGTGAACGGTCGAAAGGCAAAAGTCGCTCCGGACTCTTCTCCGGCTTCTCTCCACAGCGCTCCCCTTTCTTGACTTTGTTGGCCGTGTTTCCAGCTTTGGATTTGTGCTATCAAGGATCTTATCGTCCTCGCCGCTTTCTCTTCGTCGTTCTCGCG
This sequence comes from Rhodotorula sp. JG-1b, assembly GCA_001541205.1. Lineage (NCBI taxonomy): Eukaryota > Fungi > Basidiomycota > Microbotryomycetes > Sporidiobolales > Sporidiobolaceae > Rhodotorula > Rhodotorula sp. JG-1b. The sequence goes on along the minus strand of KQ954479.1, from coordinate 289,507 downwards.
GATTCGGGTGTTCGTTCAACCCCGCCTCCGCTTTTTTGTACGTTCTTCGTCCGTCGGACCTCGCCCGACCCTTTTGTACGACGTTAAGGTGCTCGGTAAGCCTGTACTGCGGTCTGGTATCGCTCCCGACGATCTGCGCTCACTTTCGTCCTTGACAGGTTGCCGAGTCGAGCCGGACGGCCCGAAGTTGGCCTGCCGTTGATGAACGCTCCTCACACGCCTTCGCGGCCGAGGCACGTCCAGCTCGATCCGGCAACACTCAGACCATCGAAATCTGCGCCAGCGCGAAAGGACGATCCCGCAAAGAGAGGGAACGATGAGGATGCGACGCCGCTTCCGACCAATTTGCCAGCTTTCAAGGCCAACACCGGACCGTTCACCTCGGACATTCCGCCCAGTCGGCTTGCACGGACGACCTCGTTTCTTGCCAAGAATGGAGCCGGTCAAGGGTGGAAAGTGGAGAACGATCGTGAGTACCGCGCGGATGGGCTTTCGCCGTCAGGTTGCCGCTCACGGGCGAATACCGGGGCAGGCAACGTAATCGTCGAGGCTAGTCACCATCTCCGCAAGATGCAAGCGCACTGCAGCTGGCTTCATCTCTTTGAGCATGCGCGCTGGCTGCACGCCGGACTCTCGGCAAGTCCCGCACGCTTCTGTTCTGGCGCCGCGCGCAACATTCTTGCTCACGCGTCGCTCCTTTGCAGCTATCGAAGATCCGCTGGCCCGACTATCCCTATCCAGTCAAAGATGGAGTCGAATTCCCGCATCTCGAACGCATGCACGACTACCTGATCTCGCTCGGCGATGTATCTGTTCGCCGACCGGATTCGAGCCTCTGGACCGAGATCCCTTACTGCGAGTCCCGCGCCGAACTCGAAGCGGCATTCAAACTCGGGACGATCCATTTCGGTGGTCGTATGTGTGTCGGCGAGAAAGACAGCAAGAACAAGCTCTTCTTCAAGCTCGTTGCGCCCTGCGCCGGCATGGGCTCGGCCCTTTATCGTCGCTTCGGCAGCGACCGCTTCTTCGTGCGTCACAGACCTTCACCCCTCAACGGCCTAGCTGACTCGAGAGATCCTCCTAGCGCATCAACCTGGATGACGACGTCGTGAGACAAGCAGGACGACCTCTCGACGCGTCCAACCCGACGCAGGACGCGATTCGCGAGCAGGTCGAGTCGTTCTTCCGCCATCCGCTCTACCTCTTTGGGCGGACGTATCGACCGTTCTGCTGGAAAGACGGAGCCGCCGTCTTCTGGGCGGAAGAAGGTCCTTGTCTCGAGACCATCTCGCTCGTCGACTTTGCTCAGAGGGTGAGCCCGCTTCGCCTGCTCACGGCGAAAGAGCGCCGTTCCCTGAAGCGGGATTCCCACACAGTACCTGGACGTCGAACTCAACGGCGGCATGACCGTCGCCAAGTACGCCGCCCGGTTCGAACTCGGTTTGACCACGACTGTGTGTTCAGCTCTCCTCGCCTCTCGTGTGACCGCGCAAGTGCTGATCAATTGGCCCCCACAGACCCCGACCGTGACTTTTCCTCGCAACAAGGTTTTGCGGACTCCCGATCTCAACTCTGACTCGCTTAAAATGTCGATCCCGGCCATGCGCATCATCTGTGGTCGCTTCGTCGAGAAGTACTCGAACTCGGCCGAGCTCGACATCGCCGAGCTCCTGCCCGAGAACTATCTGCCGAGCTGTATTCGCGGAACCGTGCAGCTGTACGCGGCTAGTCCACCCGTCAACATGGTCTGGCAACTCGATTACAGCTCGGACGAGACTTTGGCCGAACCCGAAATCCAGCTGCGCCCCCAGGGGCCGACGCGGAAAACGGTTGCGCGACCGATCCTCAAGTTCCAGCTTACGAGGAAAGACGGCGCTACGCTCGAAGTGCGAGTGCCGGACAAGCTCAAAGCGGTCTGGATCGATGGCGCTCCTGTCCGCGAGGAGGAAGTGGTCATGACCGACGGTTGCTCGTTGATGAGTCCAGCGGTGAGCAGCACACTCGTTTGGCAGACTCAATAACACGACTGACTGCTGCGCCGGTCACAGGCTATGTCTATCCTGGCCGAAAAGCTCGCAGCGTCTCGCAGGAGCTCGGATCTCAAGCCTTCCATTCCAGCTGTCGCGCAAGGCCGCATTGGACCGGGAAAAGGTACGCCATCGTAACGCGCGGTTCAAGAAGTGCGCTCGTCTCACGATCGATGCTTCTCCAGGTGTCTGGACGATCGCGCCTCGGACTTCCTGGGCTGGACCCAAGGACGTCTGGATCGAAGTCCGAGACAGCCAGTTCAAGTTCAACGACGCGCAGACGAGCGAGTTCGTCTTCGAGCTGCACAGCGTTCCGAGCGGGGGTCGGACGAGCGCCAAGCTGGGCAAGCAGATGTTCGAAGTGCTCGTGCACTGCGGCGTCCCGGCAAGCGCGCTTCGGGCTATCTTCAAGCAACAGATCGCTGATGGTGCGTTTCAGCTCGATTGAACGGGTGTGCATAGCTTCTGACTTCCCGCCTGCGCAGGACAAGAGGCTTTCCGCAACTTTTCTTCTCCCGCCGCTTTACTCTACCACGTCGAAAAGTCTTGCGGCATCCTCGAGGATCGGACCATGAAGGCTCGGCTCTCGAACGACGCTAGCGCCCTCAAGCTCCTCACGAACGGCTACTCGACGGCGCAAGATTGGGGCGACGACGACGCGCCGGTGATGGACGAGCAAGAGTCGGTCAGGTTTGTCCACGATCGACGAATCGATCCGTCCTCGGGCGCGCCCAACGTCGTCGCCGAGGTCGTCGTCGAGATGCTTGTAAGCGCAAGCGGGCCTCGTCATCATTAAGGCGGCTCCTGCTGAAGACTTTTCGCTCGACAGCAAGCAGGCTTTGATCCGCGCGAGAGTCCGCATCTTGCCGACAAGGTGCACAAGCTGGCCGAACGCGCTCTCGACCGGATCAGCTTCAAGATTGAGGATGAGTACTCGCGTACGGCGTTCGTCATCGCAGACCATGTGAGATTTCTCCTCGTTGATTGACAGCGGAAGAAAGGCAACAAACAGCTTACCGGCTTTCGCACACAGCTCGGGCTCCTCGAGGAAGGAGAGTTCTTCTTCCAGACGCGTGAGCCGCTGCCCGATCCATCGGGCTTCGGCGACGTCGCAGTCATCACGCAGCCGGCGCTCCTCTCCCGGTCGCCGGCCATTCAGCCTTGTGACGTGCAGCGAGCGCGGGGCGTCTGGAAGTCCGAGTATGCTTCTTGCTTCGACGTGATCGTCGTGTCAGCCAAGGGCGAGCGTTCTCTCTGCTCGATCTTGTCCGGTACCTCTCTTTTTAGGCAGCCACTCCGAGTACCCGAGGCTCGTCGCTGACGCGCAGAGAACGCAGGCGGCGACTACGACGGCGACAAACTGGTGGTCACGGTCAACCCGCAGCTCGTCTCCGCCTTCGTCGAGGAACGAGCGGACCCTGCCTTTGCCAATCCGCCCTTTGCCGACTCTGACTGGTTCGACGTGGACAAGCGGCGGCTGAAAGACAAGGTCAAGCCCATCATCGAGGCCCGGGACTCGGACGCACTCGCCGCCGTATTCATGGAAGGCCTGCACGCCGGGACGCAGTACGGTGTGCTGTCCATGTATCACACGACGCTGTCGTACGTGCTCGGTCTCGCACACCCGCTGACGTCCGAGGTGGGACACCTGTTCTGCCGCGCGCTCGACGGTCGCAAGCAAGGCCTCAGCTTCTCATCGGACCGGTGGCTCGCGGTCAAGGAAATGTTCTTCAAACTGTACAAGGCCAAGCCGAGATGGCTCTGGGCGGAGGAAGGCAAACGACCGCCTCCGAATTGCACCCATGCCAAACGACCGAGGGCGCTCGGAAGCCACCCGATGGGTGCGTTCCCACAGACGCGTTCGTTGTCAGACCACAGCTCACCACCATACCGACCAAACAGATGCGCTGGTGGCGGAATGCGAAGCCGCCAAGGAGGCCGCTCGTGCCGCCTGGAAGCAGTGGATGTCCGAATTCACCTTCCGGTACGACGAGGCTCTGCTCGACACTTGGCGGTCAGCTTGGCTCGAAGCGATCGCAGAATGTGACGCCATGTACCCTCAAACGCACGCGTACTTCGAAGACCTGCTCCGGATCCGCAACCACGTCTGGGTCAGTCTTCTCTACTCTGCTCATGCCCCCGCGCCGTCGCGTCCGATGATTGCTGACGCAGAATTCCAATCGTCGGCAGAGAATGTTTACCGAGTATCGCACCCTCCTTTTGCGATGGCAACAAGAGCGACAGGCCAAGAACGACATTGCGCGCGTGTGCGACGCGCCCGGCTCCCCAGTCAAGTCTCCGTCAAAGTCGAACAACCCATTCCGGGCCTCTTCCCCGTCGCACAAAGAGGACCTGCTGCGCCTGACGTGCGAGTTCTGGAGCATCAACGAACCGGGCAAGCGCAAGTTTGCTTCGGAGCGATTGCAAGGCTGCGAAGGCGAGCGCGCCGTTCGGTCTCTGCTCGTAAGTTTGGCTTTCTCGATCAACTGAATAGTCGCGAGGCTGATCAGGTCGGCGCTTCAGGCATCGTGCGCCTACAATGAACCGCTTCGCTCGACTCACGACACCTCGAACACCTTGCTCGGCCGCATGACCGCCACTCTCGCCAACACGAGTTCCTTGACGGCGATCGCCTCGACGCTTGCCAGCGTTCCCTCGCCGGCGGTTGCGAAAGGACCTCAAACCATTACGCCGCCGTCAGATAACGACAACGACGAGGACCTGATGGAGATGGTGGTCGAGGAATCGTATACCCAGGGCGAAGTGGCGTGGTCTCAAGTCCCCGACGAGCTGTGGCACCACTCGACTACGACACCGGTGTTGTCGACGACATCCTCCCAGACGGTCGGAGCGACTGTCGTCGTCTCTTCCAACCCTGTTGCTCCAGCGACCGCTGCGCCGCCACCACGACCCGACACGGTCTTCCTCGCTTCGATCTGCCCGCGCGGCGTTTCGTCCGGGCAGAGCCTCGAGAGCGTGGCCGGACACGCCGCGATCCGGTTCTGTTTCGACATGGCGCACCGCGACGTCAACGCGCTCAAGGCCGACTCGTTCGTGCGCCGAATGCACGATGGCAACCCGACGGCTGCGGGAATTCAGGCCCCGAAACTTGCGCCACACATTGTCAGCCCCCCCAGAACCGCCCTTTTCGCGAGCGTTCCGTGATCTTCCGCTGACCTCTGCGGTGATCCCTGTCCACAGCTTGACGTTCTGCAAGTCTCGAAGCGCTGCGCCGGTTTGACCCAAGTCCGCGCCCGAGTTCGACCTCGAACACTTCTCACGCCCAGCTCATCCTCCGAAGCGACCGAAAACTTGATCTCGCCAGTCGCCAAGCGCGCTCGGCTCCTCTAGATACACTCAGCCACCCTCGATTCCCTCGCGTCGCTTTATGACCGGCCGGACCGCTCGACCTCCCACTCGACGCGCGCGAATGGTATTGCCGGAAGCTGCAGGTCGATCGGACGTCTTGATTCGACCTCTTGACTACAGTACCGGATGGAATACCTCGTATCTTGTAGTAACATTGCACTGCAACTATACTTCTTCCTCTTGAGCGTGACCTGCTCTATTTTGTTATCGCGTGAGGAGCGCCAGCGCTGCAAAGTCGCTCTTCCGCTGACTCCCCACTTTTTCAAGCTGATCGTGTGACACCGAGGCCACGAGTGGCAAGCAGCTCCAGCAGCGATAGCTTGCGCGCGCGCTAGCTCTACGCCGCTGCACCGTGCGGCCCTATACGCTGCGCCCAGATCTCGAGCGCTCCGATCGATACGACTTGAACAGCCGAGATCTCGCCGTCTTTCGCACGAGGAGGAGCGTTGAGACCTTACGCAAGAATGTACGTACTATCAAGCATCGCCGCGACTCATCCGAACCGCTCCTATGCGCGAGGTGAGAGTTGACCCGAGTGACGTCTCTTTTTAGCACGACCGCTCGACGCCCGCATAACTCGACAGAGGGGACCTTTCTTGGCGAGAAACTACACCGTACAATCCTCAGCAAGTCCCAGCAACGCTAGGCGGCTTGCGTAGACGCCCTTGACCGGTTCGTCCGCCTCCTGTCGCTTGCATCGATGGCCACGCTCGCGCCACGAGATGGGCCTCCGCACCCGGGGAAACCGCATTCACTACCGCAGAGAACTGACTTTGGTGTCTATTAGGACCAGCAGATTGCGCTCAAGTAAGAGCGGTAACCTCGTCCTCAGACCGAATCCCCTTCCGACGTTCGTCCCTCTTCGCCGCCATGCCGCACGGTCCGGAGCCCCTCGAGATCCACCTCGAGTCGCCCGACATCGTGCTTCGAGGATTCACGGGCGACGAGTTTGAACCGGCAACGCTGAACGGACAAGTCGTGCTGAACCTCGTGCAGCCGACCGACCTGAAGGAAGTCTCGTGAGTCTGTTGCTGTCGCCTCTCAGGGGCGGGTCTCCCCTCGCCAAGACGAATGGTTTGCTGACCATTCTCGGTCTGTGTAGGCTTGTCTTCACCGGTACGGCGCGGATCAGCTGGCACGACTCGTCGACCCATCACTACGAGCACCCGCTCTTTTTCCACGATTTCAACTTTCTCAACCCTTCCTCTCACACCAACCGAGAAGACGCCCGACGCGAGTATCACCAAGTCCACACGCTCAAAGCCGGTCGTCACGTCTTTCCCTTCTCCCTCACGATCCCCGGATCGCTCCCCGCAAGTCTCCGCACCTACACCGGCACGGGCGTCATCGAGTACAAACTCAAGGCTCTCGCGCAGCGGCCTGGTTTTACCGCAGCCGACTGGAAATCGCGCAAGATTGTACGGATCTCGAGGAGTTTCGGAGCAGATGCGGTCGAGTTCAACCAGACGCTGGAGATCGGTGAGTGGTCGCCCAAAGTCTTTATTCCTTGACTCAAGCTGATTCGAGTCTCCTTAACCAGAAAATACCTGGCCAGGCAAGGTCATGTACTCTTTCACGCTGCCGCACAAGGCCTATGCGGCAGGCGATACCATTCCTGTGGCGGTCAAGTTTTCACCGCTAGCCAAGGGCGTTTCGATCGTCTCACTGATTACCACCATCCGCGAGCACACGTGAGCTGCTATTCCTCGCTCGTACTTTCTTCTACTACCGACGCGTACACTACCGACGCGTACTGACCACGAGATGCGCACCACAGAACGGTCTACTCGAAAAGCTCGTCGCACTCGGAAGCTCGCGACGCGACCACAGTCAAGTACAGCTTCATTGACGGCGCGTCGGGCACGCCGTCGGCGACGCCTTCCGGTATCAGCACTCCCGCTCGCTTGATAAGCTCGACCGCTTCGTTGTCGTCGATGGGTGGACTCGCTACCCCGACGACTCCCGGTTTCAACTCGCCTTTTCACGGCGGTGCCAGGACTCCGGCAAGCGAGCGCAACGGCGACGGGTACCCCTTTCACCAGTCGCGTAATGGCCGTCGAGCTCGCTTCCAGCTCGGAGCGGACGAGGAGGACGAAGACCACCTGAATCCGACGCAGGCTTCGACGGAAGCTGGTCCGGTCGAGGAGGACGACGGCCAGGATACCGAGGTCGATGTCGTGGTCGACGTGCAGGTGCCGGTTTGGACGGCGCCGTCGCATGCGGTCCATCCGATCTTTGTGAACCACAAGATCAAATGGTCGGCGTTCATCAAGAACCCGGACGGCCACGTGTCGGAGCTGCGATGCGCCCTGCCAATTCATATCCTCGCTTCGTGCCTGCAAGAAGAGGCTCGCCTTGCCTCTGCTGGGTCGCGCAACCTCCTGTTCGGGCCGTCGGGCGCGCTCGCCCACTCGGACGTGCCGCAAGTGGACCTCCCCTCCTACCAGGACCACATTATGGACCGCGTCGCGAACGCCGAGACCGCGACTCAGTATTCGGCTTCGTCAGGCTTTGCGCCGACGCCGTGGAGTACTCGCAACACTCCGACGGGCACCCCGGGCGTCTCGCCTCCGGCTTCGCGACCACCCTCTCGCCCGGCTTCTCCCGAACGCCGGCACAGCCAGAGCTTTTCCGACCGGCGAAGTAGCCACCACAGCACTTTTGGTGGCTTTGGTGGGTTCTCTGCCCTGTCGTCGATCAACCGATCCGGCACCTCAACGCCGACGACTTCTTCTCCACCGCCCGAACTCGCCGACGAAGCGCATCCAGAGGACCACAGCAACTGGATCGACTCGGAGTTGCTCAGCACGCTCAACATTGGTGATCATGTCTCGCCACCCTCGTCGGCTCCGGTTTCGAGACCAGGCAGTCGGCCAAGCTCGCGACCGTCCTCGCGAGCGGGATCTCGAGCGAGCAGTCCCGAACGGGGCACCATCACTGCTGCCGGCGCGGTTCCTTCTACGCCGCCGACGGCTCAGATGGACGAGCGACCGCCTCTATCGCGGTCGCACACCTCGACGAGCAGCTTTTTCAACCTGCACATCCCGAAACCTCTCCGACCGCTCACCTCCTTCTCGAGGAACTCCTCGGCCACCAACTTGCGCGATGCGTTGCACATGAGTTCGCATCACTCTTCTGGAGGTTCAGACTCGCGAAGGGGGGGATCGTCGTCTCAGGGCGGCGAAAGTTCTCCGGGCGCGCCGTCGCCGTCCGCCCTCTCGAGCGCTTTGGCGGCTCATGCAGCTCGAGCAGGGCCCTCCGGCCAAGTTGCTCGACCACCCCTCGCAGTCGATACTCCCTCTGCTGCGACCGTGATGCACCCGATGATGTCCAACTCGCCGCATGGGCGTTCGACCGGCAGCGGGGCGGCCGCCTCGCCCATTTCGGCTTCACCCGCCCAGCCGAGCCCGCTTTTGTCGCCCACCACCTCGAATGCAGGGTTCCATCAACATTGGAACACCCTCGCCTCCTCTCAACCGACGACACCAGGTCTCACCCCCGGTACTCCCGGTCGACTTGGCACGGACGGGCCGGCTTCTCCGTCTCTGCTGTCCTCGTCTGCGTCGAGTCCAGGTCACAACAGCCACCACCCAGGGCAGCCAGTCGATGTCCTCTCGCAGGTCCCCTCGTACGACGTCGCGGCTCGAGGGTTCCTCGGAGGCGGAGTCGTCCCCCTCTCGTTCAACCCGCCGAATTACGACGACGTCTGCCCGAGTCCGAGTTCGGGCGGGAGCCGCACAGTTTCCCGTGGCGACGATGCAGCGCCGAGTTCTGCAGGAGCCGGGCTGAGCTCGTCTGCAGCCGGGTCGACGACGACGCAAGGACCGCCACCGGAAGGACTGCGGGCGACGGACTTTGGCGGCCTGGCGCTTGGCGCATCGACGCGGTCGTCATAGCCGACGTGGACGCCCTCGACGTGGGGCAAATTTTCTCGACACCTAGACCATAGACTAGACGATGGGTGGTCCAGGGGCGCGCACTTCCGAGTCGGGACCCGCACATCTCTCTTCACCGCTCATAGAACTCTCTTATTCCCTCTCTCTCTTACTCGCTCTCTATTGTCCCTTTTCCGACTCGTCCACTGTAACTTCTTCTTACCTCTGCAGCTCTCCTTTGTCCTATTCGCGCATCTCTGTTCGGTCTCGCTCCTGACGCCAGAAAGGCTTTTTCACCGTTTCGCGTTTTCGACTGAGAGTATGGCCTTCATACCGCCTACTGTACGGCTAAGCGTAACAAGGTGTCAAGCGATCACACGCAGGACCAGGAATATAGACGAGCGCTTTTTGACTCTCATCTTTTTTTCCTGCGGTTCTTGCTCTCGTTCCTCTCTTACGACAAGATGGCGTCTCCGTACCCGAAGCGACCCGAGGCGAGCTCTTCGCGCAAGATCCGATCTGGCATCGAGCTGCGCGACTTCCGCGATGCGAACGGCAAGACGTGAGTGGAACTTGTCCCACTCCCTGTTCACATCCGACGAGTGCAGCAGAAGCGCTGACACTTGCAGAGGCGGTATACAGGCTTCCGCAGGACGGCGAGAAGAACGTGCTCATCACGAGTGCGCTGCCGTACGTCAACAACCAGCCGCATCTCGGTCAGTCTGCACATTCTGTCGTCCCTTTGGCTGGCGTCGAGCGAACCGCCCGGAAACGGGCGCTGCGCAGGCCTGAAAGCGTTGCAGATACGCAGATTAGGTGCTAATGCCTATATACGCAGGCAACATCATCGGCTCTACGCTGTCCGCCGACGTCTTTGCTCGTTACTCTCGTCAGCGGAACCAGCGAACACTTTACGTGAGTCTATGCCGTTTGCATCACCCGAGGCATACAGCTGACTTCGCGAACGATGTAGATCTGCGGTACCGACGAGTATGGCACGACCACCGAGGTCATGGCCGCCAAGGAAGGGTTGAGCCCGCAAGCGCTGTGCGACAAGTGTGCGTGCGGATCTCCTCTCGAGTCCACTCGACTAAGCGCTCACTGTTGCATCCCTCTAGACCACCGTCTGCACGCCGACTCTTACGAGTGGTTCGAGATCGGCTTCGACCACTTTGGCCGCACCTCGACTCCGAAGCAGACGGAGTGAGTTGTCTCCCACCGTGCACGTCCTCAAACTGCTCGCTGATCCTTTTGCGCTCACTCAGAATCTGCCAAGACATCTTCTTGAAGCTGTACGAGAACGGCTGGCTCGAGGAGCACGAGAACCAGCAGTTGTACTGCGAAAAGGACCAGCGCTTCCTCGCGGATCGATACGTCGAAGGAACTTGCCCCAAGTGCCACTACGATGTGCGTATCCTTCATTCCTCTGCGTCTTCAAGTCATCGCTGACGTATTGGTGCGGAACAGGGTGCACGAGGAGACCAGTGCGAGCACTGCTCGGTCACGTACGAGTCGCCCCTCGAACTCGTCAACCCCAAGTGCTCGGCGTGCGGTTCGACTCCGGCCGCTCGCCTGACCGCCCACCTGCACATCAAGCTCGCCGAACTGCAACCGCAGATCGAAGAGTTTGTCCACCGCGCGAGCAGCGCAGGGACGTGGTCCTCGAACGGGAAGGCGTTCACGGACGGGTGGCTTCGCGGGGGATTGCAGAGCCGTGGAATGACGCGGGATCTCAAGTGGGGTGTACCGTTGCCGAAGGAACTCGGTCCGAAGTGGGAGGGCAAGGTCATGTATGTGTGGGTAAGCTGCGCCGTTGCCTCCTCATTTCTCCCCGAGCGCCACAAGGGACGCCGCTGACCCCCGCGGTTGTGTATCCCCGCAGTTTGATGCACCGATCGGCTACCCGTCAATCACCGCCAACTACACGGACGAGTGGAAGCAGTGGTGGCGGAACCCGGAGAACGTCAAGCTCTACCAGTTCATGGGCAAGGTGAGCTTCTCTCCGCCGGGGTGTCATCTGTCCGGGCCGTAGCTGACACCGTTTCGTCTCTGCAGGACAATGGTGAGCGGCTAGAAGAAGGCAGACCATCGGAAGGAGCCTTTCGCTGATGAAGTCTCGTTTCCGCAGTTCCTTTCCACACCGTCTTGTTCCCCGGCTACTTGATCGGTTCCGGTAACAAGTGGACGATGCTCGACTCGATTTCTACTACCGGTGCGTCGTCGAGCCCGTTGCTGTCAGAATCGACCGATTTCACGCCCTGCCGTGACGTTGACTAGATTTGTCTGGGTTGCTTTGACGATCGCACAGAGTACCTGCAGTACGAGGGCACCAAGTTCTCCAAGTCGAAGAATGTCGGCGTCTTTGGCCAGAACGCGCGCGAGACGGGCGTGCCGGCTTCGGTGTGGCGGTACTACCTCTTGCAGAACCGACCGGAATCGAACGACTCGGAGTTCACGTGGGACGACTTTGTTTCCAAGGTGGATTTTTTGACTCGCTCTCATGCGTCAAAAGCGGGGAGGAGTGCTCACCCGAATCTCGCCCGCAGGCCAACGCCGAGCTGCTGAACAACCTCGGCAACTTTGTCAACCGGATCATCAAGTTTGCGATCGCCAAGTACGACTCTGTGATCCCGGACCCGAAGAACGGCGAGTTTGACTATGCGACGGAGGCGTACGAGTGGGCGGCCGAGGACCGCGCGTTCGTCGACGACGTCAACAAGTTGCTCGCGAGCTACATCGACCAGCTCGACCACCAAAAGATCCGCGCGGCACTGTCGACGCTGATGCACATCTCGGCGCGCGGGAACCAGTACATCCAGGACAACCGGCTCGACAATGCCCTGCTCGAGTCGAACCCGTCGCGCGCGGCCGAAGTGGTCCTCGTCGCGCTGAACCTGATCTACCTCGTCGCGGCGTTGGTGCACCCGTTCATGCCTTCGACGTCCGACTCGATCCTGTCGCAGCTCGACGCCGTGCCGCGTTCGATCCCGGACAAGTTCGAGCTCGACTTGTGGCCCGGACACCGGCTCGGCCAGGCGCAGCACTTGTTCTCGCGGATCGACCCCAAGATGGTCCCTGTCTGGCGGGCGCAGTTTGGCGGCGCGGCGTCTTCCAGCAAAGAAGCCGGCGCGCCCGAGGGAGCTGCTGCTCCGCTGAGCAAGCGGCAGCAAGAAAAGTTGAAAAAGGCGGCGCAGAAGGCGGCGGCGGAAGCCGAGGCGGCGCGCCCTCGCACGGACGAGGAGCGCGTGCTCGAGGAGCAGATCAAGGCGCAGGGGGACAAGATCCGCAGGCTCAAGTCGGGGGCGGCCGAGCCGGAACCGGCGACGGAGGGAGGCGAGGTCAAGACTGTTGAGGACGAGGTGGCGATGCTCAAGGCGCTCAAGGAAGAGTTGGCGGCGCTGAGCAAGTCGCTCGCCGACGTTCAGCTCTAGAGGATCTGGGCACTATAGCTTGCTGGCATGCAAAGAAGAATTTCTCCGAGACTGTGCTGCTGCGCCTCCCCTGAGGTTGAGCTTGGTCGTCGCGCGCGAGGCGAGTTTGGAGGCGAAAGGTGCGCGCGCTGCTCTTTCTGCTCTTTGTCAAGTTTGTCGCCCGCACCCAGCGCATAAGCTTCACCCTTCCAGACACTGTACGCTCATTCTCCCGCTTGCACGCCTCTAGTCCTGGTCCCAGCGAGTGCAGCGCGGTGAGGAGGCCAATCGGGAGGACGAGGGGTTGGTGCGACCGCGAGGGAGGGCACGGCCTCGTTGACCGCGCACAGCAGGGCACGCAGGCGTCTCGAGAGCAGTCTAGCTGACCTTCTAGGACTCTCGTCTACCCGCAGATGGCCGCATCTCGTCTCCCTGCCGCCCTTCAGGCCACCGAGGAGGACCTCTCGCTCCTCCTCCAGGCTCAGGCCCACATCGGGTCAGTCCTCTCGCTCTCTCGCGCGCGCCTGCTCCTATACTGACATGGGAGGGACTACAGCTCCAAGAACGTCGAGAAGAAGATGGCTCCTTACGTCTGGAAGCGCCGCGCCGACGGTCAGTCTCCCTTCCTCTCGACCGAGCTCTCTCGACGCCGAGACCAAACTCTGACCCGCACTCGATGTAGGCGTCAACGTCATCAACGTTGGCAAGACCTGGGAGAAGATTGTCCTCGCCGCGCGTGTCATTGCCGCGATCGAGAACCCGAACGACGTCTGCGTCGTCTCGGCCCGCCCGTACGGTCACCGTGCCGTCCTCAAGTTTGCGTCCAACACTGGCGCGCAGGCCATCGCCGGCCGCTTCACCCCGGGCAACTTCACCAACTACATCACCCGCTCGTTCAAGGAGCCGCGCCTGATTGTCGTCACCGACCCGCGCGTTGACCACCAGGCCATCCGTGAGGCGTCGTACGTCAACATCCCCGTCATCGCCATCTGCGACACCGACTCGCCCCTCAACTACGTCGACATTGCCATCCCGGCCAACAACAAGTCGAAGCACTCGATCGGTCTCATCTGGTGGCTCCTCTGCCGTGAGGTCCTCCGCATCCGCGGCTCGATCTCGCGCGCCCCGGACGCCTGGCCCATCATGGTCGACATGTTCTTCGTGCGTTTGCGCGCCCTTCCTTTCCCGTTCCATCTTCCCTCTCGCTGACGATTTCGGTGCCGCGCAGTACCGCGACCCGGAAGAGATCGAGCGCGAGCAGGAGGCTCAGGCCGCCGCCAAGGCTCTCCCGGCCGCCGAGGAGCCCGCCGCCGAGGCTGGCGTCTCCGAGTGGGAGGTGTCTGGCTCGAACGCCGCCATCGCCGCCGCCGCTTCGTCGCAGGTCCCGACCTCGGCCGAGACCGGTCCGTACCCCCTTTCCCTTGACTTCCTCTTTCGATCCCTCTCTGGTGGTGGTCGTCGTCTTTTTGGAGAACGGAATGCTCATCTGAACGAGACTCGGACAATTGGCCCGCAACAGGTATCGACTGGTCCAACACCGAGGGCACCACCGACTGGGCCGCCGCCGAGTAAATCGCCCCCTCGCCACATTGTCGTTGAGGTGTCTTCTTTCTTTCGCTCTTTCTGCTCGACCTCGACAAATCACGACCGACTGCTCTCTCTTGTGGGGGATCAACGGTGGCAACTTCTCGAGGAGAGGCAGAAGAGGGAGAGGACCAAAAGGGACGGGAGTTGCGCGTTGCTGTTGCGGGCCGCCTATGCAATCGTTCCACTCTTCTCTTGCGCTCTCGCTTCCGACCTCGAGCACACTTCTCTTCTCTCTCGCACTCCATTCTGGTCCTGTTGTATTTGCAGTCACTCACTCTCCCCGTCCGGGCTCGAGGAGAGGTTCCGGCAGGGAGAGAGATGAGAGCTTCGACGCGGGCGAGGGAACGTGGAACTTGTTGCAGGAGAGGAAAGACTGTTGCGTATTCGAGATATAAAGGCAAGCAGTGCGAGCCATCGCAGTCCTCGCTTGCAGGTGGGAAGAGCTGCCTCGGACGGGATCACTCTTGTGTTCTGCGGCCCCGGCAACTGTAGTGGTCACTCGGACTGATTCCGTTTCCTTGCAGCGGGTAAGTCGCAGCTCTCGTCAGTTGTGAAACGGGGCAGAGGTTGCCACCGCTTGTTCGCCACCATGCGCGGAAAAGTCAGCGCAGGCTCAATTGCCTGCTCAAGGTCGGCATCAGGCCTGACCTGTATGTTGAGCAGCCTGTGCTTTGTCTCTGTGAGTGTCCTGGCCATTAGCGGAGCTTGCGACCCCGTTCGAGTGACGTGCGGAAAGGTCTGCGCCGAGATGACTCGCCATTTCGTCTCGTTCCTCCTCGCTCCTCGCCGTCAGTGGCTCTGGGACTGGCGCTGCGAGAGCAGCCTCGCCAAGCAAATGTGTCGCAGTGAACTGTACCGATAAGTTTGCTAGTCCGGCGGCCGCAGCTGTTGTCGTCGCACTTGACGAAGCGGAGCGGGGGCCAAGCCGGCTTCCGCCCTGGTCCGTTGAGCGCCGGACGCCTTCTGCTAGTCATCCACAGGTTGTCTTTACGGGGTCTCGAAGCGGCTGAAAAGGCGTTCGTCCGGCTAGATGAGGAGACAGGATGTCGAGGATGAGCAGGTCGCGAGTACAGCGAGTCGCCACTGAACTCCGGAGCGGAGGCTCGCCCGGAACCGTAGCCTGCCCTGTACCGCACCGCAGTCAGTCGCCATGAAGCCTGCGGAGCTGCGGAGGAGCGGAAGCTGCGTTGAACGGCGCGTCGTCGACCGTGTCGAATCGGGGGTCCTCAAGCCCCTCTCGAGCCAGTCTCGCGCCTGAGTTCCCTCCAGAGGACAGACTTTCGAGCGTTTCCCGGGCGCACGCTCTTCTCGCGGCCCATTCAGAGCGATTTTGAAGCGAGCAGCTCTGGTGAGGAGGAGGATAGCAGTCGCAGGGCACCACACCCACGATGCATCGTGCGGTGAGAAACGAGGTCCGACTTTTGCCTTCTCGGAAACGGATTTTGACTGTCAGGAGCGGTTCGGACGAGGCTTATTCAAGTCCCATAGCGTAGACAGACGCTAAAGGCTCGTCCGGAGCAACGCAACGTCCCGCGCGAGGCAGGCCCGTGACGGAACGCTGGTGAGAAGCCCGAAAGGCGACTGCGGAAGAAACAAGGTATTCCAGGCAGGTCCGCCCTGGCCTGCAAAATGCCCTACACTCCCATCATGATACTCGAGATCCATATAAACTGCTGATGAGCTGGCTATATGCCGTGTTCCGTGAGGAGGAGAACGGAAAGCAGCTTGCCCTGCCGAGCTGTCGCTCTGCGCTCCAGCGCAGGCTATTCAACACTAAGGATCAGCGCTCAGCTTTACAGAGCCGCGCGGAAACAGGCAACGGATGCAAAAGGAAAGAGATCTCTCGGGCCTTATGGGATACACCACAGGGGGCGAGGGCCAAAAAGGTCAAAAGAGAATGCTCAGTGGCGGGATCGAACCGCCGACATTGGACTAAACACTGAATCGTATTAGGTCCACATCATAACCAACTAGATCAACCGAGCAGATGTTAATCTGGTTCATCCATTGCATATATGATCAACGTGGCGTTTTTTTAACTCTTTCTGATGCTCGTTCCCTGTGTTAGCGTGGCGTGTACCTCTGGCAGACCAGCAAGCTCTCGAGAGCACCAGCGTCCCCCCCCCCCCCCACAGTCATCAGAAACTGCGAGAAGAGACCGAAATTAATCGCACGTGACTCTGCGTTCGTCGCTCGCGCGCTCTTCTATCACAAACAGCTTGCTGTCCGTACGACTTCGGCCCGACCAGACTGTGCGAAACGGATCAGAGACACGATGCTAGCGCGCTCTCATGGCTCCCGACTGAACCACAACGCCGAGAACCCGGGTGGTGGTCACTTGCCTCACAAGACGCCGGCGCGTCCGATCGCCAGCAAGAGCGCCGCACCGCCTGCGACGGTGGGCAAGGGCGCGCTGCAGAACACGGCGAGGTCGGGGAGGGTGCTCGGGGCCAAGGACCGCAACCTCGCCAAGGGGAGTGACCAGGCTGGACAAGGTGCGTTCATCACACCTTCCGGATGTTTGTCTCCTCCCCAGGGCGTCGAAAGGGCGCTCCAAGGAGACGATATGGGTACTCAGAAGCGTGCTGACGACACGTACGCCCGCTCGCAGACTCAACCGGGCTGCTCTTCCCTGGCGCGAAACCGTCGACTTCGCAGGCGCAGCCAGGTCCGTCTTCCTGCGCACCTCGTCCTGCTCAGCAGCAGCAGCAGCAGCCGTTCAAGACTCCCTTGCCGAACAAGACGCTGCGCCGTCTGGCGCCGCAAGACCTGCGCACGCCGGCGACGGCCCTCCGCCCGAAACGTGCCCCACCCCTCGAACTCGACTCGCCAGATGTTTCGATGGAGGCCGACCAGGAGCAGCAACCGGTCGAACCTCAAGAGGAAGAGGACCGTGAAGTCGAGTACGCGGGCGCGAGCGCGAGGGACTATGGTGCGCTCCTTTCTCCCCCTCGCATCCGATAACGTTCTGGCAAGGAGGCTCACGACCAACATCGCTGGTGAACAGACGAGCCGTACGTGCCCGACTGGGACGAGCCGAACTACAAGACTGCTGGAATTGGTGCCGCGCTGCGGGCGATCCCTTGGGGCAAGTTGGGCGACGTCGACGAGTGGCTCCAGCAAGAGGAACTCGAGAGGAGGATGTTCAAGGCCACTCTCGATGACGAGATCCCGGCGCCGGCGTGTGAGTGCGAGATATTGTATCGGCACCTTGCGCGAGTGATACTGACCCCATCGCGTGCAGACCTTTACGACCAGGATGATGGCGACCAGCCGATGTTCCCTCTGCCGAAAGTGCGCGCTCCTCTCGCCGGCAAGTCCAGGAATCAGGTCGACTCTCCAGCCACCTCGACGCGCTCACGCCCGGGAGCTTCAGGCCCAGGCAACGCAGGCTTGAGCGCCTCGAACACGCGCAAGCCGCTCGGAGCCTCAGCCGCGGCGCGTCTTCCGATGTCGGCAGGACCGAATCGCCCCCGACCGCCTCTTGCGCAGACGCCGTCTCAGAGTTCGCTTCGCGCGAGCGCTATGCAGCGTAGCAGTGCGCAAGCTTCGTCGACGATGATGCCGCCCCCGAATACGACGCGCAAGCCGCTTACGAGCCAGGCCGCCCCATCGTCCTCATCGTCAGCGCGTCTCGCCTCCTCGACGAACTCGGCCCCGATGCGCCCGACGCGTCCGCGCCTTGCACCGACCGGCTCGGGACGCGCCATGTCCTCGCCTGCGCTCACCATGAACCGCCTCGGCGGCCCCGCGCAGCAGCAGGGCAGCAGCGTCTCTGCCGCTCACCTCGCCGCCCATCGCCGTGCCGAGCTCGAAGCCGCCGAAAAGGCGCTTGGAGCGTTCGGTATCGTCGATAGCGACAATGCGGGCGTCGATGCGCTGCTCTCGGAACTGGAAGACGACGGACTGGCGGCGAGAGGTTTCGGCGACGAAGCGCTCGTTCCCGCTGCCGACTTCCGCCTCGACCTCGACATCTAGCCCTTCGCGGCCTCTACCTGTGCCTTTTCCTGTCGTGTCTCGTCTTCCGTTCACGTCTGTATCTCATTCCCGAAGTCCCGCGGCCGGACCGCGGGAATTTTTGCTACCTCGACCCTCTCCACGACCGAACTCCCCCCGTATACATATCTTCAATTCCCCTCTGATTTGTCTGTCTTTCGGTACCATCATGCAATTCGTCTGCTTTTCGAGACGTGACCATGGATGCGTCAGCGAGAATAGGTTGACTGACGTGTCTCTGCGCGGGGATTTCGATGACGCTGCTCGCCTTTTTCTCGGCGCAAAAGTTCCAACTTTGGCTCTCGTTCGCCTTGCAGCTCCCTCTCTCTCAGCTTCCTCACCTTCATTCGAGTCGAAAGATACCACCGCGATACCCTATAACTATGTCTGCACCGACCACGCACGCTGCTCCGGCGACCACCACTGGCGCCGCCGTCGAGACCACTCAGCGTCAGGACGCGGGAGCTGAAGTCAAGGCCCCGACCGGAACCGCTCCGAGCGCGACCACGAGCGGCACTCCTGCCGCCGCTGAGACTGAACGGACTGCCACCAAGGAGAATGTCGCCGGCGCGCCGGAAGCCAGCGCTGCTGCGACTGAGCCTGAAGGTGGATACCCTGAGCAGGTAAGTTTTCAGCGGGGAAAAGCGTCACCCGTTCTGAAGCTGACCTTGTCTTTACGTAATGGTAGGCTCACGCCGGAAAGCTTGGCTACGGCCCGTCCTACGCCGGTAACAGCGGAATCGCTGACCAGCTCAAGGGAACCGAGGAGAAGATCAAGGGCAAGGTGAGAGTTTCCTCTCACGCCTTTCCCTTACCTTACGCCTACGCTTTCCATCGTACCAGCACCAGTGATATCTAGAGTCGAACGACGCTGACCGTAAATCGGTGCCCAAACAGCTCTTCCACAAGCCGGAGCTCGTCCAGCAGGGCGAGGAGCGCAAGGCCGGCGTCCTCGCCGAGCGGAAACACGCGTACGACGCCGAACACGAGGAGAGCGCGTTCGACAAGCCCATTGACCAGAAGGAGGGTCCCCCGGGCGGTGCAGCGGGTGCCGGCGCCAAGGACAACGCCGACCCGGCCGTCAAGGCCAACGCCGCGACTGCGAGCACCAAGCAATAGTCGGATTGACGGAACAACAGTCGCTCTGTACATAATGTAGCTAAACTATCTGAGAATAACGGGCATCTTTACATCTATGGACTGCTACGATCCGTGCTTCGATTGAGCGCGGAGATTCAGGTGATATTCCGAGCCTTCGCAACTTCAGCTCGCGGCCTTCAACATGCTCCGCTCCTCACTGCTCGTCCTCTGCGGTTTCCTCTACAGGGAGTACGAACTGATGAGCGCGTCATCCGACACTGCTGTTGCGAAGCTTTGGTCTGTGCTTCGGTGCAGCCAAAGGCTCTGACGCGGACTGACCAGCCATCTCGCCCAAACTTTCACGTCGAGCATCAGCCATCTCGCCTCGTTCAGCTACATGCCATAGAGCATAAGCGATCTCCGACAGAGTACTGAGACAGTTTCCCACGCGGGTCCGACGGCTACACGTGCTTTCTCGCCGAACTTTCTCCATCTGGGCTGATTCTGCTGTTCTTGCTCCAAAGAACCTGCACAATCAAGCAGGAATGCCCGGCGCTGTGTATGATCCCTCGATCACCCTTTGCACAATCGCCATGAGCTGCCCTCCCCTGGGGAACAGGAGATCTTCCTGCGAGGGCAGTTGAACATGTTCGCTGTCGCCGAGTTTCTTATTCCATACGCCTCTCTTACTCAGGCTCCTCACGGCGACAAACGGCGAAGAGTGTTCCACCATGCTATTGATCCATCTGCTGGCAGCGATGTGGTGTTTTGCGGCGACTGCGCTCGCGCACATGTCAATCTGGTACGCTTTGGCAACCTTCGCGCGGCCTCATCATTCTAGCGTGGGAGGGTATGCGGAGCTCACTGACCCTCTCCTCGACAGGCATCCTTCTATGTACGGTGTCGGACCGGGTTTCGCCTACGACGCCGGCGGCTCTCCGGTCGATCCACTCGGTCCCGACTTGGCGACACAAGACGAGTGGTGGTTCCGAGGACCTCGCGCTCGCGCCTTGCCGCCACAAGACGGCGCAGTGATGGCGCTACCTGCAGGAGGTTCAATAACCTTCGAGATTGCCGTGCGTCGTCTGCCCTCGGAGCGATCGAGGTGAATGATCCTGCGTGCTTACGAACCGAATCCGAGCAGTGCCATTACGCATGGACCTCGTACGGCTACGCAACGACCGTGCCGGGCAGCGAGCTTGATGCTTGCCCGGGCCCTAATGCTGGACCGTGGCATGTGAGTTATCCTGACGCGGATCCGTTTCCGACGCAGCGCTTGCTGACTTCGTACACCGTTCAGGCTGGCGACCCAGACTCCAAAATCATCGATCGGAACCTCATTTCCGGCTGCGCGCTCGCGATCGCCGACGTCGACAACATCGACGACGTGACGATGGACAACCTCGCCGTCTTCAGCGTCCAGCACGAATGCGTCCAGCAAAAAATGACTTCGTTCGACGTTCCCGCCAAAATGCCGAAATGTTCCGGGTCGAAATGCATCTGCGGCTGGTTCTGGCTCGCCAATAATGGTACCGCCAATTTCTACATGACGGCTTTTGACTGCGCCGTCACGGGTTCGCCAGCGGACGCGACTGCGATTGCTCCACCGCGAGATCCGGTCTTTTGCCGGGACGACCCGGGTTCGTGCACCAAGGGTTCGAAGCGACCAATCTATGCCTACAATACGCCTTCGAACGTGCCTTGGATCGGGAACGATGACCGAGCGGGATATCATGCCTCGTGGTCCTTTGGCACCAGCGGCGCGCAAAACGACATCTTCCGTACGTGCCGATTGACTGGCTTGGATTCAGACTCAAGGAGGCGAGATGGACGCTGACAGGCTCTCCTACCTGCAGTTTCCCCGGTGGTGACCAGCTCGTCAAGGGCGTCAAGCTCCGCGAGCACCGCCCTTGCCTCGACATCGCGCTTGCTCACCTCGTCTGCCGTCGATTCGACCGATACGAAGACAGCAGCCGTTACTCCACCGATTGCAACTATCGTAACCACTTCAGCCTCTTCGAGCGCGACCCCGACGCGGTCAACCTCGATGCACGGCGTCGTCGGTCCGCCGCAATCCGTCGCAGCTTCGCCCTCTCGTTCATCCAGGACCAGTCTCTCCCTATCCAAGACCACCTCGAGCGCCTCTTTCTCCACTCCATCGCCATCCCCTTCACGTCAAGTTATCCGGAATCCGAAATACCCGCTCAATCCAAAGTGGCCGGCGAACCAAGCGGCCGCGCAGGCCTCGCCAACACTGGTCGCGCGCGCTTACACGCCAAGGAGACTAGAAGAAGGCGTCGAACGAGCAGAATCTGCAACAGAAGCTCGAGCGACACGGCACGTGCGGGACTTTCGATGGGTCCGCTGAGGGCCACTTACTTTCCCCTCCCCTGTATTCTTCCTTGTTGTAACCGTACTTCTCTCGCATCCTCCACTGCCAAGCGGCATCCAAGCTCGACTTGACGGACAATGTTGAGCATGCACGTTGATGGCTAGATCCGGAGTCTGGAGATGAGCTTCGCGATGAACCGTGCACCACGAATTTGGCAACTTTCACGTGAAATCGAAAATCGACGGAAGCGAACGCTCCGACGAGGGCAGAGGCGGCACCTCTCACGACCAGATCGGCTTGTTGGGTATATAGAGAGCAGTGGTGACACCTGCTACTCCCTCTTTGATGGCTCCTGCCCATCCGCACAGGGCTCCAGCCCCGACGAGGCGTGTTCGCCTCCTCCGACCGCGCTCGAACCCAGCGACTGATCGCTTGGCTGGCTCTCGCTCCACACGCATCTGCAGAGCAAGCGATCGTGTCAGACACGCAAGTGGTTGATGATCTCTTACATCCGCAAGTCGGAACGATCATCGACGAGGCTGCCGTCCGCTCGAGGCTAGGCCCTCTCGCTCCCCAGCAGACGTCGGTCAACATCGACGCTCAGACGTTCCAGCGACTCACGAACATCGCCAACCTGCTGAGCTCGTCCATTTCCACGGCTGAGGACGCGGCCAGCGCCGGTGAGCAAGCCCTCTGCCTCTCGGACTCGCTCGTCAACCCGCACCTTCACCTCGACGCCGCCCTCGCAGCTGAATTGCGCCTCGCCGTCGAACCAGACACGACCGACTCGCCGATTGACTCGAGCGTCCCCGTCGGCCGGCCGGCTACCAAAGACAGCAAGTCGTGGCAGGAGCGGCAGAGGACACGGCAGCAGCAATACGAGAAGTACCTGAAGTCGATCGGGGTCATGCTTAAAGACTGCTCCGTTTCTCCCTCGCCAAAGTCGCCTCCCTGACCGCCGAACAATCACGCGCTGTGGCACGAGAGCGCGTCAGGACCAATCTCCCCCCGTTCGAGGACGGGAGCGCACTGCTCGAGAAGATGGACAAGCCGTCCCTGGAAAGACTCGCCCTTGATCTGCACTCGCCCGCTGAAGAGGCCAACACGCAGCTGCACCACGAGCTCGTGTCGCTCCTCGCCATGTCCAACTTTCAGCAGCAATACACTGAGCTGTGTCACGCCGTCATGAAGGTGAGGGACGTACCGATGCCGACGCTGGCTCAAGATGCGGATGGATCCTTGGAGTGACCGGGCGGAGAGCGCGTACCAATGCATATTCCACATTGTCGTAGATAAATCTGCATCATCAGTGTGAATTTCTGATACGGAGCGCGGCGAGCTACACCTTCTAGCCTCGTGCATAGTAAGCAGGCGGAGGACGTCCGAGTCGAACTTGCCGACGAAGCTGAGAAGGCCATCAGATCAGGGAACCGGTCGCAATCGTCGTGAAAGCTGCCTATGCATAGACGTTCAGGCTGCAGTAGACACACATCTTTTCCGAAAACACGCTGGGGTTGGAGGCGCGCGGGCTGCTCGAAGTGTCCGGACCTACCGGCGGGTTCAAAGCGAGTTTTGCACCTGGTGACCGATCCGTCAAACTATAGCCTCATTTCGAAATGCACAAACCGAGGCAAGGCCCCTTCGCGTACTGTTTGAACAAAAGTCTTTTACACAGAGGCGCGTCTCCATTACGCGGAAAACGCCACCCTTCGGCCTTCCCTGCCCCATCTCCACTGTGAACGGACGCCACGCTAGCTGCTCCCTCTCTCCCTTCTTCCCTGACCAGGTTTTGCATAGCGTCAACCGCCTTCATCACTGTCCTTGAAACCCATCCGCCATCTCCTCCTCCTCCTCACTCCTCACCGCCCAAACAACCCCTCGAGGACGACGTGCGAGATGTTGAACCCGAGGAGCGAGACGATGTAGAACGCCGCAAAGATGGCGACGGGGAACAGGAGTAGTTCGGACCGGATCAGGAATGGTAACGCGTTGTAGCCGAGGTCTGCGGGACGCGCGCGCGGGGGTTCCGAGTTGGCGAAAGAGGGGAGAAGAGGGGGTTTGGGGTTTCAGTGCGGCGTTCGAGCGCGGAAAGAGCGACATGCAAAGTAAAGAAAGACGTACAAGTCACGTAGGCGTATTGCGTGAACTAAGACGACCGGAAACGTAGAGTCAGCAAGAGCCGTCTTTGCACCCTAGCACTCGCAGAAAGCGGGTCTGGGCGACGCCTGTGCTTTGCGGGTCCTCTTCCCCCCAAGATCGACCCCCCAAAATCGACGGAGCGCGAAAGCACGCGCGTCGAGAGGAGAGGAGGCGAGGACGAGAGAGACAGAGAGGGAGAGAGAGATAGAGAAAGGAAGGGGAAAGGGAAGAGAAAGGGGAACTCACGGCCGAGAGGTAGAGCGTGTTGCCGACCCAGAGGCAGACCCAGTTGGACCTCGTCACGACGGGGGCGAGCAACAGTTGGGCGACGTAAAGTTGGAGGAAGAAGGGGAAGAAGGAGTTGGCGTGGATGTCGAACGCGTAGGGCCTGTGTTTGGGTGGCGGTGGTGGTGGCGGGCGGGCGTCAGCGGGCAGAGGTTTTGATTCAGTACGTGCAATTTTCATGCACAGACTCCATACTCCCTCGCGCGCAGGAGAAAGGGCGTGACAGCGTGGCGATTTGTGCATGAAGAGAACGGCGGAACTGGAACGCACCACTCGACTTTTTGATCTGTCGCGTGAACGTGCGTCGCATGTCGCAGGAACCGGTTCGACAGAGCCCTGCAAGCATGTCTCGAAATCGTTCAAGTTTGATCCGGTTCCGACAGGAGACTGATAAAAGAAGGAGGGAAGCGGAAACACGCACCACAAGGTGGTCGAGACGAGTAAACCGATTCCGAAAAAGTGCACGAGGACGAACGAGCAGACGGTTGCGAGGGTGCGGGAGAATCCGTAGTGGGCGTACATGACGGACCAGAGCACGGCAGAGGCTGCGGTTTATTTCGGGGGGGTGGAGTGAGTGAGAGTCTGAGAGAGAGCTGGTGAGGGAGGGAGGAGAGACGGGGGTCGACGTACTGACGAGGCAGAGGGTGATGAGGAGGAGCATGGCGGGGTCGTCTCGTGCCCAGGTATTTTTCGTCTCTGTTGGTTACAAGGCGAGTAAATTACGGATGTTGACGCATGGAATCAACCAGTTCCCGCGCGCGCGACTTGCGTTTGTGGTAGTAGACGTTGCGGTACCTGCGGGTGCGTGGGGGGGTGCGCGAGGGTAAGTAACTCGGGTCACAGAAAGGGAGCGTAAGGGGGCGGACTTGCACTCTTCTTGGAGCGATGCAGAGGTAGCCCATCTGCCAGACTGCGAGTTCAAAGTCGAGTTGCGGCCACCTGCCGAGTCGCCGCAACCATGTCTTGAGCCCGCCTCCTCCTCCTCCCGTTGATGATCCTGTTGATATTGATGCGGACCCTCCTGATGATGATGATGAACCTCCGCCTAATCGACTGTATCCGCTGTCGAGTGTGACCGGGAATCGGGGTCAGTTGCAGGGAGGGGAGGTCTGGAGGAGAATGAGGGCGACCGACCCGTTCAAGGGTCTGGACCCGTTCCTTGAAGTGGGCAGCATGTTGACACCTTTCCTCCTATGCCGGTCCGGAGCCTGGCTCTGCGCTGTACAGAGGTCGCTGTCGCTGTCGCCGGGAGATGCGAAATGGGGCGAGTTGCGAGTCGGGAGTGAGGGACACCTCAAAGCGCGGTTTCGAGTGGCCAGTAGCAAGTGGCAGTGATAGCTTGTCTGTCTCGTGTAACCTTGCACGCGCGTGAGACGAGGCGGGCAGAGTTGGGTGCACTCGTCGGGAGCGAGTCAACTTGGTTCCGTTCCGCTCTCTCTCGCCGTGGCCTCGCCCAGTGTGCGTGTACAGGGCAGGCAAGGATGCCACTCCACGACGACGACGAACTCGACTTTGGCGAAGACGAACTCGCAGTCGCACCTCCGCCTCCTCCGCCTGCTCCTGCTCCTGCTCCTGCTCCTGCACCAGCACCCGCTGCTGCACCCACGCAAGTCCAAGTACAGCAAGCACCAGCACACAACGAACTCCTCGACGAGCACGGCAAGCCCCTCCCCGAGGGATGGGTCTCGCGCGTCAGCAAGTCGACAAAGCGCATCTACTACCGCAACACGAGGCTCAACACGTCAGAATGGGACATACCGACTCAGCCGGCACAGGGTCCCGCTCCCGTACCGACTCGAACGGCGACTCCAGCGCAGGGTGAGCTTCCCACTCACTCTATTCTCCTCCTTCGACCGAGTGCGACCCGGCGACCGGATCAGCTCGACTCCCAACTCGACAAGCTGTCGAACGGCGAGTAAAGGAAGCGAGCGAGGTGCAAGACGAGGCCCTGTCCCGAGGTCACGCCTCGCTCGTCCCACACGAGCGCGCTTTGCGAGCCTGCGTGCGCCCGCGACCGACCGAGCCCGCATCACGAGCGATTCCGATGGCGCGGTTCACGGCTGCCCCCCCTCAGCGGCGCATGTGCGGGAGTTGTCGACGGTCGGCGGAGCGGACGACGCCGCGACGTTCGTCAAACCCTGGGAGCGCATTCCAGTCAGCAGACAAAAAGTCTCGCAAAAGAAAAGGACGACCAAATTCGCTTACCAAATTGTCGTCCATCATCCCACCCTCTCCGATGCGCCTCCCGCACCCGTTTGATCAGATACGACCACCACCACCACCGTCCCCGCCGCCGCCGCCGCCGCTTCCACCCAATCCGACCCGCCTCGAACTCGCACCGATGGCGACAACAGCAACAAAGATCAAACGGCGCGCGAATCGAATCGGACTACCGGATCGGACAAGACAGTCGAACAACCGAGCCGTAAGTAGCCCATATTTTGCGCGCACGCGTACTCGTCGCTCTTTCCTATTCTTCCTTCGTGCCGGTTACTCACCTCCCAACCGAACCTCACCCCTGATCTCCATCTTTTCCTTTCTCGTATCACTCTGCTCTTCGCATGTGTGCGCATGAATGGCCACCTACTCTACAGGCACCCGCACGAGCGACAATCGCGAAGAGGCTTCCTCTTCCTCGTCCTCTGCACGCCGCCAGGACGACCGCCGCGACCGCGATCGCTACGCCTCCGACCGTGTGTCGACGACTACGACTCGACCCTCCGCGCCTTCTGCCGCCGCTCCTTCTTCTTCCTCTTCCTCTTCAAAGCCGAGAACGCCACCCACAGGGCCAAGAGCCGCCGCATCAACCAGAAGGAGAGGAGGAGGAGCAGACGAAGACCCCGAGGTGGTGATCCTCTCACCCACCACCACCACCACCACCTCCTCCTCCTCGACCGGTGCTTTCGCGAACGGACGGCCATCCCCGCGGCGCGGGGGTGGATCCGGTCGGACGGGTTCTGCGGTGACGACGGCTGCGAATCTGATCCCGGTCGCGCCTCGACGGATGAGTAGCAGCAGTAGCAACAACGCGACTCCTACTGCGCCTTCTTCCGCTCCTTTGCCGAGTCCGACTGCGACCGCGATTCCGAGCAGCAACAACAAGGGACCGCAATTCGCGGCGTTGGCGGGCGGAGGAGGAGGAGGAACGTCGGCGGGACGGAGGTGCGTTTGCGTCTGTGTTTGGATCCCCTCTTTCCCCCCCCCTCCTTCAAGTGCACTGTTCAACGCTCACGCTCACACTGATCCTGCTCCTGCTCCATGAGCGGTCTTAGCTCGTTCTCGCGCAGGGATCGGTCACCTCCTCGTCGTCCTCGTTCTCCTCCTCTTCCTCCTCCCGTGTCATCACGCTCGAACGGAGCGGCACAACCCCCTCCGGCGGCGCCCTCCGCTCCTTCTGCTGCGACGACGAGCTCGATCGACAATCGCTGGGGTGCGCGAGGGAACCGCGGAAGGGAGCATGTGAGGCCGTCTTCGCCCGTGAAGGATCAGGCGACGACGACGACGACGACGCGTGATCGCGATGCGGATCGGGCACGCGACAGGGAACGTGAAAAGGAGAGGGAGAGGACAGAGGAGAAGGAGAGGGAAAAGGAGAAGGAGAGGGAAAAGGAGAAGGAGAGGGAAAAGGAGAAGGAAAAGGACGCTGCGGAGGACCGTGCGATTCGCGCACAATCGACTACGAGCGCGACGAGCGCTTCCGGATCGGGGATGACGGCCGCCGAGCGACTCGAACAGCAGAGGTTGGCCCGCCTTGCCGCCGTCGAGGGTCGCGCCCTCCCCGGTCCCGGTCCTGCGTATCGTACTACTGCCGGTGCTGCTGCTGCTGCTGCACCGTCGGCATTGGCGGCGACGACGGGGAAGGATCTGCCGCCTCATCTTGCGGCCGCGGCCGCCGCTCCCGCCTCGACCGCGGGACGAGGCAACTCGTTCCCTCCTCCGCCTTCGCGGCGTCGTGGTGGCGGTGGAGGCGGCGGCGGCGGTCTTGATTCGGGCGGACCTCCCCCTGCCGTGGCAGGAGATCGTTTCGCCCCTCCCGGTGGTCGCAGGATGCCCATGGACGCAAACCGGTTCGCTCCGCCTCCGTCATCCTCGTCCGGTGCGAACCGGTTCGCAGCATCAGCGGCGGGACCGGCGCCGCCGCCGCCGCCTGTGTCGGCCAAGGGTGCGAATGCGGTACCTGTTGGTGGGGTTGGGGGAGGATGGGGCGAACGGGCCCGGATCGCGAAAGAGAAGGCTGAGAGGGAAGCGGCGGCGGCGGAGGCGGCGAAGGAGGAGGAGGAGAGGAGGCGCAAAAAGGAGAGTGAGGAGGAAGAAGATCGGCAGAAGAAGAAACGCAAGGCTGAGGAGGACGCCACAGGATCGAAACGGGACTGGGAACGGGAACGCGAACGGGAACGCGAACGAGCGAAGGATGGGGAGGAGAGGAGGAGAGAGTCGCAGCACGAGGAAGACGACGCGAGGCGGAAGAGGAGTATCGACGAAGAGCGGATCGCGAGGGAACGAGCGGCCGCGAACGCGTATGCTTCGAGGGACCCTACCAGTCGAGGGAGGCCACGATCGCGGTCTCGCTCGCGCTCGCCGCCGCCGATCACATATGGAGACCGTCGACCGCTGAGCCCGCCTCCGCCGCCGTTGTCAAACAACCGTTATCCGCCTCGCGGCGGCGGCGGCGGTCGGTCGATCTCGCCATCATCGCGGATGCGCCGGCGCTCGCCTTCTCCTCCGCCTTTCATGCGCCGAGGACGCAGTCCTTCGCCCGGTCCGTACCGTCGTGGAGGGGGATACGGCAGCCCGCCGCCGCGCCGTCCCTACAGTCCCGGACCGCCACTGTCTCCTCCTGGTGGGCGTCACGCTCGCGGTCGGTCTCCCCCTCCGATGCGTTACCGCCGCTCTCGATCTCGCTCGCCGCCGCCGTCGCTGCCACCTATCCATCTTCGAATCCGTGGAGCGCGTTCGCCGCCACCACCTCCCATGGGTGCTGCTGCAGGACTGCCTCTTCCTCCTCGCACCGGCAACGGCGGCAGCTCGTCCTTGGGCAGCCGAAACAGCGACGGTCGCGGCGTACTCGACAAGTGCCCTTCCCATTTCAGGGGCAAATACCGCGATCCGGACGAAGAGCCGCTCTCGTCGCTGGCTCCTTCAGCTGCTGCCGCCGGCCTACCGCCTTCTTCGACGCTCATCCGGACGGCTGGACCGCCGCAATCTCTCGTACCGACCTCCTCGGCTCTGACTCCGGGTGACGATGGCGATCGTTCCGCACCTCTGCCTTCACCGAACGAGCCCGCAGGCGGTGGCGCCGGTGGTAAGAGGGGCGGCGGTCGGCGCCGCGGAAGAGCAGGCGAGGACAAGGGTTCTTCTGCGACCGGCAGCGCTTCGAACGCAAGCACGGGCAAATCCGAGGTATGTGCAACTCTCCTCGCTTACATGCTCCCCGAGCGGCTAGGACTGATCCAAAGCGTGTTTGTGCAGTCCGCAACCGGCAACGGAGCAGCTTCCTTGCTCTCCCGTCTGAGCCTGCCCGCAAAACCCGTCCTGTCCAATGGCGGAGGCTCGAGTCTGCCGGCCAAGCGAGGTCGCGGTGCTGACGACCACCCGCGTTCTGAAGACAAGCGGAAACGCGCCTGAGGGGACGTGGTAGATGTGGACAAAATCTCGCTTGCGAATGATTTGCTTGGCGCTTCTTCTCTCTATCAAATATCACGCGTCATCTGCTACACTAGATTGAACTCCGGGGAGCACGCCAATGTGGTCATAAGAGACGGTCGTCCCGTCGCCTTGCTCGAAAGCGTGCAGTTGGCCGTGTTCGTCTTCGAAAAATCGGTCGTCCGGACTTTCCAGGGGTGAGCGTGCAGGTGCGGTAGTATCGTCTTCTGCACCTCTTGCGCGACGCCGTTGGCGATCGGAACGTTTCGACGAGGAAGATGACGAGACGGTGTTGGAATGAGAAGACACCGAGAGCTGGGATCGGTGACCGTCGTGGCGGCGGCGACGGCCAGAGGAAGAAGAGCTCGCTGTCGTCTCGGGATATGCACCATCTAGCGAAAGGGAAGGAGTCCGCATCAGCCTCGCTCTTGCCCACTTTGCAAGGAAAGGGCAGAACGTGACAAACCTGCAGGCACCGGAGCATCTGTCGCCGAGGCGGCAGCTCTGCGACTGCGGCGAGAACCGGAAGACTCGGTCGATGCGTGCGAACGAGTCTGCCCGACGTCGTCTCGAATGTCCCGCGTCGCCTCGGTTGTCGCGGTCACCGACAGCAAACCGTTGTTGACGCGCTCGGTGTACTCTTCTGGCGAGAGGCCGAGCTCGCGCGCTTGTCTTCGGATCCTCCTGCGCTGCCGCCTCGCTTCGCGCTCTGATGCCGCTTCCGCATCGAGGACAGAGCGTCCGTCTGACGTTGTTTGGTCGGAGGAAGAAGGCGGACCGGACGAGTAGTACTGAGACGACAACGTCGCAGCGAAGGGAGGGGCCGGAGGGAGCGACACGTCGTCCAGCGCGATCGGCGCGGCATCCTCGTCGCCGTAGGTCCGCCCGAGGAGGCGAGTCGACGACGAGCTGCGGCTGTTTCCGTTGTTCTCCGCTTCGTCCTCCGAGTCCGGCAACTGGACCGCGCCCTGCCCGCCGCGCAACCAGCTCCGGAAGAGAGTCCAGCGGGTCAAGCCTGACCCCGTGTCGGTTCCGCCGCCGCTGATATCGCCGCCTCGGCGTCTCTGCCGGCTGCGAGGGGCTGTCGTCGTAGTCGGATGCGCGCCGAGGTGCACGACGCCGGCTTGCTGTTCCCATGCAGGACCGCCGAGGCGCGCTTCGTACGCAGCGAGGTCGTCGCTATGCGCTGCTGATTCGAATCCGAGCTCACGCGAGCGCGCACGGGCAGCGTCTTCGTCTCGGTCTGGCGCGAGTTGGTTGAGAGATTCGTTCGACGACGAGAGCGCGAGACGCCGGCTGAAGCAGCAGCACAAAGGTGCGCATAGAGCTCGCAAGCTGTCAGAGCCCGAGAAGCTGTCCATGGCTTCCGTCAAGCTGCGCCTAGAGTCGAAGCGATCGGTCTCCCAAGTCAGCCGAGGCGAAGACGCGCCAGAATCACGTGCGGGAAAATCGGCCAAGACGTTCAAAGAGAGAGTACAAAGTCCGATAAAGATCCAGACGGATACCAAGAGAGAGAGTGAATACATCCGGTCCGTAGACGACGAGGAATCAATCATGCATGTGTTCGCGCAGGACGTGCTCGCGCAGCTGCGTCCGCGACTCCGTCGCTTCGCCACAAGTCTCGGCCAGCGTGTCGGTCGGGCCGACACGCCATTCGCACCGGAACTCGTCGCGACCAGCAGCTGCTGCGCCTCCTCCGACAATCAAGTCGCCGCCACCGCCGGAGGAGCTCGAGGTCGATGGAACCGCCGCGAGGGGTCGGTCAGGCTGCGAGACATCCGCCGGCAAGCTGTCGATCCCGATTGATGCAGCCGGAACGTGCGAAGGCATGCGCGGTGGTCCTCGGACCGGCGAAGCGGAAGAGGAACCGCTCGACACAATGGTGCTCGGTTCGGGCAGACTCTCCGTCCCCGCAGTCGCGGCCGGCGCTGCTGCTTCGTCGCCAGAATCCTCCGCGAGCAGACCAGCGCGTTCGCGCTCCGCGGCGGCCGCTTTGAGTTGGTTCGACGCGACGTAGTCGTCCCATCGAGCCGCCTTCTCGCGGATCGCGGCCTCCTGCGTGCGCCGACTCTCGTCCTTGTAGAACGCCATCTGCTTCTCCAGGCGCGAGTACATTGACCGGACCGCCTTGATCTCGCTCTTGTAGACGGCCTCCTTTTGCTGAACGGCGTTGTCGAGCATGCCCCGGAGACGAGCCGCTTCCGCTTCGGCGACGCGGCACTCGTTCGCGCGCTCGACCGCCGCCTGCGACGCCGCCTGGTACTGCGCCTGCATGTATGACAAGTCTGCCTGGGCCGACTCGCGCGACGACTGCAGACTCTTGGTCTGCTTCGTGAGCGACTGGACGTCGCTCCTGAGCTGAGCCACTTCTGCGGTGAGCGGACGCAAGCTCGACAGCTCGGCGTCGGAGGCGGCGACCTGCTTGCGGAGTCGTCCCACCTCAATCTCGAGCTGCGTGCGGCTCTTTTGGCATGAGGAGAAGTTTGAGTACACGGTTTGCCCGACAGCCTTCGCGGGGTGAAATGGGACCGACCATTTGCGCTGTGCTCGGTTGGACTGGCGCAGCGGCGGGAGCTGTGCCCGCACTCGGCGCGTACGGTGCCACACTCGGAGCTCCTTCCACCATCGGGGTTACACCGCGAGCGCGCGTCGTGATCTGGGAAAGCGAGCGAGAGAACTCGATCGGGAACTTTTCCGTGTTGGCGCGCTTGAGCTGGAAGATCCCTTCCCGAGAACGGATGAGGATAAAGTCGACTTTTTCGACACCGTCGACGGTATGGCGACGCAGTTCGAACGCCCAGAATTCTGCCGCCAGTAGAGGGGCGTTCGGAATCGCTGGTAGCGAGGCCGAGGAGTGGTCAGGTCAGCCTCCGCAACGAAAGAAAAAACTGAAAATGCGCCTGAACCTACTCGGGTAAGCCTGCGGATCTCTGAGGAACCGTTCGAGCTCGTCCTGCGTGCCGTCTGCAGCGAGAATGTACGGCGACGCGCGAACCAGCGAGATCAGGTCTTCGACTTGGGCAGAGGTCGGAGCCGGCGAGTTGGTCCTGGAAACGTTACGACTGCCGGCACCTGCAGCTTGCGACGTGCCGGTAGGAGCGGCACCTGTGGGGAGCGGCGAAGGAGAGCGGAACCCTCCTGATGCGCGGGCCAGAGAAGGACTCGGTTCGCCGGAAGCGAGCAAGTTCGGTTTCGGGATCACGAACGGGTCGGAGTTCTGGACTCGTGCGAGCGACGGAGACGCGAGCGCCATCGGCGAAGCTTGAGTGATGCCGACCGACGGGATCCGCAGCTGTGTTTGCGAAGTGGCGGGTTGTTGCGACGGCGAATCAGCCGATTCCTGATACGACGGTCCGGCCGAGTGGCTGCCCGTCTGGAAAGAAGGGTGTTCCGGAAGAGCGTGGTACGGCGAATGGGCATGCGCGCTCTCCGGGTACTGGCTCGCCGTGGAGGCATCGACTCGAGGCTTCTTCGAGTCGCCGGCTTCATCCTCTTCTTCGTGCTGCCGCTTCGGCGTGCCTGTCGATGATGCTCCCGGCCAGGTCGGTTGTTGGGGGAACTGGCTGAGCGGATTTGGGGTGTTGGAGCCGGACGCGATGAAACCGGGACCGGACGCAGCGCTCTGATTGGCGCTGGTCGAGGCGTAAGCCGTCTGAACGGCGGAAACCGACTGCGTCGGGTTGGCGGACTGTTGCGGTGGGTCGTACGCTTGAGAGTAACCGTTCGACGGCGTCCCGTTCTCGCCGCCGTCCTGTGCACCTTCGGTTGCGATCGCCGTCTCCGTCTTTGCCCCGGCATCCCAGTCGAAGATGCTTTCAAAGAACTGATCGGCCTGCGTTCCAAAGTCCTCGTCTTCCGCCTGCGTCATGACCGAGTCGTCTTCGTCCG
The DNA here is from genome assembly GCA_001541205.1 of Rhodotorula sp. JG-1b. Classification (NCBI taxonomy): domain Eukaryota; kingdom Fungi; phylum Basidiomycota; class Microbotryomycetes; order Sporidiobolales; family Sporidiobolaceae; genus Rhodotorula; species Rhodotorula sp. JG-1b. The sequence goes on along the minus strand of KQ954479.1, from coordinate 255,876 downwards.
CAAAAGGCGAGGGCCCTCGGCGCCCGACTCGGACGACGTATCCCCCGACGTCGACTTCCTCGACGGCATGCGCTGCCTGCACTGGGGCTTGTTTGACGGTCAAAGTGGAGGCCACATAGCTGCGTGGCTGCGGAGGTTGCGGTCGAGCCCGAACGATCCTTATCTGACTCGCCAGGCTAGACCTTCGCGGCGCGGCCAGTGGCGGAGTGACATACGAGGATACCGCGTTCGCCTCGACCTCTGCTTCAAAAGAAGATGCCGGCGTGCCCTCCTCACGGAAACTGACGAGTTCAAGTCGCTGCTTGACCGCTTGGCCGCGAGGACTCGCCCTCGCGGGGGCAGAGTTCCGGGCAAGACCGAGGGGCCGGTGAGGCGACGAGTCCGGGTCTTCGATGGGATCGAGCTGGGATGAGCGAGCTCCAGGCTGCTCAAAGATGCCGAACATGGACGCGGCGGGGACGGGCACCGGACCGAGTCGTCGAGTCGGCTGCACTTCCGGAGAGGAAGTTTGTTGGTCATCCTCCGGGAAGGCCGAGAACACCGGCACATCGTCGTCGTGGTCGTGCGCGAATGCATCTTCCAAGTCCGACTGGCTCGTAGCCGGCGAATGAAGAGTAAGGTCGACGCGCATCGTCCGAGATCCGGACGCAACGGGCTCTTCGGGTTTCTCCAGCATTGGAGTGTACGTGACCGCCTGCGAGTCGGGAATGACGGCGTTGGCCGAGGCAGTCGTCGAGCCCGAAGACTCCACTATCTCCATCTCGTCTTCGTCGTCCGAATCTTTTCGGGCCGCGTAAATGGTGACCTCGACCGTCTTGAGGGGGGCTGCTTTGATGGCAGGCTTTTGCGTGGGCTGCTTGACCGGCACTGCGGCTTTGGCCTGCGGCTCCTTGCCTTTGGCCTTCGGCGAGGTGGAGAGGTCGAAAGAGACCCGCTTCTTGGCCGGAGCCGGCTGCGGCTGCGGAGATTGGGCAACTTCGGACGCGTTCGGTTTCGACTTTTTGGCGGTATGCGCTGTTTGCCCCGAGCCGGACGACGAAGGAGAAGACGGCACGATCATCTTGCGCTTTGCGTTAGGGCGCGAGGGCGCGACGTCGATCTCGAGTACAAAGTCGCAGCCGACTTTTCGGGGCGAAGATGGCGACGATGTTTGGCTTTTGTCGGCCTGTAGGAGCCTGGTCAGCATACCCGACCTGGGTAGCGAGCTCGAATGTGCGCACCGGTTTCATTGCTGGCTGTTTCGCCTTTGCGGCGAACGGAGCCGGCGCCTTCTTCGCCTGCTTTGCAGTTTTGACTTCGAGCTTGCGCTTCTTCTCGGCGGCCTTTGCAGCTTTCGCCGCGTTGCGTCCCTCGCGCTGCCGCTGCCTCCATGATGTACGAAGCAGTTCATTCGCGTTCGCCTTGGGCTCCTGCAGGACGCCACTGCGGTCAGAGCGAAATCGTCGGATCCGACCCTCTGCAGGAAAGACCCACCCAGGTTGGTTCCCACGGTTTTCCGTCGGCATCTATTCCTTTCCAAGCGATGAGATAGCAAGTCTTGTCCTCGTTCAACTGCGCATTTCCCGAAAGGAGTCAGTCCGAGGCTCGCCGGGAGACCAGAAGAGAAGCGAAACTTGCGATGGCCTCGGCTTCGTAGTAACCCTGCGAGTCGGCAGAAGCCGCGTCTTCGTCGTCTTCCTCGCTACCGGCATCACCGTCTGTACCTCCCTCTGTAGCGAATCGCCTGCTCTCGGCAGAGCCACTTGGCTCGGCTTGCGTTGCCGGATGGACTTCAAGCGAATCGTCATGTCCCGCCGGCACTTTGCGGGCCCTGCGAGGTCATTCGTCGTCAATACTATGTTCTTCCGGTCCCGAAATAGCCTTCGTTTCGAAAGAGCGCGCGTTGTGCGGAGTTTAAGTCGACAATCCGAGCGAGACCGTGACGAGGGAAATTCGGTCGACAAAATGACCTCGACTTACGCCTTGCAACGCTTCGGCATGGTCAATTAGATGTATCTGAGCGGTGCAGGCGTGTCCCCGACCTTTGGAACGCCGTCAGGGCAGCTCTAGTCGTCCACAAGTCAGATTGAATCGCGGAAATTGATGGCGGGTCGAAATCGACCGGGGGGACGAAAGCGGCGTCAGCAGCTGCACCAGTGAGCCTGTCTTCAGTAGTTCGCTGTACCTGCACTGCTCTCCGCGGTGGAGGAGAGAACGAGGACGCGGCGCGAGGTCAAACAGGCGGCGGCGCGGAAGCAGGATCGCGGTTTTCGGAGTCGACAGGGGGAAGCGCGTTCGAGCCTAGACTAGATGTGCAGGACTAGACTAGATGTGCAGTAACTATCCCTGCAGACGCCGCCATGCGGTACAGGACTATGCATCGGATAGTCAAGCTCGGAAAGCCTACTCCGCCAACGGAGACCGCTGACGGTCATGGAATTTATCTCCTTGCGCGAATTTTCCCATGAAGCTCGAGTCGTTTGCCCAAACTCGGACAGAGACAGAGTGTAATTGTGACAATGCAGCTGAATGCGAGACTATGTGCAGGGTGTGCGAAGGTCGCCGAGGAACGGACGTGCAAGCGTTGACGATGCGGTGAACAACAGGAATAGGTGAACAGGTCGTATGTGCGTGGAAGGTCTATATGAAAAGGACGTGGCGAGGAAGTGAACCTGCTCGGAGCTCAGTGCGTGCCGAAGCCCGCGCTGGTCGATGGCCCGGGCTCGTAGGCTTTGGTCTGACCGGCAGCCCCGAAGTCGTGGTGATCCGCCACTGCCTGCGGATTCGGCGAATGGGCCAACGTGTGGTCGCTGTCCGAGCTCTGCATGATATCGGTGTTGAGAGGGGCTGCACCACGGTCTCCCGCCGTGTGCTCCTGCATGGGCGGCAATGCTGCGCCTTCGGTCGAACCCGCAGCGTGAGCATGTTGAGAGCGACTGGCTTGGCGGCGCGCCTTCATGCCGCGGACAAAGAAGATGACGAGGTGCACGAGGTCGATCGCGAGCAAAAGACCGAACAGTGCAGCGAGCACCATTTCGATGACAGCCAGGATGAAACCGATTGCGGTCCTGAGGTAGGCAAGGATGGAGGTCAGCTCGTTCAAAAGTCCGCGGGACGATTCTCTTCGTCGAGTAGCGCACCTGGCAATCTCGTTCAACTCCAGGCTCGCATTGAAAGGAATGAGGGCACCGGCGATGACGACGCGGCAAGCAGCCCAAAAGATGTGGGTCGCGTTCGAACTCTTGTCCTCAAACGGCGTCCAGAAGCAGATGACGAGGAAGAGAATCGCCTCGATGACGACGAGGGCGATGCTCTGCGTCCATCCTGACTCGTGCGCGAAACCGATGAAGAGGGCCGTCAAGAACGGCGCGAGGACGAGGTCGAGCAAGCCGAACCACCAGCCGCGCCCCTTCCACCAGTTTCGCCGTTTCGAAGTCGTCCGTCGGCTGCGGATCTTGTACCCGTTCCAGAATGGGCTGTAAGGTCCGAGTTTGCAGGCGAGGAACGTGCCGATCCAGTACCTCTCGACGTCTCGTCTCTCGGCCTTCTTGAGAGCCTGCTGCGGGTCCGGGTTCGGCGTGACCGGTTCGGCGACAGCCGTCGACTTGAACGGCGACGAGTGAACGAGCTGTTTCTCGCGCATCGGCTTGAACGCAGATTCTTCGGCTCCGATGGTCGGCGTCGGTCGAAGCGCTCTTCGCGCGAGAATGACGAACCGAATCGTTAAGACGAGAATGGCCGCCGTCGTCAGGACCGAAGTAAAGATCGACAGAACGATCGGGGCGTAGGACTGCGAGTCGAGGGTCAGCTTTTAGGCACCCTTGAAACGCTCGACTCGTGCCCAAGATGCAACTCACGTCGGACGACCCGAGGGTCCATTGGTAGAAAGTGAACAGCAGAATGGGGTACCACGAAACCAAGAGCTGCGCATCAATGATCCGGCGATGGTCAGCACAGAGAACGAGGGCTTTATGTAACATCGAGGCGGACGCACCAGCCTGAGAGTGTTGGCTCGGACAACAGTCCAGAAGAGCTCATGGAAGACGCCGCGAACCCGCCCGAAGCGGCTTCGGCCTGCGTAGGGCGAGTCCGCACCACTAACCCCGCGCTTCTCGTCCATCGTCATGCTGACTCCCAGCGCCCTTCGACGCCGGCTCGCCCTCCTCCGGCTCGCGAAGCTGAACAACCACCAAACTGCCCCACCCAGGAAAGTGAGAGCGATGGCGATCGCGCAAAGGAAGAGGAAATTGATAAAGACGACCATGAAGCCGTCGTACGGCGAGATGTCGAGCGAGACGAGCCATTTCGGGATCCCGGTATGCACGATGCTGAGCGGGTTCTCTTGCTGTTGGACGACCGGGACTGGCACCGCCGCCGCTGCTTGCGTCCCTACCGCGGACTGCCGCTTTTCGAAGTGTGGTACGAAGGAGGAGGCCGTCACGAGCGACCGTGCCGCGAGATTCGACGCGCCCGAGGTCGCAGCCGAACTGGACGAGACGACACCATTGACGAGCGCCGTCAGAAGCGCAGATCCCACTGTGTTCGCAGCAGGTTCCAGTTCGACAGCGTTCGAGAAAATGCTGCGGAGGGCCTCGGTACCGCCAACGAGGCCGCTCGTTCCCGCAAGGCGAGTCAAGTTTCCGCCGGTACCGTTCCTGAGCTCGTCGATTGCGTTGACGATCGGCGTCTCGCGGATGAGTCCGAGCGACCAGGCATAGTTGCCCGTCCAGGAAGTGTACACGTTCGGGTACTGGATCGAAAGGAGGCCGGTAGTGGCGACGAATTGGAACAGCGAGAAGACGAGGAACAGTCGCTCTTTTCGCCGGCCGAGGGAGGCCCATGCAGCGTTGGCGGCCAGAGGCGAGGTCGGAGTAATGAGGGTCGCGGCGGGATAGGCGAGTGTGCCGACGAGGAACCAAAGGGTCGAGAGAAGGACGCAGATCAGGACGAGTCCACCGAGGATCCAGCTGACCCAGCCGTGTCGTACGGTCAGCCCGTTCGAGAGATCGACTCGGAGACAGGCCGCTTCCGAGTTGTCGGAGACTCGAAGTAGCCGAACTGCAAGGGGTTTAAAATTATGAGCTTCTTTTCGACGCCAAACTCGATAACAGAGTTTGAGTATGACTGACCAGTAGCCGTTGCCTCGAGATCGGGGATCCAGTATCCGATACCGGGAATGTCAATGTCTTCGCCAACACTAGCCGGCAAAGGGATCGTGGCGCTGCCGACAAAATCGTACTGCGGAAGCGGGCACAGAATCCCGCCGAGAAGGGAGCACAGTTCGATTGTCGTGTTGATAGCGTGGATTCCGTACGCCGTCAAGTCGAAATTGAGCATTGCATTTAGGTTTTCGCCAACGGAAGCGGCGCTAGATTCGACGATGACCAGTATCAGTCCATCGGCCCATCGACTGATTCGACTGGTGAGGCGAGTCCGATCTTCGGAGAGGCATCAGTTGGAATGCACGAGAGAGGGAGATGGACTCACGAGATATCGAATCTGATGGCGCCATACGGAGGATAGTCCGGCAAGTACTCGAGGAGGAATTTGTCGACTTCGATCGCGCGAGCTGCAGAGCAGTACGAAACACTCGACTATGGGCGATCAAGTTGCACCGATGTCAGCGTCCTGACGTTACACTCCGAGTAGTGCACGAGCCAGCGGTGTAGATCTCGTAGTCGGTGAAAGCGGCCGCGAACAGGAAGGCGGGAAGGAGGAGGCGAAACGCACCGCATCTGTTGGCAGTGAGGGCGTGCGAGATCAGCTTTTGCGGGGACTTAGTCACTTTCCAGTCGTCGTAAACGTACAGAATCTCCGTTCGGCAGAAGCGGTGCGAGCTGCGACGAGCGCCAACGCCGCCAGAGCCGTTGTCCGCGTACGAGTCGCGATCCGCATCCCTGCCTCGTCTAGTCGCTATGCCGGTGATCCGGAGGTCGTATCGCGGTGATTCGGAGGTCGTAGGGAGCTGGAAGAGGCTCAAAGTGGACGGCTGGAACGCAGATTCGGTGTCGAACCCCTTGTCGATCAAAGTGCGAGTCGAATCGGTCGAGTGTCGTCGACGAGGGTCACGGACCGCACGGCAGGGCAGCTCGAAAGGGACCGTCTCGGAGCAAGGCTCCGGAGTGCCTTCGAGTGGATGGTGTCAAGCCCAAGTGATCCGCTCGTTGCGTTCGTTGTGCAAGCGAGCAGCCTAAGCGCGGGCGATCCAACGGAAGCAGCGAAAAAAAAAAGTCGAGCGATGACGATGCGCCGCGTGTGGAGGCCCAACATTCGGTCTCGCTGCGAGAGCTTGGTCAGCGCTTGACTATCTAACCCAGCTGCATATGACACTAAGATGGCAAGGTCAGTCTCGACGGCGACTGTACAGTACAGTACGCTTGCAGCGCAGAAACGCGCAAAGAGTTCCCGATCTCTGTGCGACGGAAAAGACTCTAGATTTGCAAGGTGCGTTGAGAGAACGAGTATAAGATGGAAGTACAAGCAAGAGAGAGAGAGAGAGAGAGAGAGAGAGAGGCAATATATCAGGGTGTGGAGACGATCGGAACAGAAAGAGCGACATGCAACCGTCTAGAGACCGGCCTCAAAGTCGGTCATCTTGAAAGTACCCTTGGCCATTCCGCCCGTCGGCGCAGAGACGCCAGCGCCACCTAATCATGAAAGCCACGTCAAAAGGTCAGTCACGCATAGCCCCCTTGGAGCGGGTAACAGGTGGAGAGGCGCGTACCGGCAGTCGAACGGCACGCGGCCAAAAAGTCCGAGAACATGAAGATCGTGTCGAGCGGGCCACCTGTGCGAGCGCCGACAAGACACATGAGCAGTCAGCAACCTCGAACAGAGGCGGGAGATGGTCCTCGCTCGAAAGGTAGGGCACGCACCTGCTGATTCGGGGTGGAACTGCACACCCCAAACCCGCTTGCCGCTCTCGGGCGTGCTCATGACACCTTTTGGTTTCGCGGAGAGAGCAGAAAAGAGTCAGTACACATGAGCGGGTGCAGGCGAGTCCGCGAAAAGAAGGAGATACCGAAGAAGGGGGGATGTAGAGAGGAAGAGCGGCCTCACCTTCGACCGACGCGTCGTTGGCGTTGATGAACATGGGCTGGTAGCCCTCCGGCGACGGGTCGCAGAGCTCGAGCGCGTATTGGTCTGCGCGCAGGTGAGAGGCAAGTTACGCGTGAGCAAGCGATTCGAAGCGATGAGCTCCGTTCATCCCATCGCCTAAGGTCGACGCGTGTGGACCCCCTTCTCTTCCGGGTTCATCTGCCGCCGCCGACCAAGACAAGGAAAGCGAAGAGCTCACGGTTCTGCGAGGTGACGTAGACGCGACCGGCCTTGACGTTACCGGTCGAGGCGAGGGCGAGGACCGGCTGGTTGTGGCCACGGTTTCCGAACCGCATGCGGTACGCCTCGTACCCAGCCGCGAGTCCAATGATCTGGTGTCCCATGCAGATCCCAAACACGGGCTTGTCCCACTCGGCGATACACTTGCGGACGTTCTCGACCGCCTTCATGCAGTGCTTGGGGTCTCCCGGGCCGTTCGAGAGGAACAAGCCGTCAAACTGGTCGCGGACCGAGTTGATGTCGAAGTCCCACGGGAAGACGGTGACGCTCGCGCCGCGGCGGACGAGCGATCGGAGAATGTTGGCCTTGGCGCCAAAGTCGAGGAGGGCAATCTTGACGTCGCCTTCGGGGTTCAGGGTATAGACTTCGCGGGTCGAGACCTGGTCGACGAGGTTCTCGGTCGCGGGGTTCCAGTACTCGCTGTCGTCCGGGCGGGTGAGGTGACCGTCCCCGACCGAGAGCTTGGAGAGGGTCGAACCGTTGGTGCGGAGCAAGGTGGTGATGGCGCGCGTGTCGACGCCCGTGATGCCCGGGACGCCGTGGCGGTCGCACCACTCGTGGAGCGACTCGACGGCCTGGTAGTGCGAGTACTTTTCGGCGACGTCGGCGACGATGACGCCGGCGCACTGGATCGCGTTCGACTCGAGCATGACGGGGGGGCCGTTCGGTTCGTGGTTGGCCGGGTCGAGGTTGCCCGGTACGCCATAGTTGCCGACGAGCGGGGTGGTAAAGACGAGGAACTGGGAGCGGTAACTCGGGTCGGTCATCGACTCGGTGTAGGACGTGATCGAGGTCGAGAAGACGGATTCGCCGAAGCGCGAGACGGGGGCGCCGAACGAGCGGCCGGTGAACGACTCGCCCGTCTTGAGGTGGAGGGTGGCCGGCAAGTCACGGTTGAACGGGTTGGTCGACTTGGGGCTGACGACGGTCGCGAGGGACCGGCGGAGGAGTGGCGAGGCGGACGCAGCCGACGAGCGGAGGGGGCGACTCAGGAGGGAGAACATGGCAGTGGTTGGTGGGGTTGTTGTTGCTGATTTAGTAGCCGGCGAGGTAGTACGAGAGCGCAGAGTACTCGAGCTGTCAGAGATAAGGGAAGAGACGCGGGAACAATTTTCCTCGTTAGCGGCCATGCTCCCCAAGAGCTCAGGATGGGGGGTCACTCACGTAGTCGAAGCGAGTTTCCTGACCACGGTACGTCACCTTCCTGTGTATGCCCGACGAGAGCGAGAGCAAAGAGGGGTGTCAGCGTCCGAGGAGGTGGGTGCTTATTTGCCGACTCGAGTCAAGAACGGCAAAGGGACGGGACTCGAGGTGACGGACATGCAGGTGCTGGTGGGTAGAACTTGAGTGTGAGGGACAGAGTCTTGCGACAGAGATCCGGTGCTCGAAAGAGAGTCGAGTGTAGAGGTGCGAGGTGCTGGAAAGAGAAAAAGAGCAGACCGACGACGACCCGAGTCAACGCGCGGCAGAGGGGCTTCTCGACTATTTGTATTCAAGCCATTACAAACTATTCCTATTCCACCCCTTTACCCAGAGTCGGTCCCCCTGCTGCTCTCGGACTATAGTCACACACGCCCGGCGCTTTGGGTCACAGAGCGTCCCCATTCCGCACGCTGGCCGAGTCTGTCCTCTCGTCTGCACGCGCTGCAGTCTCGCAAGCCCTCGACCGCATCCCGTCGTCCGCGTCTCGTTGCTACTCGGCGATCCAACAGAGCGAGCATCCAGCTGCCAAGGCACTCGTGAAACTCACGGGTGAGTCTTTCATCTGGCCCGACTCGAGCGGCGACGCTTTCCTCGTCCGGCAGAACCACCCCCGCCGCACGTTTCTCAACGTTTCGTCATGGGAGTTTGTCAGCGCGCTTGCTGACCCAGGCACACGTGGTAACAGCCGATCCGCGCCTACACGATCTCACCAGCCGAGCCCTCGCAGCCGCAGAGCCCTACACGCCTCACCTCGTCGGAATCGTCGGCGTCCTCTTGGCTTTCTACCTCTCTTCGCGTTCTTCCCGCCGCGAGCAAGACTTGTACGAAGCGCGACTGCGTCAATATAACGAGAGGATGAACAGCGACTATGGTCTCGGATCCTCATCGGCGGCGGCGACGGGCGGGGGCGTCGCAAGCGGGACTTCGACGCCGAGAGGAGGGCAGCGGGCCAAGGACGACCACGGCGAAGTCGAAGTGCAGTGGGGTCGCGAAAAGTGAGCCTCTCAATCCGACTCTGTCTCACATCGCACCAAACACTGACCCAACGAGTCTGAATCAGGCTCCGAGTCCCGCTGCCACCGCCTTCATCGCCCTTGTCCCATTTCCGCGCGACCTTGTACAACATGACGGGCGTCCCTCCCTCGCACCAAAAGCTCATCTACGCCGGCGCCGTCCTGAAAGATGACCTCCTCCCCATATCCGCCTACGGTCTCGTCGAGTCCGACCCCTCCTCCACCTCGTCGTCGTCGTCCGATCCGAACGGTGCCGAAACGTCCTCCTCCTCCTCGAAAGGCCGTTCGTTCTGGGATTCGTGGTCCCTCATGGGTCGCAAATCCGCAAACAACAGCAAGAAGGGCGGACTCAAGAAACTCGTCATGCTCGGATCGGCGACCGTCTCGGCGCGCGTGGACGACCACCTCGCCACCCGCAAAGACTTGCAAGACCTCGCGGCCGCTTCCCCCTCGGGGAGTGTTGCCTCTGCTCCCTCCTCCACAACCGAGACGACGCCGAGTGAAGACAAAAAGGTCGATAGCGAAGAGACGGTGCAGAGTCGGATTCGACAGATTGCGGTTCACAAACTCGACGAGTTGGAACCGCAGGTCAAGCAGGTCGAGACTTGGCTCGCGCAAGAACAAGCTCGTCAACAATGTCAGCAGCCGGATTCGTCGACAACAACGGAGGATGCGGCGCCACCCCCGCCGAGACGGTTGCTGCTCTACCTGAGCGAGAACCTCCTGCAGGGTTTGCTCAAGCTCGACTCGATCGAGATCCCGAGTGGGTACACCGAGGCGCGCAAGGAGCGCAAGGAGGCGGTGCGGAAAGTGCAGGAAGTGCTCGACCGTGTGGATGGCGCCAAGGAGGGGTGGAAACAGCTCGGGTTGAGCTTCTCGTAGGCATGTAGACCGCCCCTTCTCTCAAACCTCTCTCGCAGCAGACCCATTCCCTTCTCTCCTCGCCGCAATAAAGACAAACCATGGACATGAAGAACGAGATTTATGTTTTCTATAGACAGAACAGCTCGTCCCTGGGCGGTGGAAGGCAGTAGGGCAGATCCACCTGTGACCAGACTAGATTGTACGGGGACGATTCTTTTTTTTGGTTGGGGGACATGCACGGGTCTTCTTATTTGCCGGCCGAATAGTCGTACCTATGAACACCGACACACCAAGTCAGCATCTCGTCGCGAGCGGACCTCTTCGGCCGCTGCTGCCGCTGAGACGAATCTTCCGAGAGTGTCGCCTCACTTTCTGTAAAAGTCTTCACTGTTGGTCGGTTTCCCCTCGGCCGCTCTCGCTCCTCGTTTCTCCTTGCCCCCCTGCGCCACCTCCCTCTCGATCCGCTTCCGCTTATCCTCGACGAGCCAATGCAACGCCACTTCGAGCAACTTGCTCCCCGTCCTATTCGGGTCTTCCATCCTCGCTCTCACTTCAGCAGGGACGGCCTCGTCCGCTCCCGCTTGGTTTTCGAGGTTGAGGGGCCATTCGAGAGGGGAGGGGGCGATGGTCGTGCCGAGTTGGAGGTGGCAGAGATGGGTGGGGAACGAGTCGAGGCCGTCAAAGATGTGAGTCGCGTAGAGGATCGTGGCGTTGCGTTCGCGCGTCTCTTCGACAAGGAACTCGAGCAGGCGCGATCGGACTAGCACGTCCAGGTCGACCGTCACCTGCGTTTGTTTTTTGTCATCGCCATGAATTAGCACCTCTCGAGAGATTATTCATTGACGAGTCAAAGCCGGAAAGGAGGACCGGAGCGACCCTTACCTCATCGAGGAGGAGCACGTCCCACGGCGCCATGAGTCCACTGACGATCTGGACGCGCCGGCGTTCACCGTCCGAGACTTCGTGCATGTGCCACTCGAGGTCGACGTCGCTGTACGTGAAGACATCGAAGAATGAGTTTCAGGACTCGACTCTCAGAGCCGAATCCGACAACGAGGGGCAGGAATCACACGTACAGGATATCGAGGAGACGGTCCCGCCGTTCCTTGTAGCGGTAACCGCCGATCGAGTCCCTGTCCCAGAGTCACGGGCCGTCAGCTCTTGCCGATATAGCTTGACGCTGATTCCGCAGATCGATTCCCGCCGAGACTGACAGGAAATGGGCCACCTCGAGGTCGCTTCGGACGACGGGGTTGGCGGCCCACTCAGTGCCTGCGCCATTGTGCACGAACACAGGCGTCAGTACCTTGTCTTTGCCTCACTGGGCGTACGTCGCTGAGGAGGAGGAGGAGGAGCGCGGAAAGAGAGGGAGGGCTGGCTGACCGAGGTAGGTGACTCCGGGTGGGGTCTGGAAGAAGACGTCCTGGCCGAGGACTTGAGCGTTGCTGCGCGTGAGGCGCTTCCCTGCGAGGATCTGCAGCAGAGTCGATTTGCCTGCACTCGGCGATCGTCAAGAGCAAGAGTTGCAATGTGGGGGGAGGTGAATTCGCTGTCAGCACGCCGAGAGAGGGCAGGGTAGGCAAAAGGGTGGGAGCTTGCCTGCTCCGTTTGATCCTACGAGCAAGCACCGTGAACCTCTTGGGAGGTTGAGGGTGACGTCGTGGAGGACTTGCCTCGGAGCGACGCCGTGCAGTTGCGCGTACGCAAAGTCGAGGTCGTTGACCCCGATCGCCAAATCGGTCGACATGCCGAGTTCCGTTCCGCCTTGGTCGAACGAATGCCCTCTAGAGAGCGTTGTTGGGGTGGATCGAGGTCAAAGAGGACGAAAGGCGACGCAGCTCTCTCCTCGTCTCCATCCACACACATTTCCGATCGCCAAGTTCAGAGTCACAGAGAGTACCAGACAAGGGAACCAGGATGTCGATCCCCGACGCGCTCCACGCTCCATCCACCGCGACGGCGACGGCGACTCGACCTCCTCCTCCGACCGAGGCGCCGACGCTGCAGACAGAGGTCGCCAGGCTCACTGAACTCAAGCGAGGCATACAAGCTCAACTAGACGCCTACTTTGACGTCCTCAAATCCGCAAGTCATGTGTGTGCCCGCACTCACGCCGCTCGACCCCGACGGCTGACCACCCACTCCTCCCTCCCCAAACAGAACAGCTGCACGATGGACACCCCGCTCGTCGACCCGGAAGGGTTCCCGAGAGCCGACATTGACGTCGCGGGCGTCAGGACCGCGCGCGTCCACATCATTCGATTGAGGAACGACCTCCGCGCTTTGCTCCGCGAGATGGAGCAACTCGTCTTGCGTGGGCTGCCGAGGGAGGCAGATCCTTCCCAGGAGGGACTTCTGCAGACGAATGGAGATGTGCGGATGAATGGAGGAGGAGAAGGAGGCCGCGACGAGGAGAATGAGGAGCAGGAGCGACCGTTTGCCAGGGTCGACGCCGTCGCGCCCAACTCGCCCGCCCACCAAGCAGTGACGTCCCTCCCTCTCTCAACCCCTCGCGCGAATGACCCAAATCTGACCTCGACTCTCCCAAGCAGGGCCTGGTCCGCGAAGACTTGCTCGTCTCGCTCGGCACCGTCTCATTCACGAACCACGACAACCTCCGCGCGGTCGCGGCGCTCGTCGCTCGGTCAGAGAGCGTTCAACTGCCTATAGCGGTCCTTCGCGGGGTGGAGAAGGTCAGGGTCGAGATGAACCTGACGCCGAGGAGTGGCTGGGGCGGAAGGGGATTACTAGGGTGAGCTGAGCTGAGCGGGTCCCAGCCGCGCCGTCTCCTCCTTCCAGTCCTGAACTGACCTCCAAATCGCCTTGCAGCTGTCACATCGTTCCCGTCTAATTCACAACGAGACTCGCTTGTTTCCTTGTCTCTGTACGTACTCCTCGTCCCTCCCTGCCACCCCTACTGTGTGGCGCGCGCGCGCGCACAACGCCAAGACGAAAACTTTGCCTACAAACAAAAAAAAAAAAAAAACGAGACCTAGTCCTCTCCCGCCTTACTCTCGGGATTGCCCATGCGAGGGGTGGGTGGTGGTATCTTTTGCGGCCCTTTCTCATCCTCCCTCCTCCTCCTGCTGCTGGTGGTCCCCTTTCTGTTCTTTTCTTCCTCTCCGCTGCGGCTCAGACCTCCCCGCCTCCCTTTTGTTCTGGTACCGCGAGGAACCGCTCAGAGAGGAGGAGGCGATGGAACCCGAGTGAAAGGACGGAAGGGCGGGCTGCGCCGGGAGGAGGAGCTGGAGGAGGGGTCGACGAATTCTCCCCTAGCCCCCTCGCAGACGGTGTGGTATCGGGTTGTCCCCCTTCTCACGAAGGGGCGGCCCGAAACTTGATCTGATCTGAGCGTGTTGTAATGTGCGCGCGCGCGCGCCTCCGCGGAACATCTTCCCCCGGATCCTTATCGGACGGAAGTGCGCTGACGACCATTCTCCGCCGTGTGGGATGAACAGGAGCTGTAGCGGTAGTTCCTGTTGTTGCTATACTGCTGATCCGGTTCTAGTTTGAGAAGGCTCCCGCAAGTGCGAGTCGTCGTCACGCGCATTTCTCTGCTCGGCTGCACCGCCACTCGCCTCGCCCGCTGCGTGGCTCCGAGTCGTTCGCCTCTCTCCCTCACCATCACTCACAACATCCACGTACACAATGGTGAGCACGAGAGGTCGAGACAGTACCGTCAGGTTCAGAAGTCCGGAGTGTATCTCTCGCTGACTGTGTAAGCCATCCCTTTGGTCTCTCGTGCGACGTCGTCGTCACTCGGCTGGCAGACGACCACTTCTCCCCTCGCTTCCACCAGCTCGTCGACCACCACCACCACCAAGGCGCACGTCGTCCGTGTCAGTGGTCTCGCGACTACCACCACCAAGGACACCCTCGAGCACTTCTTCTCGTCAGTCCCCCCTCGCTCCCCACTCCCTCCTCCCCACTGCAGCAGCGTCACCATACTCCTTTGAACGGGCGGCAAACTGACAGACTGCGAGATTGGATATGGCAGGTTCTGTGGCAAGATTACTGGCATTGAGGGACCGAGCGACGGAAAGGCCGACATCTCGTTCGCAAAGGTGAGCCACGTCCCTGTCCCTCTCCCTCTCGATCCCTCCCCTCTATCAGCAGCACCCTCCCTGTCTTTGGGCAACTCTCTTTCCCGGCCCTAAATAGAAGCGCACTAACACGACAATATGGTGACCCAGGAATCGGCAGCCAAGACTGCCCTCCTCCTCTCGGGTGGGAGCCTCGAAGGCGCCACGATCGAAGTCACTTCGGACGATGTCGAGCCCCCCAAGGTTGCCCAGCAGGCGCACGCTCCTGCGCGCCCCGCCGCTACCGCTACTAGCGCCGAGCACGAGCCGCTGAACCAGGAAGGTGAGCAGGCTCGGACTCGTTTTCGAACTGGGGAATCGGCGAAGAGAGGCTGACGATCGACGCTCTTGGTTTTGCATGACTTTTTCTCCGTAGACAAGCCCCGCTCCGCCATCGTTGCCGAGATCCTCGCCGAAGGCTACACCCTCAGCGACTCGGTCGTCCAGAAGGCCATCGAGGCCGACAAGCGTGAGTCCGGTTTTCCCCAGTTCTTCCTCAGCCGGGTCAACGTGCTCAAAGTGCCGAAGCTGATGTGGCGATTGGTATCGGATTCACAGAGTACGGAATCAGCCAGCGCTTCCTCTCCTTCTTCAACCCGCTCCGCGAGCGCGTCGGGACCCAAGCCGCGCCGACGATCCAACGCGCTGAGACCAAAGCCCGCGAGTTGGACGAGAAGCACGGCCTGTCGCTCAAGGCCCACGCCGGGTGGATCATTGGCGAAAAGTACTACTTTGCCGCGCTCAACTCGGCGATCGGGCAAAAAGTCAACAGCTTTTACACGACCGTCGCGAAAGAGATTCAGGACATTCGTGACGAGGCGAAGCGGATTGCTGAGAACAAAAAGTCCCTTCACGCCCACGACCACGACTCGGACGCTACCGCCTCGTCAGTCCCGACGACGGGCACCGCGACTTCGACCAGCCTCGGAACGGATGCTCCGCTCCCGAGTCAGGGAACGTACGGCGAAGTTGACAAGAACCTGGATGCGCCGCTCGAGTCGTCCGCCGCGCCGCTCAAGTAGAGTCGCCTCGAAGGAGGAGATTCATAAGTCGGTAGTGGTCAGAGTCCTTGGAACGAATGGAAAAGCGCAGTTTTGTACATGAGCTACAGCAGGACCGCAGGAGAGATCGCTACAGACATGCAAAAGAAGGCAAAGCGCTTGTTGTGGGCGAGTTGCGGGCGAGCGAGACGGATCGGAAGACAGGAAAGCATGTGCGGGAGAACTAGACCTAACTGTATATGGAGGGGGAGTGTGGAAGCGAGGAAAGAGGACACCTTCAGGCATTTGACGAGTGCGAGCGGTGCCCGTGATGACCGATGCGCAGTCCGCCCATTCGTGTCGTCATCTCCGTCGTGGGCGACGACTCGTTCTTAGCCGCGTCTGAATCCTCCTCCTTCTCCGAGGAACCGTGCTGAGCCGCGCGAAGAGCAAGAGTCGGGCTCACAACGTCCCTCCGGGGGCCATAGACCATCGCCTGCTTGCGGAACTCTTTCACAGCCGGCTGCAAGTTTCGTGGCATGAGTTGCTCATCGGATCCTTGAAACCAGAGTAAGGAGGTGCTCACGTGGATGGGGATGGTCTCAAGTTTCTTGCCACCTCGGCCATCATCGCGAAGGTAGCTCCTCACGCCCGGGAAAATCTGGTGGCGAAGCGTCCGTGAGGATCAGCACGCGGACCCCTTGATCTTGCGCTTTTAACGACGTACCTTTTCATCCAAGACCCCATAAGCGCGCAAGGCCTCGAACGCGAGGTACAGAAGTGCAAGACGTGGTCCTCCCTGGAAAGGACTGTGCGCCGGCCTCTCAAAAGCCGGTCTTTCGTGAACCGAGTATTTGTGAGTGGCTCTGCGCTGTCGCTCCAGGTCACGATCGACCGGGGTGAACGTGACAGGGACGGCCGCCATGATGATTCCGTCGGGGTTGCTTTCGTGAACCGAATCCTTCTCGACCGCCACCGCCATCGAGTTGCGATAGTCCGAGATCAAATGGCGTTCAACATGCTGAGGATCGCGACGAGTGTACCTTTCCGTGGGGCAAGGGTGAGTCCCCACGCGCGGCTTTCATCCATCCCACCGACGAAACACCCACCAGAAAAGTTGCGTCGCCAATGCATGCGCCCTCGAGTTCAGTTCCACGCCATGACCGTGAGCCGGTGTCGTCCAATCGGCCGGGATGACATAGCCGGGACGCTACGTACTCGAGCCGCTGTTCAGACACAGAACGCCCGGTAAAAGGGAGGCCTGAACGCCACTCGAGCTCACCTTCATCTCGACGGAAACGAGATGGAAACGGAACGCATTCTCCTTGAGATCTAGCGGCCAGGACACCAGCGAGAGCACAAAGTCAAGGGCGCTCCTGTCGAATACGACAGCCTCTTATTAGCGATTTGCCGAGGTTCGGGAGGAAACCAGATTCGACGAGATCGCATACGCACGCATTTTGCCCGCGGCCGATGCGGGCCTGGGACTCGATTTCCACTCGGACTCCCGGCGTCAGGGTGCCCGCCCGGAACTCTGTACTGAGCAGCTCATTGAGGGTGTCGCGAACCATCAAGGCGACGTTGGTACAAAAGAGCTCGCTGCGGGGAGAGCGATTTGTAATCAGCACGGTGACGCAGCTGTGTATAGGCAGCCCAAGAAGAACGTACGCAGCATC
Source organism: Rhodotorula sp. JG-1b (assembly GCA_001541205.1). Classification (NCBI taxonomy): domain Eukaryota; kingdom Fungi; phylum Basidiomycota; class Microbotryomycetes; order Sporidiobolales; family Sporidiobolaceae; genus Rhodotorula; species Rhodotorula sp. JG-1b. The sequence continues at coordinate 238,741 of KQ954479.1, read as the reverse complement.
CGCCTCTGTGGCGAGCGGACGAATGTAGTCAGGAGCGTTTGCAATGGGCGGGAAAGGGTCGTTAGGGTGTTCTTCGTAGTATCGATCCTGCGCCGCTCTGGCTACATCGCGCGACATGTCCTTGCGCACATGGTGAGCGTGCGCATCGCGTCTGTATAGGGCATCAAGAAAAACATCCTGGATCTCGTGAGGGTGGATCTCATCCCAGGGGACGACTTTCACCTCCTTCTCGTGCAGGCCGGCTTGGAGAGCTGCCGCATTGTGCTGCGGCGCACTTTTGGGCTTCCACCAAGGGCATGCCTTCAGCGAGCGGGTGAACACGTCTCGCGCGTTGTTTGTGATCTTCGGCCGGAACTCGAGCCACGATGTCTCGTGAACCCAGTGACCGGCACCGTAGAATTCTTCGTCCTCTTCCGCAACGCCGTACGTCGATCTTATCGGCGCATCAGGCGTCTCCACCCCCCGTTCTTCTCGCTCGTGGCGCGGAGTATGGGGTGGCGAGCCTCGACGTCGGCGCAAGCGGTCTCTCCACCTAGTCGGGGGCGGAGAACCCGGCGCGAGCATCTCGCGCGCAGGGTGGATGGGATGAGCCTGTCCGTATATGTGTTGGAAGCGGAACATGAGCGTCGGTGGTGATGAAATGCTGGCCCTTCTTGTCAAGTAAAATAGCAACGAAGCAGCGCATGCTCTTGAGGAAGAGAGACAGCAGTCGAAGCGCAGCCCAGTCGGAACAACCTTCGGGCTGAGTCAGAATTTGCGGAGAAAGAGCCCTCCACGCTTCTGGCCGCGAGGTAAGCTCTGGCTTGGACGGGCACGCGGTAGAGCCAAGGCGTCCTGAGCGCGCGCTAGCGCAGGAGTTGGTTCGACGGACAAGCCGAGGTGGTGTCTGTTTTCGAGCACCGAGCTTGCAGCTTGTCGAGTCAGGCTCGGCCTCCTCCTCCATGCGGGATGGGACGATTGAAATCTGTGCATGCAAAAAGATCTTGCGTTCACGACACCGCTGGCCTCATCGCCTCTTGACGCGCACCTTTTTCGCCTTGAGCGCCTTTGCCATCTGTTCCTGCCGCTTCCGCTCCTCCTCGTACGGATTCGGCTTGGCCACAGCTTGTGCTCCCTCTGCATCATCATCATCGCCTGCGCCTGCGCCGCCCAACATGCCTCCAAGCATGCCTCCAAACGGTCCGCCGCCCTTGATCGCTTCGGCGAGAGTTCCGTGCGAGATGGCGGGCGAGTTGGCGGGGAGGCGCAGATGGATCGGGATGACCGGATGGGGGTTCGATTCGGTCGGGCCGGGGAGTTTGGGTTGATGCGGAGCGAGGATGGCGCACATCCGAGCGAGGAGGATGCGCTCTGGCGAGGCAAAATCGTCCGATTTCAGCACAAGCGGACAGAACCCTTTGTGCGCACATGGGAGCGTGAGAGGAAGAAGCCTGGCTCACTGTTCTTGATGGCCGGGTTCCGCGGGGTGCCTTCGGCAGTTCGCAGCTGCACCTTGACGCGGCCGGGGTTCTCCCAATCCTTGGGGTGGGTCTTCAGAGGCTGCAAGTCGGGAACGAGACAGTGTCAGCCTCCTACGCAACTCAATGCACGCCGGCAGCAGCACCCGCATTCGACTGGGCGTGCGTGTCAGAGCTGACGAGAGAAGCTGAGGAACGGACCTCGAACACGGCTTCGAATCCGAGCATGCGGCACGCCTTTGCCATCTGTTCCGCAAAGGGCCACTCGAGCGCAATCTTGGCATTGACACGGCGACCTCCATCCTGCTGCGGGCGTTTCCTGTCGATATAGATCGGGTAGAGCGTGTCCCACCTACGCGAAGGGGTAGCAAGGTCGTGAGTTATCGCGAGTCCGCAAGAAGAGCCCCCACTGGTTGACTCACTTTGTGTACTCGTCATTGAGCGGCTTGACGAACTGCCCGTCCGGTGCGACCCGTAGAGCCTTTGGGATCGAGCCGCCGTCGTGGCCCATGTCGTCAACGGGGGGCATAGCAGGACTTTTGCCCTTGTCGGTGAGAGGAGGAGGAGCGGCAGGCAGGTCGAGAGCCATGTCGTCCGGGTCCGACGCGTAGTCTTCCAGCGTCGGCATCGTTGCGGGGGAGCGAGGTGAAGGAGGTCTTGAGGTGGAGGGGGATCCAGGGAGCGCGGGGGTGAGATTGGGTTGAAGAGCAAACGGCGAGGAGACGCGTATTCGTAGACGCTGATTTCCACGACGACTCCGCGAATCGGCCCGGTTATCACAGAAGAAGTTCTGGCGGACGATGAGGTATCGAGGTCGAGGAGGCCAGGGACGACCTCGTGCGGGAACCAGAATTGAATAATCACGGCAGACATCTGCTTTCAGCCACGAGGACTTTTCGTAATACTGCTTCTTATGCATTATAGTCTAGCGGAGTGGATTCTAGAGGTCCGAGATCGTTCCGGCCTTGATCAAGGCGTCGACGTCAAACTGTTCCGGCGTCTCATGGAACGACCTCAACAACTCGCGCCTCTGCCGTTCCAGGTCCCCACCCTTGCCCGTATCGTTGTAGAACATCTGCATCCGGATCGCGAGCATCTGCGCGTCGGTCGAGTTGAGGGCAACGTTGGCCGAGATCTCGCCCCGCATCAGGACGACGTTGTGAGACGCCGCCAGGTCGGTGTAGTGCGTCAGGATCAGGTACGGTTGAGAGAACTCTTGGCGCGCTTTGTATTCGGCGAGAGGGGTGAACAGGACGGTCGAGGGAGGCGGGACTGGCTCGGTCGCGGACGGTTGCGGCAAGAGGGACCATTCCTGCGTGTGTGTAACCCCCGCGTGAGCATCAAGGGCTAGTCACTCTTCCGGGATGGAAGAGTCCGCCACGATGATGTTGTGGAAAAGGCTGTACGCACCAAGAGGTGCATCTCGGTCGCCGATTCGGCTTCCTGTCCCTCGGGCAGTTCCGCCACCCGTGCGAGCGGCAGGACAAAGAGCGGGTACTTTCGCGCGCTGTTGAGCATCCGCAAGTAGGTCTCGAGCGGGACCGCAGCCGACAAGAACCCTTTCGATTGGTGGTACGCGGTCCAGAGTTGCGAGAGCGCCTGGGTGGTCAGGTCGGAAGCTTTCGAGAGGTCCATGATGTCGTTCAAGGGCTGTCATTCCCCCGGCAACCGGGTCGTTAGCCCTCACCCCGACCGACAAGAGGTGATATAGAGAAGAGGCACTGACCTTGACTGGACTGTCGCTCTTTTTCGGTGCCAAGGGCTTTTTAGGCTGCGACGGCGACGGCGACGGCGATTCGGCTGCAGACGGTAACGGCTTGACGACCTCGGCGGCCTTACCACCCTCGAGCTGTTCGGCCGTCTTTCTCGTGTCCATACTACCAGCCTCGACCGGTCCCCCGGTTGCCGCCGCCTCTTGTCCACCTCCCATGACGTCGCCAGTCCCAGTCGCCGTCGCTTTCCGAGTCGCCTTTTTCTTCGCCGCCTCATCCAACGCACGCTGCTTCAACTCCTCGACCGAGATGCCTTCCGCACGAGCTTTCGCCTCGAGTGCGTCACGGTAGCGGTCCTGGAACTCGGCGCGGCGGCGTTCGACGCCGGCGCGACCGCCGATGAGTTGCTCCCAATCGGGGGTTGCGTTCCGTCGCGGGGCGGTCGTAGACAGGAAGGCGGTCCGAGTTCGGACGACGACGAGAGGGGCTTGTGGGAGGCGCAGGAGGCGCGCAGCAGGGCGACCGAGCAACGCCATTTGGGGTTCGCAGAGTGGAGGAGAGAAACAGAGAGGCAAGAGACTGTTCGCTCCTAGTTGACATCACCAGGTTACAGAGAATAGAATCTGCTTCCGGTCCCGTAGCATATTGGAAAGATATCGAGCGATTTCTAAGATCCCGTTTTAGGTCCGTCCTGTTGGCAAGCTACGAGGATCTCGCCTCCGGAGGGAGAAAAAAAAAAAAAGGTGTTCACGAACCGGGTGTCGCCGCCAGTGAGGCAGGGGGATAGCGTGGCCGCGAGCATAAGCTCTAAATGTACTGTTACAACATGGTGGTCCCGAAATCTGCTCCTCCTGGATTCCGCATCTTTTCCGAGAGAGGCGAAAGCCTGCGACTCGTCCCATAAAACCGCAGACGTAGCGCTCGCCTGCGACTGTTCGGGGCGGGTCGGTCGGATCACTTGATGTCGGCTTCGGAAGCGACCTTGATCCCGCCCCAGCCTTCGAGCGGTTCTTCTCTCCGAGCGTTGGCGAGCAGTTCCGGCAGGTCTTCGATTTTCTGAATCTCGCCCTGCAAGCAGCAGCCATCGCGCAACAACGTGGGATATGAGCGCCTCTGTTCTGTTCGGGCTCGAGCAAGAGGAAGAAGACTGACCTTGAGGCAGGCCTGGTACTCTTTGTACGAGGCTCCGCAGCGGTCCTCGAGGAGTCGCTTGTGCTCTTCGATGGCCTTGTTGCGCCTGTCACGCTCCTTGATCCCGGCGGGGGTGTCTGAGGGGTTCGAGAGTGGCGGAGCGATGAGGAGCAAGTACGACTTGAGCCAGTGGTTGAAGCACGTGTCGTAGTGGTGTTTCGGAGCGTTGCACGACGACGCCAGAGACGAAGACTGCGGTCGGGCGGGCGAGGAGATCAGCGGGATGAGCGTAGGTGGGCGGAACCTCAACTAGGAGCTCACCATGGTGTCGCTCGTGTTCTTGTTCACTCTATGCTCGTGCTTGTGCGGGTGGGCCGAGTGCAAGAACGACTGAAACACGCCGAGCGGGGGTTGGACTTGCACACTTCGCACTACTCTCGCCCTGCACGCGGACTAGAGTCTTTCTCGGTCACAGAAGACCAACGGGAGCCTGTACCCTCCGTCCAAGGGACCCGCTCTCACCGGATCGCGCCGTTTCGTCGACTCGGAACCCTCTTCATCACCCCCCAACTACTTGACCCGCCGACTACTACACGGACGCTGAGAGAGGGATGACCACTGCTACTGCCTCGACTTCTACTACGCCCTACGCTCGCAGCACCACCACCAGCGGCGCCGGCGTCCCTCCGACCCAGTTGCCCGTCGACCCTCACACCCTGACGCGCTACCTCCGCTCTCGTCAACTCGCCGCCCTCCGCGGCCTCTACGAATACAAGACCCTCGCCGTCGCCCAGCAGATCGAACAACACGCCGCGAGCTTGAGGGGGAGGCATGGGCGAGCGAGGAGGAGGAGGGGCAGCTCCCCTTTGGAGGAGAGGGACCTCCACGCCGAAGATGAGGAGGATGACCTCGAAGTCCGGAAGCGGATGAGGTACGACCCTGCGGCGGATTTGGACGACGGCGCAAAAGCGGCTCCGGCAACGGCGACGGGAGACGAGAGCGCACCCGCGAGTGGAGCCTCGACGCCCTTGCTCCCCGGAACGAGGTCGTCGTCTCAGCGAGCAGCGGTACCGACCGCCGCCGCTACATCAACACGAAGTGTGGCCGCCGACGGTGCGGTCGATCCCGTTCACGTGTACGACTACGTGTTTGACCTCGCGCCCGACTCGTCCAGCGACGCGTACTACCACGGCGCGCACCCCGCCCCGCCGGCGCGCGTCGTCCGCACCGTCTTGCGCGCGACGCAGAGGAAACCGTTCGTCGATCCGGCGGGACTTTCGACCGCTCAACTCGAGGCGTTGACGTCGAAACTGTGGGACGAGGAAGGGAAAGGGCTCTCGATCTTTTTCGGAGAGGCGTCGTTGTCCGGCGGCGCGGCGGCGGGGCAGAAACGGAAAGGAGGTGGTCAGCCGCTCTCGCGCGATCAGGAGAGGTACCAACGCGAAGTCAACGCCGAGGCGCAGGACGAGTGGGAGATGGCCGTCATTGCGGGCTTTTCGGCGCGGTGCGATCAACAGATTGAGCAGAACTTGAGGAGGAGACCGATCACGGCGAGGGAGATGCAGGCGCAGGCGCAGGCGCAGGCTCAGGTTCAGCAGCAGCAGCAGCAGGGACCGCCCTCGGCTGGATCGATGCCTGGACAACCTAGTTCGACGCAGCAGCAGCAGCAGCCTCAGCCCGCGCCGCTCGTCTCTTCCTCCTCGCCCTCTACGTCCGGTGCACCCGTCTCCGCCCCGGCGGGACCTACATCCGCACCAGTATCAGCGCCAGCGCCGGCACCGGCACCGGCACCCGCACCCGCTTCGGTGCCCGCTCCTCCTCCGCTTTCTTCGTACGCCGCTCTACCGAGCAGTGTCGGCTACGGGATGACGGCGGCGGTGGACTATGCGACGCAGCATCAGAGGGCGGCCGAGGCGAGGTATGGTACGCAGGGCGCGAACACGGGCGGGTCTGCAGGAGTTGGCGGAGCGGGAGGAGCGGCGGGGTGGAGGTGGTGATCCCGTTGGGAGGTGACCCGAGTCTTGAGTCTAGCTCGCAAACACCGTATGGGAACTGTTCCCTTGTTGTCATTATAGTGTATCTACGGCGCGTGACTCGGAAAAAGAGAGCATGAATTTTCTTCGGAGGGAAGAGCCGAAGATCGAACAGCAAGTTGACACTCGCTTCGACACGGCACACCCAACCCGCTCTAGCAGGATGCCTACGATTGCAGTCGACCGTACAGACTTTTTCCGTCGGCTCGGCCGCGAGTACTGTCGGTCCATACCCTCCGTCAGAGCCCGTCCAGCAGGACTGAACTGACTGACTGACCGCTGCACTGTCACACACACACAGCGACCAAGGACTTTGACGAGCTGTGCTTCCAGTATGGCCTCGAACTCGACGAGGACGTGCGTACCGAGCTTGCCTAACTCTTTGCTCGAGATGCCCTCGTCGTCGTCGTGATGGACCCGAATCACTGATCTCTTCTCCCTGTGTAGACGGTGACGGACCCGAACCACCCCAAGGATGAGCCGCACCAGCTCAAGATTGAAGTCCCTGCGAACCGCTACGACTTGCTCTGCATCGAAGGGATCGCGCGCGCCCTCAAGCTCTACATCCAGCCAGAGCTGGGCGTCCCGACCTATGCCCTCAAACCCGCTCCCGCCGTACGTGTCCCTCCAAACGGGTACTCCCCATACGGAAAGGTGTACTAAGAGCTTGTGCGTCTGCAGGGCGAGGAGCGAACGGTCCGCGTCAAGGCCGAGACGGCCCAGATCCGACCTTACTTTGCCTCGGCCATCCTCCGCAACGTCAAGTTTGACAAGCTTAGCTACGCGAGCTTTATCGACTTGCAGGATAAGCTCCACTCCAACTTGGCCCGGAAGCGCACCCTCGTTGCGATCGGGACGCACGACCTCGACAAGATTGCTCCCGGCGACATTTCGTACGAGGTTCGTCCGTCCAGTCCCTTTCGGCTTGATTCTTCGAGTCTATGTTCAAGGAAGACGTGATGTCTGATGGGGCGATTTGATCGCAGGCTTTGCCGCCTTCGGAGATCAAGTTTGCTCCGCTGAACAAGACCCAGGAGTACACCGCTACCGAGATGATGCAGCTTTACAAGGTGCGTCCCCTCTCCTTCCATCGACGCACTTATATTCTAGAGGAGAGCTGATGTCGTAACTTGGTCTCGCGAACTCAGGAGGACAAGCACCTGTCGCGATACTTGCACATCATCGAGGACTCGCCTGTCTACCCGATCATCTACGACTCGTCCCGTCAAGTCCTCAGTATGCCACCCATCGTACGTCAGGAGGAAGTATCAGCGGCAGTAATCGCAAACTGACACCGAGAAACTGTGACACGTTCAAGATCAACTCTGACCACACCAAGATCACGCTCGAGACGACCAACGTCTTTATCGATGTGACGGCTACCGACTTGACCAAGCTCGAGATTGTCGTCGACATGATCGTCACCATGTTTGCCGAGTACTGCGCTGAGCCTTTCGTGTGAGTCTGGCCCGGGCAGTCCTGAGACCTCGCGTAGACCGCGCGCTGAAGACAACGTCGAGTCTGACAAACGCCGCCGTCTGTCTCGCCTGTGTTGTGCCCGACAGTGTCGAACCGGTCAACGTCGTGTACGAGACTGGCTGCGTCGGCGGTGCCCGCACTGTCGTCTCGCCTCCTCTCACTTCCCGGCCGTTCGTCGCCCGCGCGTCTTACATCAACTCGTGCACGGGCCTGAACCTCTCGCGGGACGAGATCCTGGTCCTCCTCCGCAAGATGGGCCACACCGCCAACGCCCCATCGCACAACCCGAACTTTGCTCCTCTGAACGCCCAACCGCACCTCGTCATCGCGCCCGAAGACGAGATCCACGTGTACGTGCCGCCGACGCGGCCCGACATCCTGCACGAGTGCGACATTATGGAAGAGGTCGCGATCGCGTACGGGTTCGACAACTTGAAGAAGACGTTCCCGCAGACCAATACGGTCGCGAAGCCGTTCCCGCCCAACAAGCTCAGCGACACGCTCCGGAGGATCTGCTCCGAAGCGAGCTGGACCGAGGTGCTCCCCCTAACTCTGGTGAGTCACCCCCCTTCTCTCTGATTCTCGCATCTCGCATGGGTTGTCGAGCAGTCACTGAGAAAGACCCACCCGCCCTGGCAGTGCTCTCACGACGAAAACTTCAAATTCCTGAACCGGACCGACCCGGGTGGCGTCGCCGTCGTCCTCGCCAACCCGAAAACGATCGAGTACCAGATCGTGCGGACTTCGCTCCTCCCCGGATTGCTCAAGTCAATCCGCGAGAACCGCAAGCATGCCCTCCCGCTCCGGATCTTTGAAGTGTATGACGTCGTCGTCCAGGACCCTTCGCTGCACCGGCAGGCGCGCAACATCAGGAGGTTGGGCGCCGTTTACTGTGGACGCAAAGCCGGGTTCGAGATTGTGCACGGTTTGCTCGACCGGTTGATGCTCTCGCTCGGGATCAAGAACTTGGTGTCGGCGAGTAGCAAGGAGGAAACGGGTTACTACATCAAGGCTTCCGATGGTACGCCATACGCCTACAGGGGCTTGAAGTATCCGCAAAGGCTGACAAGAGGTGCGCGCACACAGACGCCACCTACTTCCCGGGCCGATCTGCCGACATCTACTTCCGCCCGCACCCGTCCGGATACGATGCGCATGTGACCCTCGCCCCAACCGCCTCGACTCACGAGGAGGACGCACAAACGCAGCCCGGGTCGACGCCGGCGCTCGCGCCGCAGTTGTCGGTGCCGCGATCCGTGCTGGCGCCGGACGCGGCCCCGTCCCGACCGGAGCAGCAGGAGAAGGGCGCGCTCGACACGATCAAGGACAAGTTGGCGGCTGCTCTGCCGTCGGTCGCCAAGCCGCTCGCTGGCGCGGGTGCCGCCGCCGCCGACATCAAGATTGGCAGTCTCGGGATCCTGCACCCTTCGGTCCTCAAGGCGTTCGAGCTCGACTACCCGTGCTCGAGCCTCGAGTTCGACGTCGAGCCGTTCCTCTAAAAAGCGACAATCGCGCACGGGGCGAGATGGTGAAGAAGTAGACAGATCCCTTTTGCAAAGCAATACACACACAGACGAGCTGTCTCTCGGTCCGCTCTCCCGACCTGATCTGGAAGATCACAGCCAGTCTGAAAAAGCCCCGTCTCCCTCATCCGGAAGCACGTGTGTGTGTGTGAACTACGGTTGAAAACTTTTCCGTTCTCCCTTCCGAGGGTCGACGGCTGGGCTCGTCTTCACCGCCACTCTCTGCTCGCACTCTACAGTCAACGGCTCTCGCGCGGCTCTAACTTGCGGCATTGCTTCTTGAGCGGCCTGAGACCCTCGCCTGTGTCACTGCCCTGCGCTTCCTTCGAGTCTTAGAACCAGCTCGCGTGCCTCGAATTCACAATGTCCCGGCAGTGAGTTCTCGACTCGCAGCAGAGACGCCGGCGGAGATGTATACTGACCTCGAAATGGCTTCTATAGCGATCACACCCGCGACCCTTGGTGCGCCTCGCACAGCCTTCGCTATCCTTAGACCCTGGACCTCGAGCTGATCATCTTGTTCGCCTTCACTTTTTCCAACTCTTGCCCTACACCACATGCGTCCCTGTAACCTGCACGGCGTGAATCGAACGACGTGGAAAATGCGTGTGACAGCCCTTGGGTCATCCTGAACGACTTTGGTGGCGCCTTGTGAGTGTGGCCGCGGCGTTGCTCCCGCCTTTCTTCCTTTCACGATGAGCAGGTGCCCGCTCTCTCTCGATGGTCCGGATGCGCTGACAATGCCCACCTGTACAAACAGCGCCATGGGAGCAGTGGGTGGCACAGTCTGGCACGGGATCAAGGGCGCCCGCAACTCGCCGCGCGGTGACCGTCTCCTCGGATCCATCTCGGCCATCAAGGCACGGGCACCCGTCGTCGGTGGAAACTTTGGCGTCTGGGGCGGGCTCTTTTCGACGTTTGACTGCGCCGTCAAGGGCTACCGGCAGAAGGAGGACCCGTACAACGCCATCATTTCCGGGTTCTTGACCGGCGGTACTCTTGCCGTCCGAAGTGCGTTCTCTCGCCCCCCTCTCTGTCTCTCATCATGAGCAAAACTGATCACACTGTCTCGTTCACAGGTGGACCGAAAGGTATGCTCGGATCCGCAATTGGTTGCGGAATCCTGCTCGGTGTCTTCGAGGGTGTCGGTGTGCTGGTCGGACGGTGCGTTTCTCTTCCGCCCCGCTTTCTGTGTGGGAGATTGTATGTTACCTCAGTCAAACTGACAGAAGCTGCGCGCTCTCCACAGGCTGTTCGCCGAGACCAACAAGCCCATTTCGCCTCTGGTGAGTTGACATTGCCGTCGTTTCGACTCGCCTCAAACGGTGCTGATTTCCCTCTGTGTAAATAGCTGCCGGAACAGTCGGCACCTCCTCCCGGTGCTCAGCAGCCGCAACTCGCATCCGCCTAGACCTATGTAGACCTCTTGCCTCCCCCCGACCTCTCACCACTCCTCCCCCTTTCTTCCTCTCGTCCGTTCCTATCTCGCATCGTTGGTCCCCCTCCTTTCGTCGTCGTTCGTCATCATCAACACGCAAAGGAACCGTGTACAACAGGCAGTCGCTCCCTGGCAGCGCGCCAGATCCCGGAAAATTTTGAGAGAGAGATTTTGTTCACCGGGCAATATCTAGCTCTGTGCGACCAGTGCCCGGGGCCGGAGATCCGGAGATGTAGCGTTAACAGCCTGTGACTTTCTGAAGCTGACTATGGTGGTGTTGGTGGCGACAGATTGTCACATGTCAACATGTCAAAGCCCCGCCGCTTTGTCTCTCGACTTCTCTCGCTTGTCCCTTCTCTGTCGCGGCGCGCAGGGGCTCGCGGGAGCGCCTGACACGCGCTCGCAGGACGACCAGGATCTCCAACACGAGCTCATGGCTGGCTCTGAGGCCAGTCCGAGGGCCACGGCGTCCGAGCCTCGTTCATCATCACCGGGTCATCATCATCTGAGCGAGAGGTCAACGCTCTCGCGCCTGAGGCAGCAGCCGCTCCGATCCGCCCAGCCTACGTCGACGCGCTCGTGGAAGCTGCCATGGCGCAGGACGTGCTCTCTGTGCTGCTCGCCCTCCGCGTGCTGTGCGCGAAAGGTCTCCTCTGCTCGGGGAAACTGGAGTCGATGCAAAGCGTAAGTCGGCGCTCCGACTCCGACGTTAATGGGACCAGGCACTGATGTCTTTTTGTGCCCAAGGGTCAGACTCTACCCTCGGTGTCAGCGCTCTGGAGCTGCAGATGCGCCAAGCCGACTCCCCGCACGGTCAAGCGATTCTCCAACTGCTCTTCCTCAAGCTCGACGGCTGTCTCAAATGGAAACCCTTCGACGGGCCACTCTGCCATCCCGGTGCCCTCAAGAAGTGGGCGCGCGCAGCGCTGCAAGCTTTCAAGAAGGACAAGGTGCGAAGCAGTACGTTACGGGCTGCTGCCTGTGTGCCTTCTTCCCGCTCAACAAACTGACTAAAAACCCTTGCTCGCACGGGAAAAGGTACCCTTGGGCGGGGTCTTTTGCGCTCAACCGACGACAGCGCACTGAGATGCCTACTCCGAGCGAACGGGCTTGAACGACGAACGGTGCGAGCAGCGAACTCTCCGCTCGGGCCGGGCAGCGGGCTCGACCGCTCAAGCTCCGCACAGGCGCAACCCGGACGAGGTCAGGCATATTCAATACGCCCTTGGGACGTCAGCTACGTTTACTGACGCCATTGACCCTGCGAGTGAAGCTGAGGCGGTCCGTGACGGCGACGAGATCCCGATCAAGGAAGAAGAAGGACAGCTCCCGACCGACGGGCCGAGGACCTGTGAGACCACGCTGGACCCTCTCGACTCGGTCCATCAGCGGCGCGGGATGGATCACTGCAGTACCAGCAGACCGCTCGATCTCGGGCCTCTCAGCCACGCCGTTCGCTTCGATCCGTATCCGACTCCCTCGCTGTCGCCCCCGCCGGTGTTCATTCCGCAATACGTCGAAGGACAGGACGAGCGCCCTCATGCATCCGTGGTGACGAAACTTGATGGGTGTGAAGTGGCGCCACAACGTTTGGCGTTCGACCGACCCTTTTGGGAGGAGAACCTCCTCCCCCAGCCTTTCCGTCCCCCGAACGACCGCCGACAAGAGGCGAAGTTGCCACCACCACCACCGCCGTCCGAGCCCCCCTTTTTTGCACCTCCCGTCGCCGTCGACGACCACAAGCCGGAAGCGCAGCGCTTCGCCCAGTCCCGTCGGTTGGGCATCTCCGCTTCCTGGTCCCCGACCTGTCGAGAAGCGGAGTCGCCTCGTCCACCACCCGTCCCGAAAGCACGTTCGGTGGGCAGCGCAAGAATTCGTCGTTGTGGGGAGTGGGGGCTGGGCACGTCGCGGAGGAGGACCGAAGATCAAGTCGAGGAGGGCCGACCATCCCGTGCAGTAGTCGCTGCAGGATTGCCCGTCGCGGGAAGGGGCGCGGCGTGGGCCCCGACAACATGGCCATCACTACCTCAGAAGGTACTCGAGGTACTCGAAGCTGATCATCTCCCAGATCACCACGTCGAAAGTACCCCCCTTCCGGTCAAGCCGCCTGCAACGTCCTCGGCCGTCCCGTCATCCTGGACCGCCTGGTACAACGACTGCCTCGACCCTATCTAAAGCCCGACCTCCAGAAACTTCCTACCCGCTTTCTCTCTATATGTTGCTCCCTGCTGTACCGTTGTTGTTTCTCTCTACCTTGCATTCAATTCAGTCGCCTTCCGATGATTCCTATCCTGCCGAGAAGAACGTTTCCAGGATGGGTGGCGGAAAGGCATTATTGCACTCGGTTTGTTGAGGGTAGGACAGAGGCGAGCGTCAAGGTCATCATCACCCTCACGACTCGCTCTAATCGTCGTCCTGGATGACAATACCCGCCTCTTTTGCCGGCCTTACTTCCTCGACTTGCAGTTCCCCTCCTCCTCCGGCCTCTGGGGCGAGCGCCTCCTCCTTTGCTGCCCCCGCCGTGGGCGGTGCAGTCAAACCGAACCGCGCCGTAGTCTCGCCGTCTCCTCCTCCTTGAGCGAGCGCCGACCCGCCTACGCCCGACTCGGCCTCGTCGTCGTCGTCCGAAGCGTCCCGCTCCTCCGCCTTTTTGAACACGAACCCAGATCCTCCCGAGGCCAATTTACGCTTCTTGTCCGCCCCTCCCGCGTCGCCGGCAGCAGCCGCCGCCGCCGCAGAGGGAGCTTTCTCGCCGCCGCCCTTATTCGACGACCCGCGACCGGCCTTCTTCCTCTGACGCTTGAGTCGGTTCTTGGCGGTCCGTTCTTGCGCTTCGCGTTCGTAGGCTTGTTGTCGCGCGAGAGCTTCCTGCTTTTGCTTGTTCTGAGCGCATGTAGTTGTCATCGGGGTAAGACCGTCAGCGAGTGATTGAATTTCCCGAATCGCTCTCAACAGACGAAAGAGTCCCGGATTTCTTGGACGCACGTATTCCTCTTCCTCGTCCATGATTTTGAGTCGCTCGTACTCGCGTCGTCGACTTTGCTTGTAGACGTGCTGTGCGGGGGGGGGGGGGTAAACATAGTTCGAATCAGTCAAGGTGTCCATCCATCCGGACGGAGCGCGCTTCAGCTCGGCTGCTGGCTTGAGGCCTGGCTCCAGTGTACCTATAGAGGAGAGACTGACAAACTCTCCTGATCCCGCGCCTGCACTGGATCCCTGTACGTTTTTCATCATCTCCCTCGGTGCCCTCAACGTCTTGGTGACGCCCTCCTTGCGTTCGGGGATCTTGATCTCGCGGTCGGGTTTCGCGAGGAGGCGCTGCAAGGCCGCTGCTTGCTGTTCTGCGGGGGTGGCATTGCGGGCGAGTTTGGTCGCCGAGGGGGGTCGCGGAGTGGTCGAGGAGCGGGAACTGCTCCCGGCAGCGGCGGAGGCGGCGGCGTCTGACATGAGGACGGGGCGGCCGTTCTTGTTTCGCAGTAGGTGTCGTCGTCCAACAGACCTGGCTCGAGCAGTGTCGAGAGAACGTGGTCAACGACGAGTCCGATCACTCGCTTTGCTCTCTTGACCAACAACCACACACCAGACACCAACATGCGCATGGTAAGCTCGAGCGAATTACAGCGATACAGAGATCGCTAGCTCAACAACGCATACACCTCCACCCCGCAGCTCGAAAAGGACGACACCGCGACCGACGTTCCCGTCACTCGGGCCGACCAAGACCGCATCAACGCCTTCTCGCGGCTAAACAGTCGCGCAGACGAGATTCTCGAATTGCTGGACGGCCTCACCAAGCAGAAGGAGGACCTCGAGGAAGTCGAGACCGAGATGGAACTCGTCGACGACGACGAGCAGGTCATGTCAGTCCTCCCGCTCCCTCCTCCGACACGGACCACCAAAGGGCTGTATGCCACGAAATACGAAATGAGCCAACTTTCTCACTGAACCTCGTTCCCTGCCGCGAACACTCCTCCCCGCCTACCCTGCCGCCTGCCATTTCCGTTCACCCTCCCTCTCTCGACGTTCGACACCCGCCCGCACAGGTACAAGATCGACACCACGTTCGTCCACTTGCCCGCCTCTGAAGCACTCGAACACCTGCAAGCCGCGCTCGAAAAGATCCGGACAGAGGTCGACTCGCTCGAGACGGAAAAGCAGGAATGCGAAGACAAGATGGACGAACTGAAAAAGGACCTCTACGCAAAGTTTGGCAGTAAGCCGGATCCCATGTCTCTCTCTCTCTCTCTCTCGCTCCCGCATGAGGCGTTTAGCGGACCGGACGAATCCAGTGATCGAGCTCCGTCGGAAAACAGAATCTGACCTCGGATCTCCTGCGCAGGTTCGATCAACCTCGAGCGAGGAGACTAAGCACGACTACACGTTCTCCTCCCCTTGATTATACCCTTTGCTGTCGAGTCAGACTCCTCCTCAGCCTCTCTCATATACCCCCTCCCTTCGGCCTTGCGTTCCCCTCGTCGTGTGGCCATTTTCTTGCACTGCACCTTCTGGACGAAAAGTGACGTGCGTCGGAGCGTTACGAACAAGCTACTCGGTAGCCTGTCGGCCAGTGAGATGCAGCGCAGGACTCCACTAGAGAGCCACCGCTACACTGCCCCGTGCATTTTGACATCGCGAGGAAAATGACGCGCAGTTGTCAACTTTTGCGGCTTGCCCTCGTGCTCTTCTCAAGCAGTCTGTCACGCTACGCACGAGAGTCAAGGTATTGAATAGCCTCGATTCGACAACGGAGCACTGCAGCCGTTCGTCGCGCTATTGCCGCCCCGCATCGCCCGCTCGTTCCGGAACGCCGTCGCTTCGTTTGTTCTTTCGCGGGCAGGTCCGCGCATCGTCTCCCGGGCCCTGAGCCCGCGTGCCCAGTCATTCGCGACCGACAGAGGAGGGACCACAATGACTCGGCAATCTCGCTCGACCAAGCGCGAACAAGCGCACGCCGAGATCCGCCGCCGCCAACTGCCCCTCTCGCTCCCTCGCGATATCCTCGACTTCCTCTTGCACTACCCGTTCCTCGACCCCGCCGATGACCCGGCCCTGAACGCCAACCTCAAGTTTTACCAGAACCGGCAGGCGGCGAGGCCGAGAAGGGCAAAGTGTGAGGAATTGCAGGACGAGTTGAGAGGGAACTGGGACCAGTTGGAATGGAGGCATGACTTTGTGCAGTGGTTCTTCCCCATTCGGTGCGTACAGTAGTCTGCCTCGGCCTCACGTTTTTTGTGCGCTGCGCTTCAGTGGAAACCGCCGAGCTTTGGCGGTACACTCTCGCAACAGTAGTCCACCTCGTCAGGAACTGACAACTCCTCGAGTTTGTTGGTGCAGCGAACAAGGAGTCAACTGGGAAGCGCAGCCTCTCCAGCCGCACGAAGTCGCAGGCATCAAGGCGGACCCGCAAGCAATGGCCCGTTTGCTCGAGTCGTGAGGCGCTCATCTCTCTCGCGAAAGCGCATCTTTGCTGCTACCACAAACTAACCTCTCAGTGGATTCCCTGCCGGGCAGGTACCGGATCATGCTAGCCTTTTACGGCCTCCGCCTCGTCGACGAAACGACCGGAGAGCTCGCGCTCGAGGATAGCGTCCCTGCACCCTCTCCGGCGAGCTACCTCCGCCGGTTCCACAACCTCGAATCCAATTCGCACAACTTTCTCCGGATCACGCGCATCCTCAAGTGCCTCGGAGAGGTCAGTGCCCGCCCGCGCGCGAGTGTAGTTTGTTCATTCTAGAGATCGGGGATTGCTTTACGAATCACTGAGACCTGTGCGCAGTTCGGCCTCACGCGATACCCGCCTTCCTTCCTCCTCTTCCTCCTCACTCTGCAAAGCTCTGCCGCCGCCTCCGACTCGCACGGTCCTCATCTCAACAAGACGTCCCTCCTCCGATCCTTCG
Organism: Rhodotorula sp. JG-1b; assembly: GCA_001541205.1. Lineage (NCBI taxonomy): Eukaryota > Fungi > Basidiomycota > Microbotryomycetes > Sporidiobolales > Sporidiobolaceae > Rhodotorula > Rhodotorula sp. JG-1b. Next base: position 222,071 of record KQ954479.1, on the reverse strand, counting down.
ACAACTACTGGCGCTGGTGCATCCGCGACGACGACGACCGTCGCTTCGTCGTTGGAAAAACGGACGAGGTCCGTGACGGAGCGGCGAGCTGGACAACAGACGAGTACCGGCAGTGGATCAAGGCGAGTGCTTCCGATGTCTTTACCACCGTATCGACAACCCCGACTTTGGAGGAGGAAGACTCGGACGAAGCCGAGCTGATTGTGACGCCGGCGGGGGAAGAGGAAGAGGAAGCAGAAACGATCCCAAGGGAGTGGAAGGAGGAGCCCGTCCAGGAGCAAGCACAGGACGTGCGCGTTGTCCCTGCTGGTGGTGATGAAGGACCTGTCGCACCGCTCGTCGCGAACGGTCACGCGGACGGCGGCGAGGAGAAGGAGGTCGAGGACGACAATGGCGAGGAGAAGAAAGCTCGAGGAGATGGACGTCGCGGACAAGGTTGTTGAGGAGGAGGAGAACGTCAAAGAGAAGGTCGTCGAGCAGACAGACGGCGACGCCAAGAACCTCGAACCGATGAACGTCGAGGGGAAAGGACCTCGAGGAAGAACGCCGCAGGACTTTTGACGCTGACGAGAAAACTGAATGATCAGCGGAGCAGAGGGCGCCCGAGGTGGCCCTAGAGATCATCGTGACTGTCATGTTTTTCTTCGTGTATATTCCAGCATTCTTTTTTTGTTGTCATCACTTTTGCTCTCGTTCTCGCCACCACCCCACTCAACTGCTATGCCAGGACCATGCCTCTTTCACGGAAGCCCAAGCCGAGAGCTAACGAAAGCAAGATATCATCATCATGAAGAAAGAGTCTGTTTACTATTCACTGTCAAGGGTGCCGCAGCTAGAGAGAGGACCGGGACAGTCGATCTACTCTCCACTCGCGCGCGCGAGACCTCTGTGCTTTAATCGCGCTTCATCCGCCCGCCGTCTCCGCCGACTGCGCCGAGCGTACCGGGGAGTTCTTGCGCTCCGATGCTGTACAAGAGTCCGACCGAGAGGGCGACGACGCCGAGCAGGCCGAGGGTGGTCAAGGAGAGGAGGGCAAAGTCGCTGCAAGAGAAGTGATGTATCAGCAGTGAGTGAGATCAACATACAGGGCGATGAAAGCGCAACCTCCGCTCTCGAGGGAGCGAAGGTGGATTTCGAGTCGAGGCTGTCCAGGACACCACTCACGAGCTCAAGTCGACTTTTTCGCACCCCTGACCAGCCCACCGCGTCTTCTTGCCCGTCTCCTCGTCCGTCGTCGTTCCACACTTGCAGACCCAACACTCACCCCCCTCCGGCAAGTCACTCCTCGTCGTCAAGCCCTTGACGGGCTGTCCGTGGCCGAGGCATGACGCGGTGAGGTTGACGAGTTCAGCGCGGGAGGGGAAACAGCGGTACGAGGAGGGGACGAGGAACGTCCCGTTGTTGTTGTTGTTGTTGTTGTTGCCGCTGTTGTCTCCATCCTCGTCGGATTGGAGACGACGACGACGGAGAGAATGCTCGGCGGGCGAGAAGACGTTCCTCTTTTCCAGGGAGCCACCATTCCTCTTGGCCGCCACCCCAACCCCGCGAGCCTGCTTGCCCGCGCCATTCTCAAATGCCTCAAGCCAGGGTCTACGCCTCCGCAGCAGTGGAGTCTTGGGCTCGGGGAGAGCGAGGAGGATCACTTTCGGATCGGGGGACGAGACGCCACCGTCCGGAGAGGGAGGGGCCAAAGCGGCGAGGGCGGCGGTGAGAGTCTGCTGGAGCAGCCTGGCGCTGCGTTGGTACATGTCGGAAGAGCGCGAGTGCATGGCGGCGACGTCCTGTGGGATATTTGGGAACACCGTGGTGGGAACGGGTCAGGGTCACAGTCGGTGGAATGCCCGGACAGGACAAGATCGGCAAACGGCACGGCTTCCGACCGAAACGCGCGAGACAGCTTGTCGCTTACCTTGAGCCCGGTCAAGTGAATGACCGTAACGGGAGGCTTGTCTGCCTGCCCCTGCGCGCCCGAGTCGAGGTCGTTCTGCGCCTGGTGCTGACGCGTGCTGCTGACGACCGAGTCGGTGAGGTTGGCGAGCTTGTTGAGGTCAAACATGAGCTGTTTGGCCGACTGTAGAAAAGAGTGCGAGAAAGCAGGGTCGAAGAAAAGTCAGGACCGGTACTCGGCGCTCAAAGGAGACGGAAAGAGGACGTACGTCGTCGAGGAGGTCGAGGTCGTTGACGAGGCCGGCGTTGTCGATTTTGGGCTCGTCGACGACGGTGGCCTTGACGTTGTCGCCCACGTCATGCCAACCGATCCAGTTGCCCAACTCTTCGCTGACCCACCCCTGCCAGCCCTTGACGGCCTTGATCCCCTGCTCGACAAAGTCTTTCAGGCCGACGACCGCGGTGGGGTCGAGTCCGAGCGAGTCTGCGAGGCGGTGGAGGTGCAGCGAGAGGGCTGCGAGGTACGAGTTGGGCGCGAGGGCGGGGAGGACGATCGGTCGCGAGCCGGAGTTGGCTTCTGGTCGGAGGTGGAGCGGGATCGCATCGTCACAACCTTGTTTGCCGCATTCGAGGACGACGACGACGCGCTGTCGAGTCGGGAGCGCCGTCGCGAGGGCAGTAGCAGCAGGGTCGCCGAGAGCGAGTTCCCAATCCCTGCCTCCGACTTGCTTGGTGCTGGCGATGGGCCAGTTGACGTGCTTGTCTACGCCGAGGTGGTGTGCGAGTACTGCATTCGTCTGCGGCGCGGTCAAGACGATGGGGTCGTCACTCGCAGCGGCGAGCGAGGGAGGGAACGGCGAAGGGTGGATGTACAGCTGCGGGGTCGGAGCCGCAGCGTAGCACAGCGTCGGCAGTATCAGCCCTGCAGCTGCATACGGTAACAGCACCATCGCGGCAGATCGTGGTGAAAGAGTGTCAAGAGATCGAATGAGTGCGCTGTCGCGCTGCGTGGTGACACCCATCGCCACACGCACCAAGTGGTCCTCTGGGGGGCTAGTAAATCATACGATATCTTCATACAGCACTTGCGACTACTCTGCCTACGATCTGTAGAGATGCGAGGCTGCATACTGGAACGGCGCTCCACCTTCAACTTTGCGTCATCTCTGCGTGGACTCTACAGCCCTGTGTGCACGAGTCTGAACACGTACAGTGCAGACCGCATACTCTCCGAAGTCGCTACCCCCGTGCTGCTCGCCATGGCTTCCACCTTCTCCGAATCTGAACTCAAGGCCCTCACCGTCGTCAAACTCAAGGTCAGCCCATCACTCCCTCGCAGCGCGCTTCCCGGGTTCCGAGAACGCTGACATGGGCCACTGCCATCGCAGGAACTCCTGGCCGAACGATCCCTGCCCGTCACCGGCCGCAAAGACGAGCTCATCGCGCGCCTCGTCGCCGCCTCCGCCTCGTCCGACGACCAACCCACGCTCGATTCGACGGGAGCAGCAGCCGCGACCGACGAGCCGGACGGCGATCTCGGCCTGAGCGGGACGGGCATGGCCAGTCAGGCGGTCACCAGTACCGAGACGGACCGAGACGCGCAGCACGCCGACGAGGGACTCAAAACTGGGACGACTGCTGCGGCGGCGGGTGGGGACGAGGGCGCCCCAGCTACTGGAGAGGTCGGACAGAAGAACGACGACGATGACAAGGCGGCGGAAGAGGCGGTCCGGATCGAGATGGAGAAGCGGAAAGCGCGCGCCGCAAAGTTTGGCACCGCCGAGTCGGCCTCGTCGTCGTCGTCGTCTTCTACTGCTGCTGCCGGCAAGAAGGAACCGGCGGGAGGAGCTGTTGAGGACAGTGAAGAGGTCAAGCGGAAGCGCGCAGAGAGGTTTGGAACCACGCTGCCGGCTACCGCTGGGGGGGAGACCAAAAAGTCGGAAGGAGACGAGCAGCAGAACGGCGACGCAAAGGTGAAAAAGGTGCGGCCGGCGCGTACTCAAACTGAAGATTGTCGTCTCGTGTGTCTTGCACACCAGCCCTGACAGTTACGTCCGTGGTTTCGACGACGCGCACAGTCCCTCGCCATGCTCGACTCTGCCCTCGGCTCGAACCGCCGCCCCAAATCCGACTCGAACAACAAGCAGCAAAAGCCCGCACCATCTTCAAAGTCGTCCGCACCCGCAAACGGCGGAGGCGTCACCAACGCCGCTCAGAAGGCTGCTGGCAAGGTTTCGGCAGGAGAGGCGGCGGCCGAACCGGCGGCGGCAGTCGCTGCCGACCCGGAACTGCAGAAGCGGCAAGTCGCCACTTTTTTTCCTCCTCAAGCTATGTGCCATTGGGAGGAGGCTGAGACTTTGAGCTGATCACCTCGGTTTCTGGCTCGGCAGGCTCGAGGAGGAAGAGGAGAAGAAGCGCAAGCGGGCTGCGCGGTTCGGTAACGCTCCGAGCGAGGTACGTCGAGCCGTTATCTCTCGCAGCACTTTATTGGAGAAATCCTCTCCATTCGTGGTGCTGAATAGCATTCGTGTCGGGTCGTGCAGCCCGCCGAGAAGAAGGCCAAAGTCGACGAGACCCCCGCTGTCTGAGACCTGACCTGACTTCGGGATGAAGAAGAGAAAAAAAGGCTGCTCCGCGCTGTAGGAGCCAGAAAATGTGTGTAGTATACATCGCGATGCAGTGAGATGCCGTATGTCTACTCTGGGCTGTGAGTGCGTCAAGAAACAAGTTCCGCCGAGAAACAGTTTTCGAGATCATTCCCGTCCCCCTGAGCTTCACTCACAAGCCTCACAAAGTACCTCGGGAAGTCATTAGGGGGATGGGAAAGGCACGTAGCTGTTTGCGCTCCGTACCCCTCACCGCTTAGGTAGCTTCCGGAGCAGTAGGCAGGCGTGTTCGAGGTTTTCAAGCTTCTTGTTGCAAGTTTCACTTCGACTGCCATCCAGCCAAGCCTGTACAATTTTCGTACGCCTATTACCAAGCTCTCCGCCATTCATGCCTTGTGTCCATGCTCCTCCCGGGTAACCTTCACGGCCAATCGGGGTTGGGTGCGCAACCGGAAACGAGGAGCTCGATGCCGCGGTTCCGAGCCCACGCCGCGAGACCCGAGCGGCCGTGATTCACGTCGGTGCCGCCTGGATCAACAAACGGCCAGTGGCCGAGGTGGATGTAGGAGAGGTGGGCGAGGCGTTCGAGGATCTGGATGAGGTTGTGGTCAAAGCTCGACAGGTCGCTAGGTTGTTCGACGGCGAGTACGTCTACGCCGATCGACCATTCAGTCTCGGCGAGATCGAGGTGTTTGAGGTTCGGCGACGTCTCGACCAGCGCCGAAAGCTTCGACAGGTCCATGTTGAGACCGCGGGGCAGGCACAACTTGCGCGCATGCGGGAAGAGAGTGTACCACTTGTCGGAGTATACGCAGCGAGGGGACCGGTCGTTGCCGACGCCGTAGTTGCTAAGAAGATCGAGCCACGGTTCCGGGTAGAACGGCGTCCGGGGGGCACTGGTGAAGCCCCCGAATTCGGTAAGGTCTCCGTGACTTGGAGGACCTACATTGCCGAAGGATGAATTGTGAGAAGCCGACGCTTCGTCGCGGTCGCCGGAAGACTCGAGGTATTGGGGTCGGGTGTCCGATGTCCAGGCGCGGATTCTGCGACGTTTCGACAGATCGAAAACGAACTCGTCGAGAATGTTACCATCGAGGTCCTGTGCGAGCTGGTGCAAGTCGACACTTGGTTGCCCGTCCGTGATTGCAATGGTGACTGACGTGACTCGCGGGAGGTCCGGGTTGCACGAGAAACTCCGACAAGGCATGCCGTAGCAGAGCAGCTGGGTGTGCCCGTCGGTCCGAACCTTGAAGTTGCGCGCCGCTTTGCGCACCATGAGGGCGAGGCGGCAAATCTCGGGGTCGCATTCATGCACGAGAATGGACGTGTCGAGCGTCGCGAGAGGAGGCACGGCGGAGCGCGCGGCTGGCACGAAGGCTTGCAAGCAGGTCGTTAGAATGGCAAGCGATGTTGACGCTGACGGCGCGCTAGCTAAGCCGATACCGTTTGAAGCCAGGCCGGCCAGACCACCGGTGAAAGCTGGAGGTGTCGGCGACGGCGAAGGCCCGTGGATGACAAGGGACCGGAGGTGGGGCGCGCACGAGAGAAGCTTCCCGACGCGATTGGCTTGCTCGCAGCTGTACAATGTCACGGCGGCATCGGTGATGAAGCGGCATGCGTCGAGTATCGCTTCCTCGAGGGAGTAATCGTAGCGTTCGCCGTGCGGACCAGAGATTGCCGTCCGCGTTCGGCTGCGCTCAAACCCCTTGTCGAGGTGACGCGAGTCGAAAACCAGGTCGGCGGTTGACTGATCCGAGCGCAGCGTGCCGATGAGCTGCCAGGCCCAATCCCCTGCAGTCGCCGCACCCGGTGCTTGCATTTTTCCTTTGAAGCGAGCGGTCGAAATGATCGCGGCACGGTAAAGGATGCGGCGCCCAACGTCGTACAGTTTCTTGCAAGTCCGCATAGCCGACAGGAGGAGCTCGTTGCTCGTCGTCAGATTGACATCAGGCGTGACGTCGGGCGGTCTGTCGACTTGCACTGGATGGAAATCGGCGAGGATGATTCTGACGAGGTCGTCTGGCAGGTTCTGTAGGCTCGCCCTCGCAGAATCGGGCGCGGAGGCAGTCTCGGTCGTGTTGATCGCGTCGACGCTATCATCCGAGCGCTCAGCCGTTGTCTCGCGGCCCTGACTGCTCTTGGCCTCGAGTGGGGCGGACGGGTCGGTCATTCAACCACAGGCGCTCGAGGCTCAGATCTTGCTCGTAAAGCACGCAGAAGCCTTAGTTCAGGCGTATACGCAGAGTCCGCCTCGACCGGGCGTGGGCGTGAGCGGCGGGCGAAAGAGGCGGGAAGGGAAGAAGGGAAAGTACTGAAGTCGCCGTCTGCTCCCCGCTGGGACGACGTCGCTGCGCTTCGGTCCTGATGCTTCTGCGAAAAGAGGCGTTTCTCGGGATGGCAGTATCACATACGGTCGAAATAGCCTCGACGAATTACAGCTCAAGCGAAGCATCAAGCGTTTCATGCAACAATGCCAACGAGAGCGCAACAAGCGAGACCGCCGTGATCCTACAACCTCGTCCCGACTTCGGAGCTAGCGCAACGTGTAGATACCGCTTCCCTCCACCTTGGGACCGACGATCGTCTTGCCGTATGGAATGTCGGCGTCATCGTGGCAGACAATCGTGCGCAGTCCGGCTTCATCGATTCGGCGTTCGAAAGTCCACGTCCAAACGACAGCTTCCGTGCAGGCCCAGCGGATACGCGCCAAGGCCGACATACGCTTCGCGAACGCTCCGAAACGCTTGCGGTACGTGGGCCGGACAGCGTCGATATCCCACTCTGCGCACGGACATTGTTCCAATTGTCAGCCGCACGATCCGCTTAAAGACTAGTCTTGATCGACTCACGGATCCTCTTGGCCATCTCCTCTTCGATCGATGTGCCACTGACCGAGATGATGCGGAAGTCGCCGTTACGTTTGGAGCGGATCGTGCGGCCGTCGGGTTCCACAAACATGGAGTTGCGCGGCGCCTCCCAAGGGTGGTCAAAGGCGAGACGGCGCAAGTATTTAAGAGGCTCGAGCTGGTGCAGAAATTCGACCTATGCGCGCGAGAGATCATGATCAGAAGAACGCTGCGGGTACCCCCGAGTCAAAGAGCCCGGGCGAGCCCAAGCGTCAACGCACCGCTTCGAGGCTCCAGTTGCCCATGATTTCGAGAGCCTCGAGGTTCGGGCAACCGGCAACGATAGCGCCCGTGCGGAAAAGGTCGAAGGAACTTCCGTCCGCGCCGGCTTGAATGCGCAGTTGGCGGAGTGTGTCGCCACAACGGAAGTTTGACCCGAAGATCGGCAGGATGTCGACAGCACGGATACCGTTGAGGTAGAGACTGCGCATGGCCACGGTGAGTGTTAGAATAGTCCGTTTCGCGCGCTGATCTCTAATCCACGCACATGTTGAGCGGCGAGTGTTGCGTGACGGCGTTGACAAAGTCCGTGCAGCGAACGCGGTCTTGCATGAAGTAGCACAGTTCTTTGAGGGAACAAAGTGCCGACGGAGGAGGCGAAAGCTCGGTCGTATCCTGCGCAGCAACCTCCAGCGTGCGCAAGCGTCCGCTCGTCGTCCTGAGAAGGTGTTTCAAAGCCAGAGTCTTGGAGTTGCAGTGCCGCAGCCACAGCCTTTCGAGCCGAGGAAAACGGGGATACTGGCGATTGTCGTCGACCATGGCATCGAAGAGGCTTTCGAGCCACTTGTACGCCTTGTCGCCGTCGCAGAGACCGCCGCCGACGATGGCGAGCTCTTCGACGTGCTTGCGGGCATGGGCAAGGAAAGGCGGCAAGTCGCGGAAGAAGGCTTCGCGCTGTTCTTCGACCGTCGCAACGTCGCGTTGGTTCCAGGGCAGATGCGAACGGCGAGAAGCACCGACGAGCACGGGAGCGAGCTCGATCGCGCTCTTCGGAGCCGGAGCTTCGCGGTCCGTGTTGATCGAGATCTTGGTGAGCTGGCCGGCGAGGGGCAAGATGTGTGGGAGCGATTCGACGCCGAAGTGGTGCAGTACAAGACTCTTGAAGCTCGGAATCTTGCAGAGAGTCTGCACGAACAAGGGCGGCACCGGGTGACTTGCGTACCACCCAATCGTCTCGAGATTCGTCATTTGCTATAGACGCAGTCAACGAAAAGGAGAGCGTGTCAGCAATCGCGAGCTTTTCACGAGTCGCGCTCATCGAAAGAAGGTCGGACGCACAGCGATGCAAGCGTTCGCGGCCTTGATGCCGTTCGATGTCAAGGCCATGACCGTCAAGTTGCTAACCGGGAGGTCAAGCAAATCAGAGCAGCTCGTGCGCCAGCGCGGACTAGCCCTCCTGAGGCGAGGCCGAGAAACTTACCGAATGCAGGCCAGCAATTCGCCACTCCCGCGTGACAACTTGTCCAGCCTCTTGGCGTACTTCTCGGCCGGTTTCCCTTCACCAAAGTGGCAGTCCTTGAACATGACGGGCAACAGCAAGCGACGCAAGGCGCGGTTGCATCCGGCCAAGGCGATCGTCTCGGGCGCGTTCTCCTTGCACGACTCGGCCGGGCCAAAGGGCCAATCGACGATGGTGTCCTCGTCCGCGATATACACGACGGGGAAGTACTTGATGATCTCGAGCAGTCTGTGTGCGGGGTAGACCGAGTTGAGGTCATGATCACGCACTCTGACGGACCGCGAGATGAGAGCGGCGCGCACTCGGGAAAGGGGACTCACATGGGCAGAGGCAGCGTATCGAGCGTCAGCATGGCGTACTCTGGTCTCGGATCACCTCAGCGAGTCCGGAGCGGGGGCAAGGTCAGGCGGGAAGCGAAAAGAAGGAGAACAAGAAAGGGCTCGGCTCGGGATTTCGCATTTTGGGGATTGGGATAATTTCGCGCACGCGGGAAATTTCGAGCGCTGAGAGCAGGAGCTCGCACTACAAATGATCACTGTAGTATCTCGCTCCGAGGCGCGAATCGCCCGTCCGAGCACTGGGGCGGGCGTGGTAGGGGCCTCCGAGCGATTCGGCGCCATCCTCCCGGGGAGCGTTCGGCCGGGCTTCGGTCGACCTCGCAACCTGTGGCTCTAGACTGCGATGGGGAGTACAAGTGTCAGGAAATAGTCACGCGACCTTTGCGAGCTCGACCGAGCGTACCTCATGGAGAACAGCGGCCATATGTTCACGGCGAGAGAATCGCTCCGAAATTCGGAATCCGTATCGACGTCTTCAGGCCCGTTCGCGCGAGGTCTGAAGACCAAGCAGAGGCCGCAATGGTTGAGTCGCCCTTGTGCGGCCCACCGTCGAGCGACGACTGCGACTTTTGTACCTCTCGTCCCCAAACCAGATCCCAACCAACCCCCTTCGCGATCAAGCCCACTTGCTCGCCCCTCCTCCTCCTCCGATCCTCTCTCGACCCTTGACCCCAATCTCGACCCCTCCCGCGCCTTCATCAACCCAGAAGGGTCGCGCGAGCGGACCCGAGGCGTTCAAAGCTCCACAGGAAGGGTCGATCGCAAAGGGAGGGATGGGCAAATACGACGGGGCGAGGTGGACCGAGATCTGTTTGCAGTTGTTGTCGAGCGATTAGCACGAGGGACGGCATTGACCGGCCCTTTGGGACGGAGAAAGAAGTGTCAACGCACCTCGCCTGACGTCGAGCTTGCACCTCCGAGCGGTTCCACCTGCAGCCAGAGGTCGGACCTTTGCAGCAACGCTCGGAAGAGGTAGGTATCGGCCGGATCTTCCTCAATCCCGGAGGCGGGAGCAGGCGCGTAATGCTGTAGCGTGACGAGGGTCGCTCGAGACTAGCCACCGGAAAAGAAAATCAAAGTAAGCAGCCGAGTCTAGCCGAAGAGAGAAGACGGAGCCCTTTGATCGGGACGCGGAATGACTCACCGGCTCGAGTAGGCTCCGCAGCCCGTTCCAGAAACGGAGCACGTCCCTCAGGTCGTGACCCATCCATGCGAGCGCGCTCACGTCGTCCAGCACGACGAGCGGCCCGACCTCTGCACTCTCGCTCTCGCTCTCGCGGTCGACGGTAGCAGCAGCCGAAGTTGACAAGGAGAGGGTCTCCCGAATGCGGGCGAACGATTCGACGAGCGGGTTTGCCGGATCGGAGAGCGAGAGGTAGTGGAAATGGCCGGAAGTTTTCTCGGTCGCGAGTTGGATGCCCTGCAAAGAGAGGGGGACCGCCTCAACTCAACTTCAGCGTCTATCTTATAAGCTCGGGATAGCAGCCGGACGCGCGCGACACGACAAGGAAATCCAGAAACGCACCGACTTCTTCAGCACGCCAGTCCACCATTCTTCCCTCTCTCGAACACCAAGCACGATCACCTTCCTCTTCCCTTGGCCTCCTCTCATCATCATTGACTCTCCTTTGGCGTCTCGAGCGGCATGAGGACGGGCGTGGTTGAGCGAACCGGATCCGAGATGTTGTTGCGAAGGAGGGGGTCGCAACGCTCGCGAGACAAAGTGGACGAGCCAGGGTTGGGCAGACACGGCGAGCGAGTCGGTCAAGAGGATACTCGCTCCGGGTGGTAGCTGCGGTGCGGTCGTCAACGGGGTTGTCCTCCTTGAATCTGCGGCATCATCGCTTGCGAGAGACGACGACGATGTCGGATCCGCCTTGATGAACGATAGCAGCGAGTCGGAGATCGCCATGGCTCCAACGGATTCTTCTATGTCTAGCTTCTCAGCTGATTTTCGAGATGCGCTGGAGAGGGGTGAGCGAGAACGTACTTTCGTCTCTGTCGTCCGACCGCAAGGGGATGCTTCTCTCTCGCCGAAGCGCTTTAACAGCGGAACAACGATGCAGCAAATGAAGGAAGGCAGCGATTCGCTCTGTTGCAAACGAGTAATTCTGCAGCAGAGAGAAAAGACCCCTTTCCTCCGCGACCTGTTCGGAAGCGGGAGAGTGGACAAAGCCCCTTTGTCTCCTTCCAACGGCCCCTTCAGTAGGTCTGCACGACAACCCTTTTCGATCCGTGTCCCGCCCGCCGCACAGCACAGCGAGCGAGATACGCTCCAGAGAAAGAGCCGTTTAGTAGACGAAGCCGAGAACCTTGCCGGCGACGTGCTTGCGACGGGCCTCCTCGTGGTCCATGATACCGGCCGAGGTGGTCTATCCAACGTGAGAAGAGACCATCAGAGGCTGCCCACGCGGAGGATGGCTAGGGGAGAGACTCACAAGGATGATGAAGCCGAACGAACGCGACGGGAGGAGGAGGGCGACCCACTTCTCAATGTCCGGGAGACGGATGTTGAAGCGGGGCCTGGAAAGCGAGCGCGCACCAAGTCAGCCCTGTTCAGGTTCCGGTAACTCGAGGAGGGAGAGGGTACTCACGAGATGACACCGCACTTGTTGATGCGACCGTTGAGCTGGACAACGATCTTGCCCGAGCGGTGGTCGTCAACCTCCTCAAACTCCTCAATGTAGCCTGTGTGGTCCATACGGTCGTCAGCGTCCCATCCCACAGCCCTAGGCAAGCGAGAGCGGACTGACCGTGCTTCTGCATGACGGTGAGGTAGCGGATGATGACCTTGGAGCTCGGGCGGATGAGCACCTGGCGCTTGCCACGCTTCTCAGCGTTGACAATGTTGTTGAGGCAGTCGGCCTTTGGAAGGGGTGACGGGGTCAGCTTTCGCGAGGCAGACGAGGGAAGGGAGGGGAGGGGTGGGAACTCACAAGAACGGAGACACGCATGGCTACACGGTCGGAAGGTGCATCATGACATAGAGTGTGTCCCAAGAAGAGCAAGAAGAGGAGAGAAGAGTCAGAATACCATAGCGAGGGCGCGACCCGTTCTCACGAGGTGAATGCTCGGAGAGTGCGGGCCGAGCGAAGCGAGCGAGTGTGTGCCGAGGCTCTCGTGCGTACCGGACAAAGGTGTGCGGTGTGCAGAGAGCTTGTCGAAAGGGGTTGGCGCTAAGCGTGGGCGAGTCTGAGGATTGGACTGACACGGAGAGCAGAAGGGGAGCGTGGCTGCGTTGGGCGGAGTGCGTCGAGCGTGCGCGTCGAGCTCGACTCGAAGTCGAAGCCGCCGCCTCTCGCCTCGCGCTCGCCGGCCTTTTCGTGCTCCTCGTGAACTTGCGCACCCAGCCTCGTCCGCCAGATCTTCAACCATGTAAGCTCACCAGCCCAACTAGCTACGCCGACTGCCACCCCGTCCGCCCCGTCCAGCCGCCGCCAGCGCGAGCAGAGAGCGAGCACGGAAGGAGCCACGCCCATCCGATTCGCGGGCCTCTCTCGCGCCCCTGCGGCGCCTAGCGCAAGCAGAGAAGGCTCAAGTCGACTATTCGACACTCTGTCAAGATCGGGCTCGACGGCCGTGCGGAACGAGCCAGGCGTCAACGAGATACGGTCACGATGGGGCAGGCACCCCTGAATCTGGCGAGGGCCCTCGTCTCTCGGCAAAGGACGCTCCTAGCGAACTAGCCGGAACAGGGACTAGGGAACCTGTGGACGAGGGACAGGGCTGGAACCGGGCAGCCAGACGACCTTGTGTCGTCGCTGGGTGGAGAATCGGGGGGTGGCACAGTCGGCTACCGACGCAACGCCCAACACATACACGCATCTAGGCAGAGGGTAAAGCTGTGACTGACCCTAATCATGCACATCTCGCAGGGGCCGCGTCCGTACCAAGACCGTCAAGCGCGCTTCGCGCGTCGTCATCGAGAAGTACTACCCTCGTTTGACCCTTGACTTGTGAGTGTCTTCGCCCGCAACCGCCACCTGATACCAGGGCGCAAAGGCTAGGTCGACTGAACCGCTGCCCGCCCCCCTGAACAGCCACGTCAACAAGAAGATCTGCGACGAGGTTGCCATCATCCCGTCCAAGCGCCTGCGCAACAAGATTGCCGGCTTCACGACGCACCTGATGAAGCGCATCCAGCGCGGTCCGGTCCGCGGCATCTCGTTCAAGCTCCAGGAGGAGGAGCGCGAGCGCAAGGACAACTTTGTCCCCGAAGTCTCGGCGCTCGACACCCAGGGCGTCCCCATCGACGTCGACCCCGAGACCAAGGACCTGCTCAAGCAGCTCGGCTTTGACAACCTCGCCGTCAATGTCGTCGCCCCGCAGACCACGTTCGAGCGCCCCGGTCGCCGCAACGTTGTCGGCCTCGGTCGCCGCAACGACTAAAACGACTCGGCCTTCCGGTCCCGCTCGCTCTATTCGTCCCCCCCTCTCCCTCCCCCCCCCTTTTTTTCTTTTCACCCGACGCATCACTACCTCCTCTCTCTCTGTTCCCGTCGAGCCGACTCTTGCAATGCCCCCTACCGCCCAAGACCTTCTCTTTCCTTGTCGCTCGTTTCGCTCGTTCGGCACAGGGTCGCCTCGTCTTCGGGTGCGCTCGCTAGTGCAGCAGCGTTCTCGCAGGGCAAGAGGCGGTCGGTTTAGGATCGCGTGTCCAGGCAAAAGATGGGAGACCGCAACGGGATTTCTTGAGGCAAAGAGGCCGGTATCGTGCTTTGTCGGAAAAGGAGGAGAAAGAGGAAGACTGTACGGGCGTCGAAAAAGAGTGGTATGCGTGTATCGATAAGCTGCGTACGTGTGTGTCTTGGTTTGTTCTGACCACACCCCCGGAGAGGAAGAGAAACGTTCGGAACAGTCTTCCAGAGTTGCTGTTCTGTGGCAACTCTCTGGTTAAGCCGCAAGGTTGGCCCGTTCCACCGGTTCGCTTCCGCGTGTACTACAACGGTCTGCGGCACCTCATTGTCGAGAACAAGTCGAAAAAGAAGTTTTGAGTTGTCTTGGCTCGGCATGAGTTTCTCCCCCACTTTACCCGGCTTCTCTCTCTTGTCTGTCCAGGTTTTCCGACAACACTCGCTGCTCGTGCTTTGAAGGGGTTGTTCACCAACCCCTAGCTGGGCTATACCGAGCACTCACGCACGGCGGACGGTTGGCACCGGCATCGCCACCCCCGCAACGAACCAACAACCGCCAGCTGGACGTCGGACGTCTGCCGCTCATCTAGACAACTCCCGCCTGAGCACAGAGCGCGGAGCAGCACCGCAAACGCGTCCCGAACGACCCTCGTAGCGGCTACGGCGACCTTACTCAGCTGTCCAACGTCGGCGGTGCCGAACGCCGATTGTTCCTGGAGACGACCGAGGCTCGATGTCGCTCGTCGTCCCTTCTGCTCCGAGCACAGCAGGGCAGGAACGCAGAGTCAAGCGAGGTCTGCGCGGATTCTTCCAAAAGGTGCGCTGCCATGCTGCTCCGAGATCGACTGCGCAAACCCGCTGACCGATACCACGCCCTCACACGCAACAGTACTTCTCGTCCTTTCCCGATTCGCCTTCGTCGTCTGCTCCACCGAGTCCCCGCGGTGCTTCGCCAGGTGCTTCGTTCCGCCCTTCAAGAAGAAGGAGAGCAGATGACTCGGCTGCGCGTGGTTCGAATGGCAATTCGCCTTCGGCATCTCGACCCGTCACGCCGTTGCGGTCACATCACCCGCCGAGTGGAGTCACGGTTGCGGATAGGCCGATCACGCAGCCGAGACTGGAGCGGAGCCAGCGGAGGCGGAGGCGGAGGCGGACGCAGAGCCCGGTGGGACTGCCCATCTAGTGAGCCAGTTGCTCTTCTTCTCTCGGATCAATACAGAGGGCAAATCCGTCTGACTCGCATGCGGAGGGCAGCTCTGCACAGCCTACAGAGAACGAGATGTCGCTCTTCAAGAGCCACGACGACGCCTTCCCGGCGCACGGAATTTACGAAGAGGAGGATGAAGATGATGATGAAGACGACGACGACGACGATGATGAAGACGGGCAGGAGGAGATAGAGGGAGAGCAGAGTGATGCGAACGACGCGGGAGGTGGAATCATGGATGGTGCAGCAGCGGCATTAGAAGACGAGGACTCGGACGCCTTTTTCGCGATGCCGCCCCGACAGAGTTTCGATACCACCTTGACGGACTCAGCCAGCCGGAGACGCTCAGCGACAAACTTGACCGGCACAGGGGGCGACGGCTCAGGTCGTCCGACTCTGCGCGGTCGACCGCGAGCAGCGTCTGAACCGCTCGGACCCCGCCTGACACAACAAACGACCCGGTCATCTCTGTCTCGATCGGTCATCACGTCCAACGCCTCCTCCAACAACTCGCCGTACTTGCACGGTTCGAGTTCCCCGTTCGCGTCTAGAAGCGGGTTGATCGAACTCCCGCCGCGACCACCGTCGCCGCCTTCCCCGATCGCCGAATCACCCGGCTCATCTTCCATCCGCGGCTTCTCCTTCCGCCCGAGCTACTTTACCCACCGGTCCAGCCGCTCTTCGCCCGTGTTTTTGAATCCTGACGCGTCCTCGACGACAACGAGACCGCCGCCCTTGCCGACGTCCGCTTCGACCGGCTCGTTCGGTGGCGGCGGGGGCGGCGGACGACCTCGAGCGTCGACGTTGCAAAAGTTGATGTCGAGCTCGGCTGGGACGTCGAATGCGAGCCTCACGCCGCCGAGTGGGTTCGAACCTGCCAGTTGGGGAAGCGGCGCAAGTCCGTATGGCTCACTCGGGACGAGGGCCAGTGGTAGCCAAGTAAGCGTCGGCGGTCGCAGCATTTCGGCACCTCTTGCCAACAGCTTTGGTGCGTGCTCCTCTTGTCATCGTTTTCGTCGGGGCTGCTTCGAAACTTCCAGCTCGACAGCGCTTCTGACTGCGTTGTGCTCCACCGTTGTACGCAGTTCACTCTTCTTTCGTGTTCCCAAAGACTGGTCCGACCCCGGAGCAAGTCGCCTTCATCTCGTCTCGACAAGCGATCGGCGCGTACGGCTACGGGGCCGGTGCCTCTCCCCCTCCAGCGCTCAACATTGCGCTCTCGAACCACCCCCAGCACCGGCGAGAGCGAGAGGACGAGCCGGCGGCGACGGCGTCCACTACCGACGAAGGGGCGGATCGGCAGCAGGGTCTGATTGCCCCTGTTCCGGTGCACGCCGGTCGAGGGAGGAGTGGCAGCGAGGCGAGCCGGATGAGCGCGGGCGGGAGTCCTCTAGCTCGGACGGTCCAACTACCCGAGCTGGACTTTCCGGTCCATCGCGACGAACTCGAAACCGATGCGGCCGATGCGAGTGATGCTGCCGCCGCCGCCGCCGCCAATCTCGCCGAGCCCGCGGAGGAGGACGCGTCCTCGTCACTTGACCCGGCGACTCTCGCTCCAACTCTGCCGCCGTTGCCAACGCTCGACTCGATCACTTCGGGGCTCAGTTTCAGCCTCGCGGATGACGAAGACGGCGGCGACGAACCGGCTGCCCTCGGGGCAGCGAATTCCCTCCACCCGCGTCAACCTCCGGCCATCACGACGTCTGCACCGACTCCGACGGCTTCAGCTTTCCCATCTCCTGTCGTCGCCTCTCATCCTTCTTTCACTTCCAACGAGCCAGTTTGACGACGCACGACGCAGTTTCCATTCCAGTGAATTTTCCCCTTTCGCAGTTGTCCTGTTTTTGGTCTCCTCTCCCGGTCCCTTCCCCTCCCTAGACACCTCGATATACCAAAGCTGTAGCCAGATACGAATCCCTTCGCAATGCCCGTATCATAGCCCGTAGCCCGAAGCCCATTTTCACCTTTTCGTTGATCAACCCGTCCGCCGGCGCGGGCTCGAGCAGAGGCCGCGCGCCGGACCTTGGCGGGTCGGCGATGAGAAAACGGCGCGCCTTTCTCGTTCGCTACAGACACCCAGCGAGAATGACGACCCAAGACTCGGTATTTCGCAAGGACGTCTTTCGCGGAAAAGTCGCTTTCGTGGTAACTACAGTCTCTCTGCCCTCGAGAGGTCTCCGCCCCCACATCATCACGGTCCTGATCTTGCGCGCATGATGACAGACTGGCGGAGGCAGCGGTATCTGCAAGGGAGTCACACGCATGCTCCTCGAACGTGAGTCGCCCAGTCAAACCAGGACGCCGTTGAACCCGCTCAAGTGCTAAAAGTGTTTTCCCACCGCAGACGGCGCATCCGCCGTCATCCTCGGCCGTCGCAAAGCCAACATCGAAGACGCCGCCGCCGAGTTGTCCAAGGCGACCGGACAAAAGTGTCTCGGCATCCAAGCCGACGTGCGGCAGCTCGAAACCCTCGAGGCGGCCGTCAAGCAGACCGTCGCTGAACTGGGCCGGATCGACTTTGTCGTCGCCGGCGCGGCGGGCAACTTTCTCGCTCCCATCGATGGTGCGTCCACACCATACGTTTCGAGAATCTGGCGGTTTTGGATTGATCTGACAAACTTCTTAACCGGGGGATTTGCGGGCGATTGCAGGCCTCTCGAGCAACGCTTTCCGGACAGTTCTCGAGATTGACACCATCGGGACTTACAACACGTTCAAGGCGACCGTCGGCGAGTTGCTCAAGACGCGCGGTTCGTTCCAGGCCATCTCGGCCACGCTGCACTACAAGGGCATGCCGCGTAAGCTGTTGCCGGTCCCGCGGATCAGAGTCTCTCTCTCGGGAATTGACGCTTGTCCTGGCCCCGCATAAACCTCCGTACAGTCCAGGCCCACGTTTCGGCGGCCAAGGCGGGAGTCGACGCTCTCGTCCGAGTCATCGCCGTCGAATACGGTTCGCGAGGCATTCGAGCCAACGTGCGTCCCGTCGTTCCTTCTGCCGGGCGCACTTCTCTGTCGAGCTGGCAACTTACGATACGAGTGAAACCTCAAACAGTGCATCGCGCCGGGCCCCATCGCCGGTACCGAGGGCATGGACCGATTGATGCCCAAGGTGCGTCTCCAGCTGAGCTCGCCCGAAGCCTTTCCCGCATCGAGTTTGAAAGGGAAACCGCCAGTCGATAACAACGCTGAACACCTTACCTTTCTGCTGTAGGAGTTTCTCGAGGAGCACATCAAGCAGATCCCGCTGCAGCGGTATGGGCGGATCGACGAGATTGCGTCTGCGTCGACGTTCTTGTTCTCGCCCGCGGCCGCCTACATCACCGGCACCACGCTGGTCGTCGACGGCGCCGACGTGAGTGTTCTCTCTCTCCACCGTCTGCTCGAGGCTTTGAGTTTTACCGAGACTGACTCTTGTCGTTGCTTGTCGCTTGGGTTCAGTACCATGTGTCGGGTCACTTGCGGGCGCCGCCCGAGAATAAGTCTGGGTCCAACTCGCGCAAGGGCGAGTCGAAGCTGTAGAATTTGGAGAGTTTGATCGCGCGCGAAATGTACCAGAGTGTACTTGTCTTGATGGAAGAATTGGGTGAACGGGCGAGCCGCGGCTGTTCGGAGGAGAGAAGCGCCGCCGACTCTTCCGCCTTCCCTTCCCATACAGTGTCGAGGATGGCGGCGTGGGACTATGAGCTGACGCCGTACTTGACGCGGATCGGCTCTACGCACAGCTGGCTCAACTCTACGCTCGTGTATCCCGCCTTGTGCGTCTCTCCCCGCGGCGGTTCAAAACACGGCTGCCGATCCACAACCGCGACGTCACTGAACAACGGCTCCTTTCCCGGTCATGCGCAGCCCGTTCACCATCTTTGCAGTTATCCATGCTGTGCGCGTCGCGTGCGTGTACCGCGGCATTGCCCGCGCCGGCGGATACGACCGTCAACTCGGCGGCAAGTGGAGCCGCGCTATTTCCCCCCGAAAAGAGACGAGGATCTGACTGTACGGCCAAAGGCCACGCTCGTTTGCAGACCTCCAAGCGGCGATCGTCCCGCTCGTGCTCATCCTCGGAGGTTCGACCGTCTCGAGCGTCTTGCTTGGCCTCGTTCCGGGATGGATCATCTCGCCGATTCCCGTCGCGACCTACGGGTACGCGCCTCCTTACCTTACCTTATCGCGGGAAAAGGATGCCGCTCGCTGACTATGCGTAATAACGCAGACTGATCCCGCTCTTGGCGGCCAAGACGGGCCTCGTCTCGATGGTCCTCTCGCTCCCGACCCTCCCTCGCGAGACCTTTTTCTGCCTCGTCGACGGCTTCTCCCGCATCATGGGCATGACCACCCTCGGCGTCGACGTCGTCCGCGCGCACCCGAACCCGGCCGTGCGCACCTCCCCGTGGGCCATGGTCCTGACGGCGTTCATCTCGGGCGGAGGCGGCGGCATGATCGTGCCCATGTTCCGCATGTTTGGGCCCGAATGGGGGTTCACGACCACGCCCGGGTTCATCAAGGACGGGTTGTCGATCGATGTCTGGAGCGCGGGCTTTATCGGCTACGTCTATGCGTGCGTTCCGATCCGGTCCCGAGTCTCTGCTCTTTGCTCATGGTGCTCCGCGCTGACTTCGAAAGCGACTGCTGCTGTCGGACTATCTCGGATCACCGTTTCTTCATCGGCAGCACTCTGATCGACGCGCACCCCTTCTTCCGCAAGCCGGTCGCCACCCTCCTCGCTCACTTGCCGATCCTCAGCACCTACGTCGACCTGCCCAAGACCTACTTCACCTCGCCCAAGCCGGTCCTCTTGCTCCAACCCGCCGAAGCCAAGACGTGCGTTACGTTGGATCACTTTTCCCACTCCTAAATGAGACTCGGATCGGCGCCGAAAGTTGCGCCGCGCTCTCCGCTGGGAATCCGCTTAACCACTTTTCTCTTTCGCCAAAACCAAAAAAAAAAACAGGTTCTGCTCCCTTCTCCTCGCCCTCATGTTGTTCACCTCGCGAATCGTCATCCCGACCCTCTTCCGCCGCAGCTCGTCCGCTCGCAAATCGACCGCGACTCCGGCGCAGAAGAAGCAGATCCAGCAAAAAGCGGTCGCAGCGCACGCGACTGCTGTGGCCGACAAGTCGGCTGCTTCGAGCGGGATCAAGCAGCGCAAGGCGCAGTAAGCATACGTCAGCCGCGGCGTTCCACCAAAAAGTGTGGAGAGCGGGAAGGATGGTCGGAAGGAAGAGAGACGAAACTTGTTATTGAAAGCAAAGTGCATTCCAAAAGAACACTAGAGTCATTCTCATCTGCGACTGCTCCAGGGCCCATATGCGATGATGAAAAGTAAGTAGGAATGTCACAGAGATATCTATCTATATGGGGGTCTACGACCAACGCGACTCACTCGTCCCGGAGGACCTGCGCGAGTTTTTCCAACACGCGTTCGCACTCCTCGCGCGTCCCGACCGTGATCCGCAACGCCCCTTCGCAGCCATATTCGGTCCCTCGGAACCGGACCACGACCTTGTCCTCCTCGGCCATGTGGGTATAAGCCCTCTTGGCTTTAACATTGTCCGGAACCCCACGAGCGTTGCCGACTTGGGCGAGGACAAAGTTGGCGTCGTTGTGACCGAGGATCCCGACGATGCCGTCCAGTTTCGGCAACTCGGTCAACAAGAAGGCGCGGTTCTCGAGGAGGGTTTGGATGTTGCGACGGAAGAGGGAGAGGCCGGTCGGGGACAGGGCGCGCAGGGCGAGCGAGGCGGTCGGGGTCGAGATGTTGTAGGGGGCTTTGATGTTGTTGAGGACTTGGATGATCTCGGGTGACGAGATGGCGATTCCGAGGCTAGGGGGGGGGGGAAGGCAGATCCCGGGGGGGTTGATCGTCAGTCGAGCTGGGCCAGACAGAGCGCATGCGGTAGTTTCCCCCTCTCCAAACGAGGCTGTATTCCCATGCGTGTTCGCTCACGGCTGCTAGGGGGACTCACCGGATGGCCGCGAGCCCGAACCCTTTACTCAGCGTCTGCATCACGACGAGGTTACTCCACCCTTCCTCGACCAACAACCTCACGGCGCTCTTGTCCTCTCCCGCGAAATCGATATACGCCTCATCAACGACGACCAAACCTTGGTAATTCGGGTTGGAGAGGACGGCGCGGATGTCGTCGAGCGAGATGAGGGTGCCGGTGGGATTGCCGGGCGAGCAGAGGAAGACGAGTTTGATCGGGTTCGGGGTCGACGCGGCTTCGGACAGGGTGCGGTTGATCTGGAGAATCATGAAAGGGGGGTTTCAGCAGCGTTTTCTCGACAAAGAGGTGACGGAAGGAAGTTCTCCGGTCGCGGTGAGTGGCGAGAGGAGAGAGAAAAAAAAGGGCGCACCTCGTCGACCTTGGGTCGGAATGCGCCTCGCTCGACGTCGAGGTTGACTTTGACGACTTCGACGTCATTGATCTGCGCGCAGACGCCATACATGCCATAGGTCGGCGGGCATACGAGGACGCGGTCCTTGCCCGGGATGCAGGTGATCCGGTACAGCAAGTCGATCACCTCGTCCGAGCCGACGCCGAGGAAAAAGTGGTCGACCGAGGGGACGTTGCGGAGTTGGCAGAGGCGTTGCTTGACGTCGTAGTGGGTCGGGGAGGGATACCGGTGCAGGTCGAGGTCGTCAAAGGAGGCTGGGGAGGGGGGGATCAGTCATGTGCAATTTCTCTTGCAAGATCCGGATCCACATGCAGATCGAGAGGGAGAGAGAGAGAGAGAGTCTGCTCACTGTCTGCAGCTGCTGCTGAAGCTTGGCCATTAGTGGCGGGAGTCTCGGCGGGGAGAGCGTGACCGAGAGCGTTCTCGTTGGCGTCGAGGAGGATCCCCTCAGAGTAGTCGTCGCGGGCGCAGCGGTACGGCAAAAGGGCGAGGATGTTGCTCCTGATGGCCTTGTCGAGCGAGAACTGGGGAGGCTTTGGCTTGGACGATGAGGAGGAGGAGCTGGGAGCAGGAGGAGGGGCCGAGGCGGACGAAGACGAGGCGGTCGCTGCCATGATTGGAGACTGACAAGGACTAGCGTAGAGTGCTACACTTGAATGTATAGCGCGTCTAGAGTGAGGAGTAGAAGAGCAAGCAGGTCGCTTCCAGCTTCCCGGCCGAGATCGAGGTTGACTTTGACTCGCTCACCGACTACGCGGATCCGCACAGATGACCAAAGCGAGACTCGTGCAGACACTCGAAGGGCACCAGGATCGAGGTACCTTTCTCTCTCGCCCGCTCTCCTCGCTCTCGCTGACGTACCCTCACACCGCAGCCTGGCACCTCGCCTGGAACCCCGCCTCGCCTCTCCTCGCATCCTGCTCAACAGATAAATCCATCAGGCTCTACTCTTACGCTCCCAATCCCTCCTCCGACGACCCCACCGCACCGCCGTACCGCTTCTCGCTCCAAACCACCATCCCAAACTCTCACTCTCGCACAGTCCGATCCCTCGAGTTCTCCGCAACCGGCGCAACTCTTGCGACTGCTTCGTTCGATGCGACAGTCGGGATATGGTGTCAGGTCTCGGAAGCCGGACTCGATGACGGGGCAGGAGGAGGAGGAGGAGGAGGGGGAGGCGAATGGGAACCGGTCGACCCGCTCGAAGGTCACGAAAGCGAGTGCAAGAGTGTCGCGTGGAGCGCAGACGGCCGCTTGCTCGCCAGTTGCAGTAGAGACAAGAGCGTATGGGTCTGGGAAGGTGCGCTCGCTCGTTCTCCTTGCTCCTCCGACGACGACGATGAGCAGCGGCTCAACTTTGGGTCCGAACCCCTGCAGCTGTCGGACCGGCAGATTTCGAATGCCTCGCCGTTCTGATGGAGCACTCGCAGGACGTTAAATGCGTCACCTGGCATCCCACCGACGAGGTGAAAAGTCTCCACCCCGCCTCCCCAAAAGAAACCGAGGCTGACCCAACGTGCGTATATTGTTCCGGAACGAATACAGCTCCTCGCTTCGGCTTCTTATGACGACACGATCAAGTTGTATGCCGCCGACCCTTACGACGACGAGTGGCAGTGCACCCACACCCTCACAGCCCACTCGGGCACCGTCTGGTCCCTCTCCTTCTCTCCCTGCGGTCGCTACCTCGCCTCGGCCGGGGACGACCTCGTCATCAAACTCTGGGAACGCGTCTCCGTCCTCGAACTCGAGGACGAGCAAAAGAAGAAAGACTTGGGTGAGATCGGCGAGGCGAAGAGGGTCGAGGGGGGTAGGATGGGCCCGTGGAGCGCGGGAGGGGTCCGGATCGGGATCAAGGAGAAGTGGAGGTGGGAAGAGAGGGGAGAGATTCGAGATGCGCATGAGCGGACCATTTATGCGATCGATTGGAAGGCGGGGGGCGCACCCTCGAGCGAAGGGGGACTCGGTCGGATCGTTTCGGCGGGAGGGGACGGGCGGATCAAGGTCTTCCAGATGGTGAGCGCCCCGTTACCTACTCTCGCCTTACCAAATGGGGCCCTTTTCTTCTTCCCATCGCTGACCAACCATCCGCTTTTCTTCATGGCAGCTCGAGCTGTCGTCGGAAGAGGAAGCACCCTCCACGAGCCCCGACGCAGCAGCAGCAGCATCAGAAGATCTCGAAACTCGCACTCCCTCGCCCTCCCACTCTGCTGCTGCCGGCGGCGGTGGCGAGAAGAAAAAGACCCGGAAGAAGAAGAACCCCCGGCACGTCCTCGTCGCGCAGGTCGAAGACGCCCACGGCGTCTCGGACGTCAACCACGTCGCGTGGTGCACGCTCTCGCCCGCCCTCGCGGCTGCCAAATTGCGCGCACTTGAAGGTGGAGAGGATGATCCGGATCAGGAACAAGAATCATCGTCGGGAGGAGGAGGAGGAGGAGGAGGAAGGAGGGAGGAGGAGGAGGAGGATCCGAGGTGGAAGAAGACGAAGGACATGTTTGCGAGTGCGGGAGATGACGGGTTGGTCAAAGTCTGGGTTGTCGACCCGTAGAATATAGAGGCGAGAGCGAAAATTCTCCTTTGCCAACCAGCAGCAGGGGAGTTGTGAGCGAGACTTGTCAGTCATATGGGAGAACCGAAAGCTCACGACGGTCCGATCGCGGGAAGAGCACAAATGCGCATCCATCGTAAGAGGGGATCAAGTTACAGACTGAGGGACATTAGGGAATGAGGCCGAAGGGAGAAAGAGGGATCAAGCGATCGGAGGCACTAGGGAGCCTGTTTGGACAACAAGGGGATTGTAGCCTGTAGGAGAGGTTGGAAGAGGGGACGGGGTATGTGCGTCAAAAGGGATCAGACAACATGATGACTCTACAAAGAAGGGGAAGAGGGAGGAGGCGAGGAACAGTATATACGAAAAAACAGATATGGATATATCTTCCGTTTTTTTTTTTTTTTTTTTTTTTTTTGGTTTCGGTTTCGCTGGGGAAGGAGGTCGTCGTTTTTCAAACGATCGCGCGCTGGTCCACTTCGGTCGTGAACGTCGTCCGTTTTTCAATCAAGGGTGCGTCGTCCGTGATCGTCTCGGTCCGGGACAGGGTCGCGCCGAGGTTGTGCTCGTTCGGGACGGCGTCCATCGGTCCGAGCATCATGGCGGCGGGGGGTCTTGGGCGTGCGCCTGCGATAGGAGAGGGAGGTCGTGACCTTGCCGCGCGGAGCCACTGCACCGGTCGGAATACGGAAAGGGGAACAAGCGTGGATGAAGGAAAATGGTAAGCATTTTTTTTTTTCTTTGAAGACTAGAGCTAGCGAGCAGGAGGTCGCCGAATTAACGCACCGGATGGTGGATCGCTTCCGCCGCGCTCATCCGCTCAGTCTCATCGACGGTCAGAAGTTTTCGGATAAAGTCTTTCGCTGCAGGTATTGAATGAAAAGTCCGGTCAGCGCGTCTTTTCAGGTGGCCTCGCAAGCGATCAAGATGACCTGAGCTTACCTTCTTCGGAAACAGTTTCCCATGTTCGAGGGAAGTACAGCTCTGTCGTCCGTGCCTCCTCCGCCTACCGAGAATCCACATGTCAGCCTCGCGCACGTTCGTCTAGATTTCCGCAGGGGATCCGCTCACGAGCTCTACCGGTTCCGTCTTCTTGTACGGAAAGCTGGTCCAAAGCAAAGAGTGGATGCGTTAGTACCTCCGGCGGCGGGGTTGGAAAGCAAAAATGCCATCGACACGGGAAAAAAGGAGGAGAACACCGAGCTTACCGACCGCCCAGACAGCAGAATGCTTATTTTTATTTTCCGGTTTCGAGAAAGAGGCGGAGCGGTGGGATGTGCGCAAAGTCAGTAACGGTCGTGTGGGATTGATTGGCCCGCGGGAATGGCAGGAAGCATGATAGGATAACTCCGTTCGTAGAGAAAGAAAAGCTCACCAATCACGCCCAAGCTCCACATATCTGCCTTGAGTCCGTACCCGTTCCCGCGGCCCTGACCGTTCTCGATCCCTTCGGGTGGGTACATCTCGGGAGCCGAGTAGCCCGCCGAACCCGCGATGGTGTAGAGCCGGCCGCCATTCGGGTCGACGTACGCGGCGAGGCCGAAATCTGAGATGACGCAGTCGTCGTGGCCGACTTCGGGATGCGAACCGGGCGGAGTTCGATATAGGACCTGTGTACGGTTTTACGAGCTGTGGGTCAGCTTTTGAATGAACAAGAACGAAGCAGATCCCCCGGGACTGATCGATCGACCAAGGCAGAATCTTTCGGTTCTGTGCATGCGCCGACACTCACGTTCTCGGGTTTGAGATCTCGGTGCATGATGTTTCGCTCGTGCAAGTACTTGACCCCGTCGACCAAGGCATACATGACTTCGCGCGCTTCGGCTTCCGAGAATCTGTTGCGTGTCGTCGAGTGGCGCCGCCGCGAATGTCAGCTCCCCTTGATGCATGCGGACTCGTTCGGACGAGCGCCGAAGAGACTCCTCGGTAAGAAGGAAGGAGAGCGCGGTACTGACCGGCAATTGGGCGACTCGACCAAGTGGTCAAACAGTTCGCCTCCGGCGGCGAGTTCAAACACGAGAAAGTAGTGGTTCTTGGACTCGAACCACTCGATCAACTCGATGATATGCTCATGCTTGAGGGTCATGAGGGTATTTTGTCGGTACACTTGCTGGGCGTGGTCGCGGATGCGGTCCTTTTCGATAATCTTGATCGCGACCTGATACTCGTCGTGGATTGCCAACGGCGAGAGGGTGGGTCAGTCGCGGCCGTTCGCAAGCGGAGCTATACTCTTTGAATCTGAGAGAGGAACGACCAGGCCGATGCAGACGCTGCTGGGGGATTTGCCGACGACTGACCTCTCTGCCGTCATCTTTCGAAGTCGCCTGCTTGACAGTCGCAAAGCCGCCTCTGTGGGAAAGGAGAGGGCGAGTCAGCGGTCGTTCACAGCGCGCTCAAAAACGCGGCAACTCACGTTCCGAGTGTCTCTTTGAAGATGTAGTGCTTCTTGCGATGACTGCGAGTTTTCGGCAAATGCGGCGGGGAAAGGAAGGGTCAGCGAAGGCGATCATGCGGTCAGGCCCCAGAGGGGCACACTGACTGTGTCGGAGGTTGACCGCTGATATAGTCCAGCAGGTGCACCATCGTGACCGAACGTCGCCCGTGCGTGCACGTCTCGACGCAGTACGTCTCGCAACTGCAGTTCCAGGCGACCTCGATGAGCGAACGCGGCCGGCCCGCTCTCAGGGAGCCGTTCCGCGTGACAGAATCCATTCCACTCTCACGCAAGCTGCCGACGGCCCGCGGCTTCGACACGACTCTATAGCTAGCCAGGATTCCTGCCAGGTTCGAGCTGATTGCGCTGGGCATAGTCCAGATCTACCTCGTGGTCTGAGATGCGCAGAAATATTGCTAAGGAGAGGAGGAAGAGAGAGAGAGAGCCATAGTGCTCCGCGGCCACCGCGCGGACGACTCGGTCTCGTTGACTCTTGGCAAGGATCCAAGTATGGCAAGGCGGAAGTAGCGGACCAATAGCTCGGGAGAGCGAGTTCGGGCGAGTCTGTGTTCGCAGCTGACCGTATGAAGCTGTGGCGATCAGTCGGTACTCTTCGCCTGTTTGCGCTGTGCGCGTGAAATGACCCGTCGGATATCCAGGCCTGGTCTCGTGACCTCTTTTCTCAAGGCTGCTCGGAATCCAGAGAACAGCTTCTGGGTGCTCCGTGCAAGGAGACTTGTCGTACGGAGGAGGAGGAAGCCGAGGAGAGCGCGTCATGTCACGACAGAACCGCAACTGCGGCGTCGAGGCGCGCAGATCCCTGGCCTGCAAGTGATCGACCGGGTCCATTTGCGTCGGAATAAGCGTGTAAGCTTGATCGTGAGAGCACCAGCAGCGCGCGGGTTCGTGCGGGCGGGCAGAGGTAGAGGGAGGAAGCGCCCGGACGCCTGGAGGTCACGCCACTCGATGCCTCGCTCAGCCGGCCTCTCGACTTTGTTGCTCGGCGGGACGGTTCAGGTTGAAGCGACCGTCTGCTAAAATCGACGTCTCTGCGGAACTTGGCGTGCGGAGAAGGCGCGACAGTTCTCGACGAAGCCCAGAGGGAAGAAGAGGAACGAGGCAAGAAGAAGAGAGCGTCTCCGGCTAGGGGCAAGTCGTCGGTGCTCGATATCGGCAGTGGTGCGACGTATGGAATTAGGAGGTTGGCTGCGTACCCGAGGAACACATTCGGATTCGGTGTCGCCAAGTGCGTTGCCGAGCTCGCCGGGGGAGGGGAACAGAAATGTCGGGAGGCTCACGGCCGAGCCGTAGCCTGTGAGACAGGCCAGGGGCAGTCGCCGCGTTATCCGGTAGTAGCGCTGGAGCCATCAATGCATCGTCGGTCGTCTTGCATGTGGGTGGATGAGCGGGATAGTCGGCTGGCGACTTGGGGCCTGGGGATGGCCTTGGCAGACACGGAGGGGAAGCAACAGCGGCGGAAACGAGCTTGTCGGCGGGGACGGACTTGCTAAAGCACAAGGCGGGCAGAGAAGATGTCGAGCAAAGGGTGCGGCAGTTCGCGGCGAGCGGAGGAGCGAGACCCGAGAGAGCCGAGAAAGGCGAGTTTGCGGGTCGACTCGACACCATTCGCTCGCGGTCCGCGGGTCCAGTTCCCGAAGCGACAGGCAGTCACTAGGTGAGATTATACAACCAGCGCGCTACACCAGCAGCCCCTCTCCCCCACGCGCCTACAACTCGTGCCGCCTCAACTCCCGACCGACTCACGACTCATCACAGCCCGACGCGGCTGCAGCTGCGGCGAGTCACGCTCGTCGTCATATGCCTGCTAGAGCAGCTCTTTGCACCCTACACCCGGTATCGGAGCAGCGTGGTCGCTCCTGTGGGGACCGGCACGACAGCCCCCGTCGGAAGAGATCCACCACCGCCGAGACTAGGTGCCCGGCTAGAGTACCCAGCATGCTGACTCGAGAATCTCTTCCATTCACAGCAGCCTCAAGTTTGCCTCTCCCCCCGACCCCTGAGTGAGCGGTCAACATGAGGATCGTAATCAAGTGCGCACTCTCTCGCCCCCGTCGTGCGCGTTGTAGTCACTGACAAGGCTTGTCTTCTAGGGGTGGCGTGTGGAAGAACACCGAGGTACGTCGAGCAAGAGAGTGCCAGGTTGACCCATTCGCGCTCCTTAAACTGACAAGCTCCCCCCGCTTTGAACAGGACGAGATCCTCAAAGCCGCCATCGTGAGTCTTTGCGCGTTCGTTCCCGAGGCCGGTTCACAAGCGCTGACATTGTGCAAACTCTGTCCGTCCAGTCCAAGTACGGCAAGAATCAATGGGCTCGGATCTCGTCCCTCTTGGTCCGCAAAACGCCAAAGCAGTGCAAGGCGAGTCTCCCACCTATGTACCTCACATAATCAAACCAGGAAGCTGACCACCCTCTTGTCGTCGTTTGTCAGGCGCGATGGATGGAATGGCTCGACCCGGCGATCAAAAAGACCGAGTGGTCCAAGGAGGAAGACGAAAAGTTGCTCCACCTCGCCAAACTCATGCCGACCCAATGGCGCACCATCGCCCCGATCGTCGGCCGAACGGCGAACCAGTGCCTCGAGCGGTACCAGAAATTGCTCGACGAGGCCGAGCGCGCCGAGAATGAAGAGTTGGGCCTCGCCGGCGTCGATGATGCCGGTCCGAGTGCGGACGATGTCAGGCGCTTGCGGCCGGGAGAGGTCGACCCCGACCCTGAGAACCGTCCCGCGAGGCCGGACCCGATCGACATGGACGAAGACGGTCAGTCAAGAGCCTGTTTTTGATATAGCGTACGAATCGGGGACAGCTGATTTTTCGTATGAACACTCTTGCAGAGAAGGAGATGCTGTCCGAAGCTCGTGCCCGTTTGGCCAATACGCAGGGCAAGAAGGCCAAGCGTAAGGCTCGCGAGCGTCAGCTTGAAGAGGCTCGGCGATTGGCCATCCTGCAGAAAAAGCGAGAGCTCAAGGCTGCCGGTATTCTCATGCGTGCCAAGCCCAAGAAGAATGGCATGGGTACGTCCTCTCTCCCACAAGGCGCTTGTGTGCGTGGCGCTTACCCTCGTGTCCGCAGATTACATGGCCGACATTCCGTTCGAGAAGCAACCCGCCGCCGGGTTCTACGACACGAGCGACGAAAAGGCCAAGCGGGTCGCCGCCCCGACCGGCAAGTCGATGCGCGACCTCGAGATCCAGAACCGGCGCAAAGACCGCGAGACGGCCGAAGCGCGCGACAAGAAGCGCAAGGCGCAGAGCAAGGATGCCAACGCCGACGCCATGTCGCACTTTGTCCCGAGCAAGGACGCGCTGCTGCAACAGCGCCGAGAGGAGCAGCAGATCTCGAAGCGGAGAAAGTTGGTCCTGCCCGGACCGCAGGTGTCGGAATCCGAGTTGGAAGATTTGGTCAAGATTGGACGGGCGGGAGAGTCGGCCCGCGCGATGGTCGACGAGAACGGGAACGAGGCCAGTCAGGGACTGCTCGGCGAGTACTCGGCGCTCGGAAACGCCCGGGACGCGCGGACGCCTCGCACGGCCCCTCAGCGTGAGTTGCGCCCCTCCTCCTTCAAGTCGCACACTCTTTCACGTCGGAACTTGCGAATTGACGTTTGCTACGCGCAGACGACAATGTCATGGCCGAAGCGCGCAACTTGCGCAACTTGACCGCACAGCAGACGCCGCTCCTCGGCGAAGAGAACACTCCGATGCGCGAACTCGTCGGGCGGACTGGCTTTGAGGGCGCGACCCCGGCCGGCCAAGTCGCTGCGACGCCGAACCCGCTCGCGACTCCGTTCCGCGCCGGTCAGACCGACGTTTCCGCCACGCCCGCTTCTTCCGTCGGCGCGACGCCGCTGCGGACTCCGATGCGCGACAGCCTGAGCATCAACGACGAGAACGCGTCGATCTATGGCGCGACTCCGCGCGAGGAACGTCACCGCCTGCACGACGTCAAGCGTCAGCTCCGCGCCGGGTTCTCGTCGCTCCCGCAGCCCAAAAACGAGTACGAGCTCGTGCTGCCCGAGGAGCAAGAGGACGTCGAGGACACCGCAGGCGAGAGCGCCGAAGTCGCTGCGGCGATGCGGATCGAGGACCGTTCGGAACGCGAAGCGCGCCTGAAAGAGCTGCGCGAGAAGGAGGCCAAGCTCGAGCTCGAGCGGCGCAGTCAGGCGGTCAAGCGTGGGTTACCGCGACCGGCCGAAGTCGATGCTGCTGCCCTGTTGGCGCAACTCGACCTCGAAGCGAAGGACCCGGACGCGCCGCAGCGCCAGGACGACAAATGGCGTCGCGAGGCCGAGCGCGCCGTCACTTATGAGATGATCCGCTTGCTCGAGCACGACTCGATCGCGTACCCGGTCGCAGGCAGTCGGCGCGCCGGCGGCGGCAAGTCCTCGTTGCCGCGCATCGCGGACGAAGAGCTCGCAGCTGCTCGCAAGGTCGTTCACGACGAGATCGCCCAGTCGGTCGGTCTGCCCGGCGCGAGCGAGAAGACCCTGCGCCGCACGGTGGCCCTCTCGGTTGAGGACTTTGAGAAGAACTGGCGCCCGTCCTACGAGCGCCTCGCGTTCGACGCGCGCTCGAACCGCTACGTCGACGAGGAGTCGCTCTCGGACGCCGAGCTGATCGCCGGGTTCCGGGCCCTGATCGAGTCGAACCGCGACAAGATGGCGTCCGAGTCGGCGAAAGCCGCCAAGGTCGAGAAACGCCTCGGCCAGGTCCTCGGCGGCTACGTCGCGCGGTCCAAGACGCTCGCGGGCAAGTTGTCCGAGAACTATGACGAGCTCGCGCGGACGCGGATCGAACTCGAGTCGTTTGCGCGCCTCGCGACGAACGAGGAAGGGGCGATCGTGCGCCGGACGGAGAGTCTCCGCGACGAGGTCGAGAAACTCGAGCGCAAGGAGCGCGACGGGCAGAGCCGGTTCCGCGAACTGCTCGAGCTGAAGGACCGCCTCGAGGCGGAGTGCCAGGAGATGGAGCTCCTCGAAGGTGAGTTTCTACCCTCTCTACCTCTTCTCTGCCTGCGTGAAACTGACAGGGGATCTGGGGGCACACCTGCAGCTGAACGGATCAACGAACAAGCGCTCGCCTCGATGGACGATGCGTAAAACAGGCAGTAGCTGGCGATTTCGCGACTCGTGCACATTTGTTTCTCTTGCGTATCTCGTTCCCGTGTTGGCTCTGGCTTGGCTGCTCGTCGGCCTCCCTGCATAGCGGCATATGTGCATATGTCCGCGTTTTTAGACATTTTGATCGAGTCTGCGAGCCTTCGTCGCAACGTGTTCTCACGTCGAGACTTACCTCTCTACACCCGCGTTGCCCTTGCTTGTATAGCTACACTGGCATAGACAGCACGCGCAGAAAGGCCACTAGAGCTTATCGCCCGAGTCTGCGTCCCCAAGGTTGACTGCAAGGCGACCTTGCCCTCTCGACTTTCTCGCCAAACGCTCAACATGCTCGATCTCTCGTTCCCGACCTCGCTCGATGGGTTCACGCGGTCCATATGTACGTCGCTGAGCCACACTCCTGACTCCGTCCAGCGACTCAAAGGACTGACGCCGATGCTCCCGCTCGACTCTGGAAATCTCGTTACCGTTTCCCAACCCGCCCTATCAGCCGTCATGTGCGTCTGATGACACGCCTTAGGAACAGTCCCGCACAGCAAGAGCTGATGCGACTATCCCCACGTAAAAACAGCCTGACGAGCGAGATTGGCGACCGGACTTTTCTCATCGCCGCCATCCTCTCGATGCACCACCCTCGCATGACCATCTTTGCCGCCGCCCTGTCGGCCCTCGGCGTCATGTCGTTCCTCTCGGCCCTCCTCGGCAACATCCTGCCCGGTCTCCTCCCGAAACAGTACACGACCGCGGCGGCGGCCATCTTGTTCTTTGTCTTTGGCGCAAAGATGCTCCGCGAAGGGCTCGAGATGGAAGGCGGCGAGGCGGGGCGCGAAAAGATGGAGGAAGAGATGCGCGAAGTGCAGAAGGAGGTGCAAGAAGTCGAGGAGGAGGTGATTGGGCGGCCGGGAGGTCTTGCGCTGGACGAGGCAGAGGAGGGAAGGAGCATGCTCCGCGGATCACCTTCGGACGGGGAGGAAGGTCTCCCGACACCTGTCGTCAGCGGGAGCAACAGCGGTCGCGGCGGGCGGAAAGCGAAAGACGCGCTCAACTCGGTCTCGGAGGGCGTCAAGAATCTCGCCCAGCTCCTGTTCAGCCCGATCTTTATCCAGGCGTTCGTCCTGACCTTCCTCGCCGAATGGGGCGACCGGAGTCAAATCACCACCATCGCGCTCGGCGCTGCTCATGTAAGTCGCGTCGCGAAAAACAATTCATGGCAGACTAGGTCAACCGGAAAACTCGCGCTCACTCCTTCCTCCCTTTTTCTTTCGCTCGAACGTGCAGAACGTCTGGATCGTCACGATGGGTACTACCCTCGGTCACTCGATCTGCACAGGCGGCGCCGTCCTCGGTGGGCGGTGGATCTCGCAACACATCTCGATCAAGCACGGTGCGTGTCACGTCACTTCCGTTGCCGCGCACGGAGACGGAAAGAGAGGCGTGCTGACAGGATCCCCCGCGCCCTCCCCCATGATAGTGACTCTCGGAGGGGCTGTGCTCTTCCTCATCTTTGGCGTCATGTACTCGTACGAGGCGATCTACTTTATCGACGAGGCGCCGCTCGCATAATGGGGTTCTGTGGCTCGAAAAAAGGACGCCACCTCCGGGCAAGAGAAAAGAAAAACCCCCGCTGGTCGGGCAGCCCCTGTGCTTTCTCGTTCGTGGAGTCTGTCTACGAGTTCCGCTCTTTCTCTCGCTTTTTTTCCTTATCCCTTTCTTTGCGCCGCATCGACCCGAGATACCCATAGACATAGTTTATTTTTTTCCTCCTCACTCTGACTCCTGCACGCATTCATCCTTTCAGCACACTTTGTGCCTAGCGTACGCGTTGCGAGCGGAGACAATGAGAACGAGAGAGAGAGGAGAGGAAACCGTTCTTCGGTTGCGATGTGCGATTTGCGATCGTGCGAGTCTGTGGCGCTCTTGCTAGTCCCTAGTCTAGTCAAATACACTCGAATCGTCTCCTCCTTCTCCTCCGACGGGTCGTTTCGCCGCCTTCGCTCGATCCTTTTCTTCTCGGAGCGCCTCTTCGGCCGCTTTCCGCTTCTTGAACCTGCAACACCAGAAAACAGAAACAAGGATCATCAGTTGCTGTTTGTCCCCCTCGTCTGCATCTGCCACCCCACAAGGGAAAAGAGGTCAGGGAGAAGCGAGAGAGGAATAGCTCACAAAGCGCTGTTGGGATCCTTTTCTGGATTCCGCGCCCACCGCAAGCGCAGATCGACCTCCTTGACCCTCGCTTTCTCGGCGGGGTTTTTCTGCCCCTCTTCGATCATACTCTGGACCTGGTCCAGCACGCCTCTGAGCTCGTTCTGTTCGAGCTCTTCAGTAGCAGAAGCAACCGCGTCGTCGCCCCCGGCGGCGCCGTCTTGTTTCGGTGGAGGTGGTGCATCCCCGCCCTCCCCGTCGGGCGAGGAGGGCTTCCTCGTCGGCACCCGCGACTGCCCTCGTTTCCCTTCCTTCGCCTCGAGCCACTGCTCGACGAGGGTGGGGTCGGCGAGGCGGAAACAGGCGAGAGCGATCTGGGCGGGGGTGTAGACGAGCTCGGCCGAGGTGAGGCGCGACGCGCGGCAGTAGGATTGGGCTTTCGGCAAGGCGGCAGAGAGGGCCGAGAGGTCGACGCCCGAGGACTGTGCGTGCGTTAGGTTCAAAGAAGGAAGGAAGGAAGGAAGGAAGGAAGGAAGGAAGGAAGGAAGGAAGGAAGGAAGGAAGGAAGGAAGGAAGGAAAAGGTAGTAGCGGGGGTGTCAGTTCAGTTCTTCCGGTCTTTAATGTCCTCATGTCGATCCTTTCTGAGGGCTCGGCATCATAGCGCGAAGAGACGAAGCAAGGTCCGCCACAGAAGGGAAGGAACAGTGGTGAACGCGCACCTGCATGTCGAGGACGAGTCCGTTCACAGCGACGTGGGCATGGTGCACCTTGTATTCAAAGTGGAGCGATTGCGAGACCAAGAACTCGAGCGAGAGGATGTCGGCCGGTTCAGAGTTGGGGATCCGCGCTGCGAATTGGTCGATCGAGGTCGAGCAGTTTTCCGTCTTGGTCGCGAGGAAGACGCAGGTGAGCCTGTAAGGGCGAGGGAGTTGGGCAATTTCCCCGGAGAGGGGGGAAGAGGCGAGAGAGAGAGAGCGAAACGGCGTCAGTGTCTTGACCACCACCCCGTGAAACGCCGGACCCGCTTCTCCTCTCGACTTGAACTGAATGCCCAGTGCCGTCGGGCGGGATCTCAGGATGCTCACATGATGTTCTTGGGGTGGTAGTCCATGCAGGTGTTTCGGAGGTAGAACCGCTTGAGGTAGGTCATGGCAGTGGCGGTGACGATTTCGGGGTACTTGAAGGCGCCGCACATGGCTGCGACTTGGGTGAGGTAGTAGGTCACGAGGGCTTGCTCGTCGGCGACGGTCAGGTACTGGATCTCGGAGGGAGGTGGGGGCGAGGGCGGCGTCGCTGTTGCTGTCGGGGTCGGGGTCGAGGTCGATGTCAAGGGCTGCGCTGGTGGCGGTTCTTGTT
Organism: Rhodotorula sp. JG-1b; assembly: GCA_001541205.1. Lineage (NCBI taxonomy): Eukaryota > Fungi > Basidiomycota > Microbotryomycetes > Sporidiobolales > Sporidiobolaceae > Rhodotorula > Rhodotorula sp. JG-1b. Next base: position 187,023 of record KQ954479.1, on the reverse strand, counting down.
GATGCCTTTGTGCCTGTGGTGCGACATGTCAGCTACCCAGGTTGCGGATGTTCCCAAGGAGAGAGCGCGATTGCGGACCTGTTCCTCTTCCCAGAGTTTCCTGACTCGCTCGACGGCGTGTCGGTTCAAGGTGGTGCGGATCTGTGCGAGTTCATCTTCCGAGTATCTCCAGTTCCTGTGCACAGGGAGGGGAAATTAGATGGATCTCTCTCATAGTGAGGAGACGAGTAGGCGCACCTGTACTGGGACGAGAGGTGGTACACTGGGATCGGACCGGGATCAGGCAGGGCGGCAGCCATTTGCTCTTCTCTTGCGGCTGTGATTATGCCTTGGACTCGCACGTTTGGGGCGACGAGAAGCTGAGCCAGGAGCAAGAGCCGCACCTCGTCGACTTGCGACTGTTCACCACCACCGGAGCTGGTACCGACAGCAGGACCAGTCCAAGACAGTCTTCCAGCACTACCTACGCACACGATCGCTCCGGGGCCCGCTCGTTCCCCCTCCTTCGCTGCCCTTGCTCTCCCGGCCGCTCGCGGGCGAATTGTTCATCAATCAACTCTTGACGGCGGACCATGAGCACCACGCACGACGCCGCACCCTTCGAACGAGAACGCGACAAGCTCGTCGCAGAAATCGCAGAAGTCAGTTCGTCCCCGCTCGGAACCTGCGTCCTCAAACTGACCTCCCCCCCTCCTTGGGCGAGCCAGAATCTCGGCAAGTGCGTCACGGCCGTCAACCAACTGAACCGCAACATCGAAGACGTCACGTCCGTCGACGGAGGGTTCAGCGCCGTCTACTCGACCTGGTCTCGCTTCCAACGCGCCCTCGAAACCGGTTCCTACGCCGACAGCGTGCGTCTCTCTCCCTCTTTCTTCTACCCGAGAGCTGGCAGATGAGACTGAATGCTGGCTGCGGGGTGCGCAGGATCAACCGCCGGTCGAGATCCTGGCGCGCGACAACGACGAGACGGTGCGGTTACCGGTCGGGATTGCACCAGGTCGAGGCGAGACAGTCCTCCGACCACCGACAGCGGCGGCGGCATCATCCGATTCATGATCTGGCCCGCGTGCTGCCGGTCCAAAGCCTTGATGAGAGACTTGCCAGCATCTTTTGAACTCGTTCCCTATACCCTCACGTCCCTTCTCCCCATGCGAATGTTGCCAAATCCTAGAGTTTGTTGTATTTGCATCGAGATGTCTGAAGTTTCGAGCCTTACCGTGATATCGGAAAGCACATTGCTCGTGCGTATCGCATCAAGTGTACAGTGTGAATGCGCGAGAGAGAATATATGCCCGCCCCAATGGTTGACATCTGGCTCCGACTCGTCCTCTCGCCACCCTCCCTCGGTCGGGGGCTGACTATACGCCGTGTGCTATCCTTTGTCTCTACATAGCGTCCATACCAATTCCCTGCCGCTGCTGGTCAGCCGCTCGCTCGTCGTCCTCGTCCCTTCTGCCGAACTGTTCAGTGACATCGTCTCGCTCAACACCCGCCGCCCGCCGCACACGCACGAGAGAGGAGGGGGGAAAGGAGGAACGTACAGACGCCCGCTCAGTCGCTCCCGCCTCTTCGATCCCCTCGGTCAACGTCCCCGACTCGACTCGTCTCGTGAGGCAAACGGATCAGCAAGAGGGTCGATCTCATCTTTAGACCTCCTCCGCCCACGGTCCCGCCTCGATGCACTCCCCATCAAGTCGACGACTCTCGGAATTGGCGGGCAGAGGAGGAGGAGGAGGGGCCAGGAGGGAGAGTCCTTCATCGACGAGGTCAGGCAGCAACAGTCCGGCTCCGAGTCCGACAAAGGGCTGGACAGCAGCAACGACGACCACCGAAGGAGCAGGGACGGGCGGATCACGTCCAAGTTCACCGTCCAAGAAACGGGTCTACGGCGATAGGTACGCATCCTCCATGTGGACCCATTTCCCCCCTCCTGGGAAATTGAACTTCTCTCTCTCATGAGCGAGCAGGTTTATTCCGAACCGAGACGGGCTCGACCTGGCGACTTCTTTCACCCTCCTGCCCGGTGGGTCGGGTTCGAACAGTAACTCTGGCTCGTCGACTCCGAATTCCGGCAGCGTCAGCCGCGGCGGCAAACGCAAGACGGCCAATGTCGATTCGGACGCGCAGACCGGTGCGTCCCCTGTTCCCTTCCCCTTGGTCACATCCAGGCGTCACCTGATCGCTGACCAAGAACGCTTCGCTGGGAGAGAATAGAGGAAGCGAACAAGACTTTCGATTCGCTGCTCCGCTCCGAACTGTTCGGTCCCTCCTCGATCGACAACATCCCGCTCCTCCGCTCTCCATCTTCAGCTCGCACCTCCCAATACACCGCCATCACTTCCCCGGGTCGGGCCTCTCCCGGCGGCTCGTCGACGAAACCCCTCTTCAACTTCACTTCGCCGAGTCGGAAACGGATCGCCAGAGATGATCCGACGGGGAGTGAGCGAGGACTCGATAGTCCGACACATGAGCGGTATAGCCTGAGTCCGGTGAGGCACGAGAGTCAGAGGTTGTTGATGAGTCCGAGGAAACCGGTGCGGCAAGTCAGCAAGGTCCCGTTCAAGGTGAGCGCTCCCTTCTTATCCTTTCCCATCTTTCCTTCTCGGCCGCCTTTGGAGTCGACTTGCAAGGAAAGGATGGATAGGCGTGGAAGAATGGTATGCTGACAAGCGAGTTTCTCGTTTCCAGGTCCTCGACGCGCCCGAACTCGCCGTGAGTTGTCTCACTCCCCGCTCAACGTGCAGCCAACGCATCCCCCGTCGCTTCGTAATTGACCTTGGGCCCTTCTTCGTGCCCCGCGCCCTCAGGACGACTACTACCTCAACCTGGTCGACTGGTCTTCGACGAATGTGCTCGGAGTCGGACTCGGCTCTTCCGTCTACACGTGGAGCGCGCAGACGAGCGAGGTGAAAAAGTTGTGCGACTTGGCCGAACTCGACCCGCCCGATTCGGTCACCAGTCTCAATTGGGTGCAGCGGGTGAGCAAGCCTGCTGCTTCCCTTCCGCCGGTTGGCAACCTTCCGCTCGTCCATGCCGCTGACGCTTCTCTCGGGGGCGTTGCAGGGGACTCAAGTCGCCATCGGGACCAAGAATGGGATGGTGCAGATTTGGGACGCCCAAGCCGGTCGCTGTATTCGGAAAATGACCGGTCATACTGCACGAGGTGAGGGCGTTGTCCCCTCCCGATCTCACAGCAAGGCTCTCTTTCTGACCATCCCCCCACCGACATCTCGCACAACAAAGTCGGCGCGCTCGCATGGAACGACCACATCCTGACGTCGGGATCTCACGACCGCCTGATTTACCACCGCGATGTCCGGATCAAGAACCACTGGGTCAACAAGCTCGCCGTGCACCGGCAAGAGGTGTGTGGGCTCAAGTGGAGTGATGACAACCAGCTCGCGAGCGGCGGCAACGACAACAAGCTCTTTGTGTTTGACAAGATGTCCGAGGTGCGTTCACCCACGAACTTCAGGAGGCGGCTGGAAACGTTTCAAGCTGACCTTTCGGACTGGCCCGCGTGATCCACCTGTAGACACCGTTGCACCGCTTCACGGACCACGTCGCAGCCGTCAAAGCGATCGCTTGGAATCCGCATCAGCACGGCGTCCTCGCGAGCGGAGGCGGAACGGCCGATCAGAAGCTGCGGTTCTGGAACACCCTCACCGGCAACCTGCTCCAAGAGGTCGATACCGGCAGTCAAGTGAGCAGACGTACATCCTTCCGTACAGCTTGATTCCTCGTCGAGGCTGACGTGGACGCTTCTCACATGGTTCGATTCGGAAGGTCTGCAACATGCTGTTTAGCAAAAACTCGAACGAGCTCGTCACGACGCACGGGTTCTCGGCCGGGCAAGCGCAGAACCAAGTCGTCATCTGGCGTTACCCTTCTATGCAGCAGGTCGCACAACTCGCCGGTCACACATTCCGCGTGAGTGCGCCTCCAGTTCTTTCGTCCTAGCGCCGCCCTGAGCATGCCTAACGTCCCCCTCTTCCTTGCCCCATAGGTCCTCTATCTCGCTTGCTCGCCCGATGGGCAGACAATCGTCACCGGCGCCGGCGACGAGACCTTGCGATTCTGGAACGCCTTCCCGAAAAGCAAGACGGAGCGGAAGACCGAGTCGTCCGTCCTGAGCCCGTTCGGGAGCATTCGCTGAACATGACAGCCAGGGCTTGTTCTCGCCCTCTCTCTCGTGCTTTTACCACTCCTACTGTTTCCATCTCCCTGCTTTTACGAGACCTCCCCTCTGTGCATGATCTGTTGCCAACATTTTTTTTTTCGATCCTTTGTTGCAACATGGTGATAATGACTACGCGTCCTCTGCTTTCTCTTCTGAACGCCTTAACAGGCCATCTAGTAACTGTAAATGAAGTGTGCGTGCTTGTCACCCTCGGCGGCCCAGCTGGCGGCGTCGAGGCTGCTCTGACCGGCGGCCCGCCGCTCGGCCTTTTTCCGGTTCTCGCGCCGGAGGTAGAGGAGGTTGAGTGTCGAAGCGACGATGATGAGAACGGTCATGGAGATGAGGACGATGGAGGCGCGGCGATCTTTTGGATGAAACGGCGGGCAAGTGGGTTAGTCGTTAGTCGCGGTTGTTCATCGAAGCAAACAAGGGCGGGACTTACACTCGGGACCTTCGTTCGCCGGGAAGAGCCATGTAGACTGGAAATCGTGTTCTTGAATGAGCGAGTATTGCATCCTGAAGGGATGACGGGACAGGAGGACTTACAGCGATTCCGCCCGAGTTCGTTGAGATGAAGCCCAGCGCAACGGCAGACGCTTTCCGGTAATGACCGGCGGAATTGTTTGGCACTGTGAGCCAAGAGTTAGTGTGTTTATACGTCTGAAGCAGAATGTCGCGTCGGCTTACGCCAGGTGACGAGGGCCTGCGTTGCAAGAAAGGGAGCGTCCAAAGGAGGGGGAATTGATTAGCCTTCGTGTTCACTTCAACGGGTTGCGCCCGAGAATGATGACGCACCGGTGCCGTGCTGTATACTGCACTGACAGCAAGGAACAGCGCCGTGTACCGAACCGCCATTGCCATGGACTTGAAAAACACTGTCGGGGAAAGGCAGAATGGTCAGGGTGGCTTGACGAGGCAGGAGACTGACAGGAGACGCACTGATGTAGCCGACGAGCGCCTAAACAGAACGGAATGTGTCAATAGTCCGTCCGAGGTCCAGGAGTGCAATCGAGGATACTCACGAGCAGAGACATGAGGATGGCGCAGAGTCCGCGGCGCCCGTAGCGGTCAGACCACCAGGCGTTGAACATGGTCAGGAGGAACGCCAAGACGAATGGCGGGACGGTGAGTAGCTGCGTCCGGATCGGCGAATAACCGAAGGTTTGAACGATTGTCCTGCAAGATCCGTTGTCCGTTAGCTGGGCCCTGATAAGACTGCAGCCGTTTGAGCCCAACGCACGGTGTGAAGTATCCGAATCCATCTGGAGAGGGATTTGTAAGTGCATTGTCCTGGATCAAAGCAGTGCGCGGACCAAGCTTACAAAGAGTAAGGCCGTTTCCAAAGAGCGCGATGAAGAGCAGGATGACATGCGGGCTCGTCGCCGCCTTCTTGCATTCCGCCCAGCTGAACTTTTCCTCAAAGTCGTCGACGCCTGCAGGCGAGTCGAGCTTGAGTCGACGTGTGATGTGCGCCTTTTGCTCCGGGGTGAGGAACCGCGAGTGAGCCGGCGACCGCGGAAAGACGAAAAACATGACGATGCCGTAGAGTGCTGTGAACAATCCCTCGAGGTAGAAGATCCACCTGCACGTACCGATGAGTCGGTGATTTAGTATGGTGACTTCGGCGCGATTCGCGCAGAGCAGCACCGTCAAAGAATAACAGCGTTCGGAGTACTATCGCTCATCACTTACCGCCATCCTTCTTGCCCGCCCTTGCCGTCAAGTTTGACAATGGCTGCCGCCAACAGACCCGAGAAAGCGCCTGCGAGCGAGGCCGCCGAGAAGAAGAGCGAGATGCGGGTTTGAAGCTCGTGGCGTCGATCTGGTCGAGCACTTGGCACGTCAGCTCCCCCGGTCTGCCTCGGAAGGCCTCGCCACGACTAACAAAACATGGAGAGATATAACACGGTGCCAGGGAACAAGCCTGCTTCGCAGAGACCGAGGATGAGGCGTGCGGCGACGAGGCCGTGGTAGTTTTGCACCAAGCCGGTCAGGCAGCAAACGGTTCCCCAGGCGGTGATCATGGCGGGAATGGCGATATGTGCACCGATCTTCTTTAACATGAGATTTGATCTGCAGGTGAGAAGGGGATATCAGCGACCGTCGGAAAAAGGAAAACTCGGTGACAGAGCTCTGACCACGGAAGGCTGATCACGGAGTCGAAAAGGGCGGACTTACGGCATCTCGAAGACGATGTAGAGCACGTAGGTGCAGGTGACACAAATCAAATACTCGTGCGAGGTCAAATGGAGATCCTTCGCCAGCCCTGCGACTCTGAATGTGAGATGCGCATGATCAGGTTCCGCATCGCAACAACTTCAAGCCGCGCGGACCGCAACACTCCCAGAGAGAAATAGTTTCTCTGAGAGTATGGCAGCCGCGCCTGCCCGTGCAGAACCGCCAATTCGCGGGAAAACCAGACAGAAACGTACTTTGCGCTAAGTGCGAGGGATCCTTGGCGTCAGCGGATGCACCACTTGAGACGGGGAACCGATTCTCCCACTCACTTGCCACTGAGCATAGCATCACGGGAAGACAAGTCGACGATGTCAGCATCACTCCGGCGATACGAACGCGAGCCGTTCACTCGACGCACAGGTTGGACCGCTGTTAACGGAAGGACAAGTCAGAACTCGAGCTTCCAGAGTCGAGTCCGTAATGGGGCAATGCGTACATCGATGAAGTTGAGCAGGTATGCAATCGCCGCGAGTGGAAGTACAGTATAGTCGAGGCGGCGAACGGCGGCCCGGTCAAGTTCCCATTCCGCCGGCGTGAAGTCGGATGAGTCTTTCTGCGTGGGCTCAGGAGACGGCACGGGCGACCCCGTCTCGTCCAGGGACGGGTCTCTGATCTTTTCGTCGTCCTGGAGATGCATGTCCAGCTTGTATGCAAGGGAGAGAGCAAGAGGCGGTTGAAGCGGGCGGAAGTTGACTTGCACTCCAGCGGAGTTGCTTTTTTAGACGCACTTTTTAGGTTTTCTCCGCATGTGATGGAGTCCCTTGGCACATTTGCCGGAGCTCCTGCCGAAATGGACAGCCCCGGGCTGCCGGGGTTGCGGGGGGAATCCTGAGCGAACAGCAACCTGCAGCGCGGCCTTTAGGGTCTCTGTAGAGCAAGCATGGGCGACGTGCACAGAGCCCAAGCAAGAACAGCAGCCTTTGCGGCGCATCTAGCGCCGAGTGCGCCTCCGCCGGATTGGAACGCCGCCGTCGCCGACCTCGAGGCGACGTTTCCGGCCTCGCAGCTCTCGCTAGATCTGGAGACACGCAACCAGCACGGCCAGAGCTTCGGATCGCTCCTGCCCCCCGCGCCGCCAGCCGCGATCGTGCATGCTCTGTCGACCGAGGACGTCGTTCAAGTCGTGCGGATCTGTTCGCGCCGCGGGATCGTTCTCATCCCGACGGGAGGCCGTACCGCACTCGAGGGGCAGTTCCAAGCGACGTGCTGTAACCCACCGCCAGAACAGCGCTGGAACGGACCAGCTGGCAGCGACGAGGAGGCACATATCGAGGAGAAGAAACGAGCCTCAAGCCGGCCGACGATCCATGTTTCGCTCTCGCGGATGCAGGACATCCGACTGTACGAACAGGATTTCCAAGCCGTGGTTCAACCAGGCGTTGGCTGGAAAAGCTTGAACGAGCACCTGGCAGCACGAGGGATCAAGCTCTTCTTTCCGGTGAGTGCGCGCGAACCTTTACCGCAGACTCGCACTAAGAGGCCCTGTCTCCCGCAGGTGGACCCGGCGCCCGGGAGCGAGTTTGGCGGAATGGCGGGCGTTGCCGGCAGCGGTACCAATGCGGGTGCGCTCTTTTGAACCGCACAATCGTCGCGGGCTACAGCTGACCTTGGAGAACTGTCGGACGGCGCAAAGTCGGCTACGGAACGCTCCGGGCGGAGTGGATCCAGTCGCTCACGGTCGTACTGATGGACGGCACTGTGATCCGTACGAAAGGCGCTAATCGTGCCCGTAAGGCTGGGCGGGCCTTCCCTTTTCAGCTTCTTCGCGGCGGGATTCTGAATTTGCTTCTCCGGCTTGCAGGCAAGAGCACAACCGGATTCGACACTGCGCGTCTCTTCCTCGGCAGCGAAGGCACTCTCGGTGTAGGTGCTTCCATCACGGTTGGTCGTCTTCTCGTAAAGCATCTGACGGTCATACCCCTGCGCCGGCAGATCATCACCGAATTGACAGTCCGGCTCGCGCCCGTTCTACCGCTCAAAGTCGCCCTGACCTCGTTCCCGACCGTGGCTCAAGCGGTCTCGACTGTCGTCTCGATCCTCTCGGCCGGCATGACCCCGACTTCGCTCGAACTGCTCGACGGAACCTCGATCCGCGGTCTCAACCTCGCCAAATTGTTGCCCGAATCTCTACCGGAAGAACCGACCGTCTTGATGCGGTTCTCGAACCCGGACGACAAGGCCAACTTTGCCAACCTCGAGATTGTGCGAGGGTTTGTGCGCGAGAATGGAGGCCGGGATCTCAAGGTGGCGAAGGATGAGAAGGAGAACGATGACCTGTGGGCTGCTCGCAAGGTGCGCCCGGGTGTTGAAGATGGCTTCTTTCTGAGAGGGAACTCATAATCTGTCTTTGGTACCCGCGCAGAGCCAGTATTGGTCGCAGCAATTGCTCGTCGGCGACGGTTGCCGAACTCTGGTACGTAGGAATGTCAGGTGCACGCAGCCGCACGACGTCTCTTTCCTTGCTGACCCGAGTTGTCGAGCTTCCGACAGATCACCGACGCCTGCGTCCCGATCTCGCGCCTCGCCGAGTTTGTCTCGCGGTCCGATGTCCTTGTCGAGCAGTCCGGGTTGGTGGCGCCGATTGTGGCCCACATCGGAGACGGCAACGTCCACCGCGCGATCCTGTGGAAGGGCGCACCGGGGGAGACGGAACCGCCGAAAGCAGTCGAGAAGCTCGCGAAGCAATTGGTCGAGCTCGCGCAGGAGCTGGAAGGGACTTGTGCAGGCGAACATGGCATCGGGTGGGTCTTCCTTCGAAATTCGTACGCTATTCCGCGCTAATCAACCTCGACACATTGTTCGCAGGTTGACCAAGCGCAAGTACCTGCGAGCAGAGCTCGGCGAAGGGACTTTGGCGCTCATGCGGACGGTCAAGCGCGCTCTCGATCCGCTGAACCTGTTGAACCCGGGTAAGGTCATTTTCGACGAAGACGAGAATGTATAGCCTGTATATTTTATGATTCCCGCGCTTTGTTGTATGGACTATGGCTCAAGGGCGAGTTTGCAAAATTCATGCGCTCGCGGTCGCCCGCATCTTGGTCGGGCGAATCAGAATCGGGCACCCGGCGCGCACCGCCTCCTTCTCCTTGCACCGCCCCCCAAACAGCTGGCAGCTTCAGCGAGGCCAGAGGCTACACACAGCAGACGAGGCAGGACCTGATTGGCGACACTGCGATCCGAGCAAGTGCCCGCGTACTCCAGCCCACCCGACAGGGGACCAGCTCGAGCGGGAAACGGACAACTCTCGCCGTCCGCTGAGACGAACGCACGCCAAGCCAGCTACGAGGCGGACGAGCAGTACGGCGCGCATTTTCGAAGGGTGAGTCACCATTACCACGCACAGTCCAGGTGAGAGGGGAGAGAGAGCTGACAGTGACATGTCGATCAGCCGACACAGCACCGCCTCGTCGTGTCGCCTCAACTCCGAGCGCCCGACCCGCGTGCACAGAGGCTACGAAGCTTATCGGTACGAACTCTGATTGACCTTGATCGCGAGCTCGCCGGGACGAGATTGGCCCATTCGAGATGGACCCCGTACCTGCTGGCGAAATGTCAACCACCGCGAAGCAAATATCGCAAGCCGCCAGTCCGCGCACCGGACTGCAAGGCCTGCCCGGCGGCGGCGGCGAATCGCTGAATGGCCAGGGAGCGAATCCGCGGAAGAGGCCGCCCTCGCCCATCAACGTCTCGAGGCAAGACGCGCAGCGCCCGTTCGCGTTCGGCAGCAGCAGGCGCAACTCAACCGGCTTGAACAACCTCTCCGGCTACACTGGCTCGCCGACCAGCGATGTCCGGATGCTGCCCGCCATTCCGGCCGAGTCGGCGACGCGCTCGACGTTCGATACCGCCCTGCCACCGATCCGGGTCGTCCTGTCGCCTTCGACCGCTTCGCATGCAATGATGACCGAATCGCCCGTCACGTCTCTCGCCCCGATGACCTTCCAAGCCTCCTCCGCTGAAGTCGGACAGCCTGGACCGAACGCGGTCGAATCGAATCGGCCAAAGGGACGCGGAACGCTCGAACTCGAACGAGTCCTCGACATGTGGGCGGCCAAGACGCCGACCACCGCTGCTTTCCCGGGCTCGATCGGACTACCTTCAGCCGCGAGCAATACTACCTCGGGAGCAGCTTCGACATCGCAGCCGTTTTTGACGCATTCCGTCGTCACGGCCGAACCCGACGCGCTCGACCTCGCCGTCTCTTCCGTGCGCGCCGGTGCCACGCCGAATTCAGCTTCCGTCTTTGCCGATTTCGCGCAACTGGCGGCTACGCAACAACCTGGAACGGCGGCATCATCATCGAGGAACTCGCTCGGCGTTCGCGAGGGCCTGCCGCGCCGCCAACGGTCCCGGTCTGAGGCGGACCTGATGCGCCTCGATACGATGAGCCTCGGAGGCATCAGCCTCGGAGACTTTTTGAACGGCTTGTCGACTTCGAATGCACCGAACTCGCAGTTCTCGATCGACTTGACTCAGCCCGTGTCGGCGATCCCGACTTACGGCGGCGGTCAGCGTGACGAATCCGGTCAAGCGACAACAAGTCAGGGACTCCGTCTGTTGCCGCCTTCGGCACCAATATCTTTTGCCGTCAAGACGGTCCAGTCGCCTGCCGTGGCCGGTCAGCAACCGTTCGATTTCAGTCGCAACCTCGAACTTAAGATCTCGCACGCGCCGTCGCAGGTCGACGGCGAACAGCAACCGGGCGGCTTTCGAGCGAGGCGTGCACGGAGCCAGGAACCCGGACACCGGTACTCCAAGTCGGACGATCTGTCCCACCTGTTCTCGACCTTGTCTTCGACCGGTTCGGTTGCGAAACCGTCGCCGGCTCCGTCTCATCCTCAGCAGGCGCAGCCTTACCTGACTTCGGCGAACGGACACCTCGCGCCACCGTCGTTTGACCAAGTGCAGCAGTTTGGCGCGCAATCGACGGCTCCGCTCGCTCCAGCTCTCCAGCTCATCGCTCAGCAAGTCACGCCGGCGGCGGCCAGCGGCCAGCAGGACGCGCAGAGTTCATCGAGTCGTCCCGAGTTTATTCACCTCCCGAACGGCATGACCCTACCGATAGCCTATTTCGCGCCTCTCCCGCCTCCTCCTCCTCCCTCTCAGAGTCAGCCAACTTCGTCGGCGCCACCTCCTCCTCCTCAGGCCTCTACTTCAGTTGTTCCGGCCCAGTCCGATCTGCCGGTCCAGCCGAGGTTGCTTCCCGAGTTTTCGCCTCAAGGGAACGCGCTCGCACTCGCCGCTGCCCAGGCTGCTCAAGCACATGCAGCTCAAGTCGCCCAGGCTGCCGCCGTCGCGACGATGCAGTTTAGCAACGCCACCGCCTCCACCAGCGCCGTCACCACGAGCGACGCGAACTTGCACCCGTCCTTCCTGCCGAACCCTCCCGGGCCTTACAACATCAACGCCGTGGGACCCGGTGGACCGTACTCGTATCACTCGCCTTCTGGTCAATCGCTCGTCTTGCCGACGCCGCCGCCGATGCCCATGCCGGGCGCGAACAGCAGCGGGAAGCCGAAACGGGCACCTCGCACTACGGCTCGCGCGGCTAGCGGCGGCGGCGGGAGCAGCAACTACTTTGAAGCGGATCTGGACGAGATGAACTCGAGCGGCGAGGATGACGACGACGACGATGCGGACGAGTACTACGAAGACTCGCCGAAGCACAAGAAGGCCAAGTTTGCTCCGAAACCGTCGTCCTCTTCCAGGGCAAGTGGCAAAAAGGCTGCGGCGCCGAAGAAGCGTCCCGCGCAAGCGAAAGCGTCGATCGCGGACGGACCGAAAGGAAACGCCGACGGCAGTCCGGATCACGACGACGACGACGAGTATTCGCGCGAGAGCAAGACGACCCGGGCGACGATCGATGCGGCTCAGCGGCGCCGGAACGCCAACGCCGTCGCCAAGTTCGTGTGTGAACTGTGTGGAGAGACCTTCACTCGGCGGTACAACTTGCGCGGACACCAGCGTGCGCACAAGGGCGAAAAGCCGTATCAGTGCTCGTACGACGGTTGTGACAAGGTGCGCGGGGATTGCGGCTCTTGTCTTTTTTGGCCGCACTGAGCGATCGCTTACTCAATCCCGACCCGACGGCCTCGCAGTCCTTTGCGCGCGCTCACGATTGCAAGCGCCACGAGTTGCTGCACCTCGGCGTGCGGAAATACCACTGCTCGCCGTGCAAGCGCGACTTTGTCCGCCTCGACGCGCTGCATCGCCACCGTAAGTGTTATCTCTCTCGCAATATATCGTAACCGAACTGACCTCCGTTCGCCCGTTGTCCCCGCAGATCGCAGCGAGGTCGGCCAGTCGTGCGTCAAGCAACTCCGCGCCGAGGGCGTGATGTTTGACGACCAAGGCGTCGCCATCATGTAGCCCCGGCCAGCTTTTTCCGCTTCCCCTCCATCTATACAGCCCGTTTGTACTACTTCCTATCCACCTTGCCGCCTCCGCCAGCTTTCGCTTCGCCATGTCGTTTTTTCCCAAGCCGAATCCAAATGTTTGCTACGCTGCCCTCCGGACCGGTATACCTCTCGTACTTTGCGATTCCCTCGAGTGTCTAATTCCACACTGTCCTCCTGGCCGACCACTGCGTGCGCGTGAAAGACTTTCCTCTCCCTGCTGCACCGCCTCGGAGCCGGTCGCCCTTGCGTCCGTTGTGATCGGCGTCGAGCGTGCTGCATCTCGCTTTCAACAAACTCGAATGCCCTGAGCAGCACTTGCAGCTGTCTAAGTGAGCTATTAACTACGACGACTGCTGCCCTAGGGCTCGACGCCAGACATCCAACGCAAGACCGACCTGTGACCTCACCCAACTTTGGTCGCCGGACGATTCACGTTTGCCGACCTCTCGCACGACCGCCGAGCCATAGTATCGAACTCGATCAAGGCACAGTCGGATTCTACGCGTCGAGCCGAGCTCCCACCATTCCTCCATCCCCTGCAGAGCGGAACTACACGCCAAACCCTTCGTCTTCGATCACTTCTCGGTCAATCCGCCGAACACCGCTTGCCTGAGCGTGAGAGAGAAGCGGCGCGCCGACTGAGGCACGTGGGGCCATGTCGTCGACTGTGGCGAGCGCGTCGGCGAGCGCATCATCCAGTGCGGCAGCAGCCAGCGCAACCACTCAACCGGCGAGTTATAAAGTCATCGGCGTCCTCCTCGCGGTCGGGAGCGGTCTCCTCATCGGTGGGAGTTTCATCTTCAAGAAGAAAGGATTGCAGGCCGCCGAGCGAAAATTCGGAGCGGCCAAGGGCGAGGGACACGAGTACCTCAAGTCGTGGTTGGTGCGTTCGCTGCTTTCGCTTCAAATGGCTCGCCGCTCGAGCTGACCGCTTGGCTGCGCTCGAACAGTGGTGGACAGGAATGATCGTCATGATCATAGGCGAGCTCATGAATCTGATCGCTTACAGCTTCACCGATGCGATCTTGGTCAGTTTCCCCTCCGCTGCAGAGCTTCACCGTTGGCGCGCACATATCTAATCGGAGATGCTGAATTTGCAGGTCACGCCGATGGGCAGTCTGGCCGTCGTCACCTCCGGTATTCTCGCCCACTTCATCCTCAAGGAGCGCCTGACCACCTTTGGCTGGCTCGGCAGTACGCTCTCGATCCTCGGCTCCGTCATTATTGCGCTCAACGGCCCAGCAGAAGAAACCTCGACCACGATCCAAGCCTTTCAGAAGAAGTTCCTCTCGGTCGGGTTCCTGGTCTGGGGCAGCCTGTGCCTCGTCTCGGCCGCCGGGATGGTCTTCTTCGTGGCGCCAAAATACGGCAAGAAGAACATGCTCGTCTACATCACCATCTGTTCGCTCCTCGGCGGACTCTCGGTCGCCTGCACGTCGGGACTCGGTGGCGCCATCCTCACCTCGATCCGGGGCGACTCGAGCCAGTGGAAGCAATGGTTCATGTACTTCACGCTCGCCTTCGTCATCACGACTCTACTCCTCGAGATCAACTACCTCAACAAGGCACTCGCGCTGTACAATAGTGCAAGCGTTACTGCCGCATGTGAGCCGTCTCTACAAGCCCGCCGAGCTGAGCCGTCTGACCAAAGCTCACCTTGTCGTCCACGAACCGCAGATTATGTCATATTCACTTCCTGTACACTCATCACGTCAATCATCTTGAACTCTGGCTTCCACGGAGCGAGTACGACTTCGATCGTCACCCTCGTCCTCGGTTTCCTCGTACGTGGGAACCTCTTTCAGCCAGCGCGCAAGCGCGAGCGCAACGGTCGCTGACATCCTCGGTCGCTTCACAGGTCATCGTGGTCGGCGTCGCGCTGCTGCAGCTGTCCAAAATCGAACCTGAAGACGTCAAGTCGGGCATGCTCGATGGCAAGACCAGTCTCTTGCTATCTGCCGCTCGCTCCGAAACGACCCATCACGCCGACGACGACCCAGGCATTGATGCGATCCGAGGCATTTCGGGAGTGGCGGGCACGATTCACCGTGCCATCTCAATGAGGAGTCGCGGATCGCGTAGGTCGACCGGTGGTGGTCGGATGACTTCGGTGGACCCGTTCCATCCCGAGGAGATGGGGATGCGGCAGCGTGTCGGCGGCGGCAGGACCGGCGCCCCGGGAGCGATGTGGAGTGGACCGGCAGAGGCGGGAGGAGAAGTGCGGCGGTATGATCTGCGGGATGAACCGATACGCTATACGGAGGAGCCCTCGCCGTGAGTTGTTCTCTTCTCCCGCTTCCCTCGACGCCGTCGTTTTCCTTCTCCCTGACTCTTTTCTCCTGCAGCATGTCTGCCACTCAGACGGGCGAGTCAGTGCTGCCGACTCGGTCCTCAGAGAACCTGCGTTCGGACACGACGAGGGCGAATTCGGCCATCCAGTTCAGCGAAACAGATCAAGTCCATCGCTGTGCGTAGCTTACTACCACGGCTCTCTTTAAAGTCGGTTCTCGTGAGCTGACCGCCTATGGTCTCTCCAGACACCTCCAAATGGAAAAAGAAAGGCGGCAACGCTCACCACCTCGAACTACGCCGCCCAGCCGGGTCGCACGAGCATCAAACGGGGTCGACTCCCCTGACTTCTGGCGACATCACTTCAGCAGGCGTCGCCGGTGCCCAGGGCGACTTTTCGGCCGCGCGCAGCGGCTCCATCTTCGCCTCGAAGGCGTACCATGATCCTTACGCAGAAGGAGAGAACGCGGAAGACAACGGCGCGTTCTTCCCGACCGCTCGAGGTCACTCGGGCTCCTCCCTCGCCGGGCGGCTCGGGCAGGTCTTTGCTCCGTCGCCGAAAGCGTCGGCTCATCCGCCATTCGACTTTGAATCGCACGGTCCGAGATCACCACCCCCATCCGCGACCAAACATCGCTTTACTACCCTTTCTCCGTTCCGTGGCAATAGTGGCGGCACGAGCGGCGGGGACCGGAACCGTGCCAACTCGCGCGAGCGTGGCGCGAGCGATCACGATCACGGGCAGCATCGAGTGCCTCACCCGCGCGGTCCGCGAGACATGCAAGCGCGGGACGAAGAGGCCGCGCTCGTCTCGCCAGAGGACGACGACTTTAACGAAAAGAGCGACGACGAACACGTCAATTTCGGCGGTCGTCTCGAGCAGTACGACTCGCGGGATCAGCTCTGAGAGACTTATGTTATGCATCGACCACGCTGGCGACTAGAGGCGGCGCGCGCGCGCGCTTTTGTATCAGTATTGGTCTCGACCGTTTCCATTGTCCCTTCGTGTACCCGTTCTCGTTTTCTCCTCCTACATATCATCTCTGCAACTTGCACATTGCGCAATGGACGCTGTCGTTTAACGAATTTGCTTGCGCGCCATTTCTGCGCCGTGTATGGAAGGACTACTAAGAGAGCCGGCCCTCGCTCGTTCCGTCCCGCACGCATCCTTGCCACTCGGTCCTCCACGCCTTCATCTTTTCCCGCAACCCTTTCAACCGGAGCGTCTTGCGGATCCAGCGGAGCAGGGCGTCGTCCGATTCGACGAAGAAGTAGGACGAGAGGCGGGAGAGGATCGACTCGAACGAGGCGTTGGCAGAGGTGAAATCGTCTGCACAGGTGGAGGGGTTATCAGGACTTGTGTCGTCACGGGCAAGGGAAGAGAGAGGAGCTGCTCACGCTGGAAGTGCCAGATGATGGCGACCGCGGTAACGACCAGGAAGTCGAGCCCTTCGAGGAGGAACCCGTCCCATAGGCGCAACTGAGTCGCGAACGGAACCGAGTTGGCAAAGAGCGTGATGTACCACTTGGTCCCGTACGCCGAAGTCGAGATCATCTGCTCCGCCTGTGGTGACGAGTTTTCAGAACTTAGCTGGTCGTTCCCCTGAAAAGTAACGCTAGATCCCGGCTGTGTGACTCACGAACGCGGCGTGAACGGCCGGCATGAGAAGCTCGACGAGCCGCTCTTGCACGTAAAAGGCCTCGTGCAGTCCTGGGAACCCCGGCGCAAAGATGTGACTCAGTCGGTACTGGTCAAAGAGGCGGGCGAGGCCGGCATAGGCACGCTGTGCGCGGAGGAGGAGCGTCTCGTGGTCAGCAGACGGGCGACGTAGTGGCGCCTCGACAGCATCAGGAACAAGTCTCAAAAGGACAAACGCGCACCTCTGGCTCGAAATAGCATAGAAGGGTAGCGGCGATGGGCCCCATCCCTTGACAGTACCCGCCGACATCTTCGCTCCTCAGCCCGAACGCATGCAAGACGTGGAAGAGCGCGCGCTGGCCCTGACCGTAACGAGTATGGAACAGCACGTGGCCCGAGATAGTCCTCGGCACGTCGAGATCGATCTGGACATCCTGGACGTACGGTTGCTGCACGAGGCGGTGGTACTCTGCCTCGAGCTGGACGACCGTCGGAGCCCGAGTGCGAGTCTCGAGCGCGACTTCGTCGGCCATCTTTTCCATCATGAGACCCCACACGGCGCGTCGCCACCGATCGGGAATGCCCTTGAAAACGCGACGCTGCAGCCGGCGGTACTTGCCACTTTGACCCCCACCTCCGACGGGCACTCGACCTTGCCACCAACTCGGGGCGACGGTCCAGTCTTGGGCGTTCCCGCCCGAATCTCGTCGCGCGACCGAGAGCATGCTCGCCCATTTGTCGATCCGTTTCGTCTCGAGGGCAATCTTTTCTGGCGCCAACGCCGTCGTCGGAAGTAGTGATACAGTGGATGCCCGGTGCGCGAGTGATGACATTTCCCGGCGCTGCTCCGCTGCCGAAGGTGGTGGTGGTGCTGGTGGTGGTGGCGGAGGAAATTTGGCCGAGTGCCGTCGAGAGGATGACAAGTTCGGCAAGATAGAGAATGGTGCCGAAGATAAAGTAGCGAGGCGGTTGTGTTGGCAAGCGAGAGCTGCCGGGTGCGAGTTGGAGAAAAAGCCGTAGCTGCCGGCCGGGAGATCGTTAGCGATTATTCTTCAGATCTCTCAAAGCCCGAAGAAGGGTGCGCGACTCACCGATCAACGCGTCGCAGAACCTTGTCGGCTTTGGCGGCAAGGTCGGGATCATTGGGAATCGCCAGCTGGTGCGGGTGCGGCTTTGGCGATTTGGGTGGCAGGTCGCGATCCGGATCGAGTCGCAGAATGATGCCATCGCGACTGCGCTCTTTCCCTTCATCCCACCCATCTCCGTACACTCCCTGATCATCGAGACGAGCGTACAGTTGCTGAACCAACGCGGCGACGCCGTCTGGATCTGTCGCACTGTTGAAGCAAGCGCCCGAAGCTGGGTGCGGAGTCGTATGCGGAGCAGGAGGCGCTCGTTGATTGTTATTGGAAGAGTTGGAGGTCGCCGCTGAGAGAGTGGACGAGACGGAAGCGCTGTGGGACATTCCTCCGTTCGACCGAGACGGCAAGCGCGAGGATGGATGAGCGGACGGGTAGTCGATGATCGGAACGGGAGGCGCGGGCGACGGGGGCTCGAGGTACGGCGCGGTGGACCTCCTTCCCTGCGACTGTATCGTTTCCGGGAGCGGAGGCGGGACTGCCAAACTGGCTGACCGTCCCTTGGCGGCTGCTGCGTGCCCGTTGGTCGCGATCGCGTGCCAGTCGCCCGGTCCGGCCACCTGCGCCGACTTTGCTCGCGGACGGGGAGAGGAGCTCGAGTCGGAAATTGGGTTCTGCGGGTGGCCGTTCCCGAGGGCGCCGTAGTTGCCCTTCGCGCCGTTGCGGTGAAGGTGATGACTACCGGCGACGACCGCAGGAGGAGTTGTCGCTCCTGATCGACACCCGGCGACCGGCGCTTGGTGGACCGCATCAGACCATGCATTCGCACCTCGCTCCTTGACTGGCGTAGCAGGCGTATTCGGGTCGAATGAGCGGACCGAACCCTGCCTCGATCTCGGTGACGGCATGTAGTTGACCTCGCCCGCGCCGCCCCCGGTCGTGTCGATCCCGAGCTTTGAGCCCTGGAGGGTCTGGCCGTGCAGCTGGACTGGCGCATCATGATCCGGGAATAGTGCCTGCGCGACCTGATCGTTGCCGCCGTTGCTGCTCATCATCATCGCTTCGTTCCGACCGAGCGAGTGCCCGCACCGCGTCTTGCGCTCGGCCGCAGGAGCGCTACGAGTCTGATCGTGACGGTCAAAGAGTGCGCGAGCTTCCAGCCTTCGAGAGACGGCGGGTTTTGAGTGTGCCTCGTTCGATGGAGTCGCGGGGTTGGCGAAGGTGGCGCGGAACGGCTGACAGCGAACCGCGAAAAGCCGGTCGTCGACTCACGTAGGCTCACAATGCGCGCTTCCCCGTGTGTAAGGCGTATGGTCAAGTCGCCTCACTGTGTCCCGAGCATGCGGTACGGTTGCGCCAACTCTTCTCGTGTCTCTGATCGACAACTTGATGTCGATCGAATGCTGCGCGCCCCACGTCCCTCTGCGTGGCGTCGAGCAAGGACTTTTCTGAACTCGTCGGCTCCGAGCTGGTTCCTTCACTAGCAGCCAAAAAGTAGAGCTTGCGGGAAGGAGACCTCGGAAGCACTTCCGCACTGCATATGCCTGCAGACGAGAGTCCGCGGGCGGTGCGAGTTGAGAAGGTCTAGCGATTGCAGAAAAAGGTCTAGTTCAGGCAACAGGTTGTAGATGAATACAAGTATAAAGAGGAAGGAGGTGAGTCTCGACGGCGGTGAATGTCGAGAGGGCGACGGCTTGGGGGAAAGGGCCCGTTGAAAGGCCGTGTTGGGCTGGAGTGGAATCCAGAGAAAGAGAAAGGGGGATTGTTTTTGAAAGCCGCCGCGCTCCGGAGGGTGAATCCATAAGACATTCGCCGAGAGATCACGCTCGAGAGGGTCCTCCATGAGATGGTCCGCAGTAAAGACGGCAGATTAGGGCGCGTACCGGAAGTCGGGATGCTTCTGCCCCAAATCGGCGACTTCGCTCTCCGTCTTGCCTTCGATGCGGTGGTCGTCGCGACCAGCCGCCTTGGCCTTGTTCTCGCGCTTCTGCCAGAGCAGCAACCCGCCGACGAGGAAGAACATGGCGACCGAGTTGGCGAGGTTGAAGGCGTTCCCGGGGAGGTACCGCGGCCCGTCTTTCGCTGCAGAGAGACAGCGCGCGCGCGCAAAAGAGGGTCAGAGAATCGGATCTCTCGAAAAGACAATTTTTTTCGCAGCACTCACGCAAGAAGGTCCACGTCGCGATGAGACCGCCGCAGTTGCCAGCAAAGACGGTCGTCCCGATCGAGGCTGCCCGCGCCGTATCGGTCGTGACGTTCGCCGCCGACCAGGCCGTGCACAGCGCACCAAAGTTGAAGCATCCGAGCGCGACCAAGAAGGCGGCGGTGTAGCGCAGGTGCGGGTTCAAGGTCGCGACGTAGAGCGAGAAGCCGGCGACGAGGGGCGGGACCGAGAGGAGCAGGTACAGGCCGCGGCGGCGCGTCTTCCAAGACAGGTAGCCCGTCGCGAGGGTCATGAACGCTCCGCAGACATAGGGAGGGACTGTGCGGAGTTGTTGGTGGATGGTCGACTCTTGCGGGTAGATGCTCCGCACGATCGTCGGCTGCGGCGAGGAAGTGGCGTCAGCTTATTTCCGCCCATTTGCGAGCCACGCAGATAGCTCGAACGCACCAGGAAGAAGCCGACGCCCTGAACGGTAATGTTGTTCAGAAGGAAAACGCACGCGATGACTGCAGATGGGAAAGAAAAGTCAGTGGTCGAAACGCACCGAAAAAAATCTCCTGCTTGGCTCACCGATCGTGTTGGTGTTGAAGATACCAGCCCGGACAGCCTTGCTGTGAAGAGCATCGATCGCTTCGCTCTGGCCAGGCTGCTCAGCGACGAGCCGGAACTCGGCGAGTTCGCGTTCTTCCGGCGTGAGCCACTTGCACGCGGACGGCCGGTCCGACATGAAGAACCAGCAGAATGCGCCGACGCCCATTGAGATGATCCCTTCGATGAAAAAGATCATGCTGCAAGGGGTGCGCATTATAAGCCGAAGACCGTGCTGCAGGTTTGCGAGTCGGATAAACACTCACCGCCACTCCGTGAGCCAGCCGATGCTGTTGATCTTGAGGATTCCGGAAGCAAGAAGTCCTCCCACCGCACCAGCGGCAGCCGTGCAGACAAGGAAGCATGCCTGAGGGGGACACGTGAGGCAGGGGATCAGTCTCAAAGTCGCTCTCATGATTCGGTGCCCGAAGAAGGACCTACCAAGCGGAAGCCCAGCTCGTCTTTGCGGTAGTATCGCGACAGGTAGAAGCTGATGCCGGGGAAGACTGCACTCTCTGTAATGCCGAGGACTGTAGGTGCTCGCGCAAAGAGGAGTGAGCCGAGTTTCGTCACCGAGTTTGACAGAGTCGAAGCGAGACTCACGGAATCGCACCGCTATCGCGGCGCCAAAAGTATGCACGAACGCCATGACGAAGGAGAACAGTCCAAAGAGGAAACCAAAGAGCGGTAGGGTTTTCCCCGGTCCCCACCACCTGCGAAAGGGAATCAGCATTGTTCCGTCGACTCGCCAGGAGGAGGACCCACTTGGTGAGCATCTGGCAAGGTAGTTCAAAAACAATATATGCGACGTAGAAACTGCAAGGAAAGGGCGACACTGTCAGAGCTGGAACCTCGAGCCAAAGGCATCTCCAATAAAACCGGACTCACGCGGTGAGGAGGATGTTGTAGTCGTAGCCCTTTAGGTTAAGGTCTCTTTCAAGTCCAGCAATGCGAGCATTGCCGATGTTGGCGCGCTGCAGAGATGTACGAGGTTAGGGAACAGCCTGTCGTACCGAGCAAGCAGTCCTGGGCGAAACGCTCACGTCCTGTTTGTCTCTCGAAGCGTCAGCTTGGAATTCGAGCTCGCCGCGCATGCTAGCAGCGAAAGCATACAAATACGTACGATAAAGCACCAAAGGTATAGCAGACTAGCCAGGGGCAGGATGCGCAAATCGATCTTGCGACGAAGCCGCGCCTCCGCCTCAGGGTCGATGTCGGCGAGAGTTCGTCGCAGTCGCGCAGGGGCAACCGAATCCTCTGCACATGTCACGCGTCAGTACCCGAGCTCTGTCCCACGAGAGTGACGCGGCGGAAGAAGGAATACGTTGTCGGCTATCAGACCGCGAGGAGAGAAGTGACGCACCGAGCTGCAGAGACAACTTCTTCTCCAGATCGGAGCTAGCTCTTGATGACTCCATAGACGGTTGACGGTGTCGTTGCGGGATGTGTGGCTGCAGGTGGATTCGCAAAAGCCGAGGGGAGATACCGGAAGGAAGCAGGATCTGCAATCTGTTCGGACCGCTGGTCGCGGGGTGGCGTTGTCGGCGGGATCGGTTTAGCCGTACTCAGCAGCAAGTAGAGCTTCACGAATGCAGCTGTCTTTAGCCTGAAGCACCGGAATGCAAGTTCCGGGAGCAGTTGAAGAGCCAGGCAGCGAAATTTTAGCAGATTCGCGAGCACGCCAAGTCAACGCCGTGCTCCCCCAGACCGATCGCTCTACTCCTTGGCGTCTCCGCGCGGATGTCGGTTTTGCCGGGGGACCTCTGGAGAGCCTGCAGCCTTCGTGTGGAGAGCCAGATCAAGGAAAAACAGCAGCCTGGAGAAAGCTAGAGGGCGGAGACGTGGGCCAAAGTGATCGAGAGTTTAAAGGAGGCGAGGGAAAACTTTCACGGTAGCGTCGAGCGTCGGGCTCGCCTGCAGGAGAAGCAGTTCTGACGGGCGCAAGTGAGCGTCGAGTCGCCCAGTGCCGAAGAGGATGCAAGGGAGACGTCGCACAAAATGTCCGAGGCCATATGGACAAGAGCTGAGCGCTGAGCACAGACCGCTCCGATTTACGTTCAGCTTCAGGCAGCCCATGAATCTAGGGGAGCTGAAAGAGGTGTTTGCAGCAGGGTCTATGTCGAAGGTGGTAACTTAATGAGCGGGTTGTCCGCGAGACCATGAGGGTCTCGGCGAGGCCGCTCGCGGTCAAAGAAACCAGCGAAAGCAAAGCATTCTGTCACCCTGCAGAGACTTGCCAGCACTCATGACCTCATGCCCAGCAGATCCATTTTGCGCTATAGGCTAGAACAAGACGCTCGGAAATTGCAGAAAGGTGGTACACGTCTGCGCCGCGCTGCGGGTATTGCTTCATGACTGACGAGGTGCTGTTCGCCCCTCTGACCCTCGGAAGGATATCCTGCACCAACAGACCATCTGTTTGGTGCCCTTTGTCAGTCCCGCTCTGTTCCAATACTATCGGGAGGGAGCGCTGCGCAACGTAGAGCGCAGGTAGGTATAGCGCGTCAGAAAGCAAGCTCCTCTCTTTGCGAACACCCTGCGCAAGAAGCATCGGCCTAGACTTTGTCGCTAGGCCAGTTGAGCATCCACGTAGCATGCGAGGCGTTGCCACAGTCCTTCAGCGCTACGGCAAGAGGATCCTTGCAGCACCCGAGTCAACGGAACGCGCAAGAGTAAGACGGCAGAAACAACAGTTTGCAGTTCAAACATAAGACCATACACGCTTCAGGACACCCGTCCGATCAGTGAGTGTAGACGAACTCGGGATGCTTCTGCTCCAGGTCGGCAATCTCGGCCTGGGTGCGTCCTTCGAGGTAGTGGTCGTCGCGGCCGGCCGCCTTGGCCTTATTCTCGCGCCTCTGCCAGATCCAGAGCCCGCCGGCGAGCACAAACATGAGGATGGAGCCTGCAAGGTTGAATGCGTTGCCGGGCACGTAGCGAGGTCCGTCCTTGGCTGTGGTGGAGAAAGACTCGTCAGCGAGTAGAACAGAGCGCGACCTTCTCGAGTCCATCTCGACTTACGCAGGAACGTCCAGGTCGAGATGAGTCCGCCACAATTACCGAAGAAGACAGTGGTGCCGATGGCCGAGGAGCGAGCCGTGTCGGACGTGACGTTCGCCGCCGACCAGGCCGTGCAGAGTGCTCCGAAGGAGAAGGCGCCGATCGCGACCATAAAGGCGGCGGCGTAGCGGACATGGGGATCCAGCGCTGTGAGGAGGACGCGTTAGCTCACTTGCTTCGACGAGCGAGTCAACCGGAAGCGAGTCGACAGAAGACGCACAGATAAGGTAGAGAATGAAGCCGAGGACCATGAACGGCGCCGAGATGAGCATGTACAGGCCGCGACGCCTTGTCTTCCACGCAAGGTAGCCCGTCGCGAGCGTCGTAGCCATACCAACGACGTAGGTCGGGACGGTCCGCAGCTGCTGCTGGATGACGGTCTCTCCCGGGTAGATGCTCTTGATGATGGTCGGCAGGAAGAAGCCAACGCCTGACAGCGCAGAAAAAATCAGCGCTGCACTCGTCAAGAGAGAGAACCCCGTGCGAGGAGGAGTCGGCGGAGCATGTACCTTGAACGACGCAGTTGTCGAAGAGGAAGATCAGACTGACGACTGCGGAGGAAGGCAACATCAGCTTCCCGTCGACGAGTCAAGACACCGATTCGACGCGTTCGCTCACCAATCGTGGTGACGTTGAAGATGCCCGACCATACAGCCTTGCTGTGCATCTTGTCAACAGCTTCGGACTGTCCGACGTTTTCGGCGACAAGGCGGAACTCGGCCAATTCGCGCTCCTCGGGCGTGAGCCACTTGCACGCAGAGGGACGGTCCTGGACGAGGAACCACGAGATGAGGCCGATGCCCATCGAGATGATTCCTTCGACCCAGAAGATGGCGCGCCAGCCGGAGATCGAGCCGATGGAGTCGATCTTGAGGATGCCCGAAGCGAGCAGACCGCCAACGGCACCGGCACCGGGAGCGCAAACGATGTAGCATGCCTGCAGTAAATTTCGGGAACGGATGAAGAGGGTGTCAGGGGAGTGTGCCAGATGACCGAAGGGACACACTCGAACGCACCAGTCGGAAACCCAACTCGTCCTTCTTGTAGTAACGCGACAGCAAGAATGCGAGTCCGGGAAAGATCGCTCCTTCGGCGATTCCGAGCACTGGAGAGCGGGCGGACGATGGCAGTCAGCGCCGGCGCGGCCTGGTGTGCAGTGCGAAAGGGAAAAAGACTGCGAACGCACTGAAACGGACTGCAATCGCAGCGCCGAAATTCTTGACGTACGCCATGACGAAGGTGAACAGGCCGAACATGAGCGTAAAGGCGGGAATCGTCTTTCCAGGGCCGAGCCATCTGTCAGGACGCCACAGTTAGCGCGGGTGACGGGAATCAAGGGTACTTGTTTCTGAGCTCACTTCGTGAACATTTGGCAAGGCAATTCGGCGGCCACGTAGGCGACGTAAAAGCTGCGAGAAGCGTCGTGAGCAAGAGAGGAGCGACGAGCAGAAGCGGATCGCAGGAGGAGGGAAACAGAGTGGACGGCACAAAGTGAGTGTCAGCCCAAACAGCCTCCATCGCCTTCCAGGGTGAAGGGGAGGCCATGCTTACGAAGTGAGAAGAATGTTGTAATCGTAGCCCTTGAGATTCAGACTCTTTTCGAGCCCGGCGATGCGAGCGTTGCCGATGTTGGCGCGCTGTAGAGATGTCGCGCTCCTGCCTCATCGGTGCACTGCGCTCGCGCTTAGGGATCACGACATTGCTGAGCGAGCGCATGCGCGCCTCGGGTCATCCAGACGAACCAATCTTTCCCCGCGCGCTGGTCCTACACCTCTCCATCCTTGCGGTCGAGTGCGCTTGCAGCACAGAGGGTGCGTGCGTCGCATGGGCGCCGGATGATGAGCTGATGGATGAAGCTGTTACGTGCCGGCAGGAGGCCGCCCGTACACGAAGAGCGTTTCATCCTCTCGAGTGGGCCGCTGTGTGCGCTGCAGCCAGCCGCGAGTCTCTTTGAGGAAAAGCAAGAGAGAGGTCCGATCGACCCTTAAAATTCGCTCGAGACAATTGCAAGTCGAGCCTACTCATCTGTAAACATCACCAGCGGCCTAGTCACTTTGCACGAAATTATACGATAACAGTGCCAGTCCACCCTTGCTGCTATGCGCTGCGGCGGGCCGCCGTCATCGCGCGTCTCGTCGTCACCAACTCCAGCTTGGTCCGCGGCGTTGCTGTGAGGGAAGGACTCTGATTAGACTCGTTCCCTAACCCTGATTAGAACTCCTCGCATTACCCTGGCTCGCTTCGCTCGCCCTCTCTCTCTTCTATCTCCTCCATCATTCACTTCATATCACACTCTCTCTACGCTCCTTAGAGACGCTCTAGTGTGCATTGATTACCCCTCGAAACGTCTACGGTCTATTGTCGGCAGAACCTACGGCCTTCCACCTTCGCGCGTTAGCCTCGCTTGCGCTGAACAAGCGCTCTGAGGCTTACAGTTGCGCGGCGCCTTGCTGTCGCCCGCCTCCTCTACGGCTGCCGCTACAGTTGATCGCGCAGAGCCCATTTCTGCTCAAGATTCCATAAGATGCTCCCCTCCCCGGCCAAGGTCATCCGCCACGGTTCCCGCGGCCACACCGCCGACGCGACGGCCGTCTCGTCTTCTGATCTGCCCCTCAAGGCCACCCTGTCGACCATGCCGGTCGAACTACTCTCGCTCATCGTCGAGATCATGTACGACGACATGTACCGCGCGCGCAGGTACACCAAAAGTCGCAAACGCGCTTTTCGCAGTGAAGACAGCTTGTTCGGGCTGCCGCGTGCGGCCCGCGAGTTCCAGTACATCAACAGCCTCCCCGTCCTCGCCACGGTCTGCAAGCGCTTTCATCTAGTGGTCATGAAGAAGCTTGTACAGGTCAGTCCAGCACCCTCGCCATCTCCTCCTTCCTCCTCTTCTTCCTCCGCAAACGCAAAACTGACACCATCTGAATCGCCTTGAATAGGTTGGCGACGCACACGCCCTGCAACACCTCGGCGAACTCGACGACACGCGGCGCATCGCTCTCGTGCCGAGCGTGCGCGTCATCGACCTGTGCACCTTTCCCCCAGCCATTCGGAGCATCTGCGAAGACTGCGTCCCGGACAACGCGCTCTACGTTGACAGTGATTGGGAGACGACCCTGTCGGATCTATCGTCAGAGGACCGCTCCCTTGCACGCTCTGACACCGATTCGGAGGACGACTCGCCCGACCCCGAGGTCCGACAGCCGATCTGGCATGCAGGCGGGATCAGCGTTCGAAGTGACCAGTACCGCCCTCGTCCTCTTCAAGAAGCGTTGAAGCCCTTTGCCGCGGCCGTCACCACCGCCCTGCAGGCCCTCGCCCGAGTCAACTCGTCTATCGTGCTTTGTCGGTTGCCGAGCACGGCCCTCGGCCACTCGCAACTCGCCGCCATCATCGCGTCCTGCGCCGCCTACGTCGCCGCCATCTGTACGAGGGCGCGAACAGTCCAGATCGAGGACCATAACCTACACAGGGAGCGCCCGCTCGTCGCGTTCCCGGGCCTCCTCCGTCTTTCGACCCTCTCTTCTCTCGCGTTCGAGAGCTACCGCCCGCGTGCTCTCGTCGCCCTCGTCAGCATCCTCGACTCGCTGCCCCTCCTCACCAACCTTAGCATTCGCTACCGCCTTCCGCCTCGCCGCGGTGTGTCCGACCCGCTCGACATACTCTGCAACTCCACGCCGTTGCCCCGTTTCGCATGCCTTGAAACGCTCGCCGTCTGGGTCCACGCTTTCACCCCCGGTTTTTATCGCCTCGTCGCCGCCGCCACCTCGGTTAAATGTCTCGAGATCTTGACCTGCGCACCCGGCACCGCCACCGCCAATGTCGATTCCACCCTTCACTTCGACTTCCCCTCGTGCCATTACCTCTGCCTGGTCGGCCGCGGCGAGGCTGTTGCCGACCTGCTGAACGCCTTGGCACGGCGTCCCATCCCTCTCTCTTTCCCGCTCCTCCAGGTGCTCCACTTCCGCCTTCCTGTAACTCGACCCCGCGACGTCGATCGCTTCGTCAGATCCATCTCCCGGCCTGTCGGATCAAGTCCCGCCCTCGCCGTGCATCTCGCCATCGCCCACTTCGGCATCGCCGACGAATCGTCATCTTCGTCCTCGGACTTTGACGAATCACCTGCAAACCGGCCAACGTTACCCGTCAAGGACCTCCAGATCTACGACTCCGCCTATGAGGAGTCGTTTGGTGCACATGATTTTGTCAGCACGGGGCGGATCGAGACCCTCCTCGGCGACATCTCGATCTCTCACCGTCGCAACAAGGAGTACGATTTCAACCCGAACCCCGAACCGTCCCTCGCGGGCGTGTACGATGTGCTCGACACGCTCCGTCGAGTTGCCGACCAGGCCCTTGCGACCGGTGATATCTCCCGTATGAGGGAGGTCTGCGCCGCCCTCCGCGGCGCTCGCGCTCTCCAGCCTTACCTCGACTGAGTATGTACCCCCTTCTTCGGCATGTCGTCCCATTCGCTTTCCCCCCCCCCCCCCCCTGAGAGTGCCTTTGTTGGCGGTTTCCCCAGTTTCCTGTAGCTTGTCCATAGCACTTGCTAATCTTGCTGTGTTCCGATACTCTATTTCACTCGCATGAGCGCCCGCAAACTTTCCCGGACCATCAAACCTTCCCGGACCATGACGAAAGCCGGCCGGGGTCAGCCGACACCTTCGTTTTTGCCGCCTCGCTCTCGATCCTCCCTCGTACACCGCTTTCTCACCCATGACCTCTTCCCTTTCCTCCCATCACGGCATCTTCCTTCCTGTACGGAGAAGCTGTTTCTTCGATCGGACCCTTTTCCGTGCTCACTCATTCTCATCAGGGGCGACGTGCTTCGTTCGGCAAGGAAATCTCGCCGCATGCTGAGCTCGGCGGGTTTGTGACCTGCTAGAAACTGCAGCCTCTTTGGCGCTGGCAAGTCCTGCTCCCAGCGCGGTCCGGTTTAACCCAGCTGCGAGGGTATGAGCGAGAACCGATGGCGAACAATGGAGATACGGTTCCCCCACCGCCTCGTTCTCCTGGGAGCATGACCGCCTCCTCTCCTGAAGCAGATCCTGACCCCGCGGTTTCTCGCCGCAACGTCCCCGAGTCTCTCGTCAAGAGATTTCTTCGCAAACGTCGATCATGTCTCGCGCCGTTCTGTGGCGAGGAGGAAGAAGTGGTGGACACGATGCTCCGTGGCGAGGAGAATTTGCTTTGCAGAGAGGTGCAGGGCCGCGCTCTTATGTTCCGGCGTGACGGCTCCTCCTCGATGTCGATGGACCGGACGAGAATCTCCCGCCGCGAGCCCATCTCCTGGGTAACCGCGACCAGGCCTCTCAAGCTTAAGGCAAATGAAGATGGTCAGCCATGAACGAGGATATGGAGTGACAGCGATACCGACTTACGTGTAAGCTCCGACGACCTGGAAGATAGGGTCGACATGCTCCTCCTGATGCGGACCCGTGGTTGAGATCTCGACGACGGCCGCAGCTTCCTTCAGCGACCGGACGCGCGGAACGCCCCGTAAGTTCGAGCGAGTGCGGCGGATCGGGCACGCGAAGAGCGGCGGCGCCTCTGGTCGCATCGGAAGATGTCGCCCTCGTAAATGCGCATCAGCCCACGAGCGACGAGACTGACGCGGAAAGTCGAGCTCGCCGTCCTTTTCGGAAGACGCAGCAAACAGCCTCGTGCGTGCATATCGAGATATAGTCGCAGATCGATTCGCCATCGTCGGGAAGATGACGTCGCGCAAGGTCGGCACAAGCGCTCTTCACGGAGGCTGCTGGCGAAGAACCGCATCGTCCGCTCGGGGTGAAGGGTACGCGACGCGGTCGACGGCTCCGTGTGAAGATGCTCGTCTTGAGGTTCTTGAGCCGCAGTCCGACCGAGACGACCACGTCGGCGATCTGGGGTGGATGCGTTGTGGAAGATGTTGATAATTGCCGCCATGATCTCGGGCCTGCCGTTCTCGACGACTGCTTTGCCGTGCCGTGGATGAGCGCGGTGGGCACGGGCTCGGCGAGACTCCGGAAGTGATCGACGGTTTTCTGGTCATCTTCGACCTCGAAGCAGCTCGCCGAAAGTTCGAGGACGCGGGTGAGACCCTGTAGAAACGCAGAGCGTCGGTTTCGAGTAGCAAGAACGAGCTCCGAGGAGCGGAGAGACTCACGTCCATGCTGGTACCCGAGAGCTTCTCGCGATCGATTAGGATAACGACTACCGGCTTGACCCGCGGGCAGAGGCGGTCCTGTTCCCGCCCGTCCGGCATCGCGAAGATGTTGACGGCCATCGACAATATCTTGTAGAGTCAAAGCATGAACGACCCGATCTCCTAGCTGCAGTTGTCGAGATCGCGGAGCGCGGTGCAGACTGATCGGAAGAGGCGGGCGACGGGGTGCTACGAGGCGATCTCACTCGAGATGCGGGTCCGGCGACAACGAGCAGCTGGTGGTTCTGCACGGGTCTGCGGTGCAGAAAGAGGTCAGCGAACTGCAAGCAAGCGTGCGGACGACAGGGAGAGAGGACGCGGGAGAGGCAAAACGCACATCTCGATGACCCCGCCGAGGAGGACTCCCATCCGGTTCCCGATCACGCCCGCCCCCGCCCCCTCTGGGAAGTGACGAGCTAGATTTGGGTTAGCGTCGACGTGAGCACCTCCATGACTTCCTTCTGATTGCGGCTCACCTCGCGGGCCGGTCGCATGGCACCATCCACTTGACGGCGGCGTCGAAAGACCGGCACATGATCTCGGCGTTGTGACTGAGTCCGCCCATCCTGCCCCGGGCGAGGCCGAGCGTCTTGAAGCCAAAGAGGAGGTTGCGGGACAAGAACCGGGCGTCCTTGATGAGGTCCGGACCAGGGTCGATCATGACGACCGCTTCTTGATCGGCTTGGCGCGCTCGATGTCGACATTCCCGAGTCGAAGGAGCGGAAGCCCCTCGGCATTGTTCTTCCTCGGTACGGATACGGCCTCGCTGTCGGCGTGGGCGCATCCACGTCTTTCGAAGCGGTAACGGCGCTACTCGAGGCTTTGGAGCCATCAGCCCGCATCGCTTCTTCGCCCTGCCCATCGACCTTCATCGCGTCGTCGGCGGCCGATTCCGTCTCCTTGCCCTTGCCCTTGTCCTTGTCGAGATGGCGCTTGTCCACTCGGCTTGCTCCTTCTCCCTCGTGGAACGGCATGCCTTTGCGGCAATTCGCGTCCAAGATGACGGAGGTGACCCAGATGCGCCGGACGAGCCGACCCCGGACAAAACATTGTTCGTCGTCAACAACCTCGCGCCGACCAACTCGTTCATGACACGCTCGACCGGATCGAGCCCGTCCGCGTTGCCTGGTTCGCGCACTGGCTCGTCACCCAGCGAGTCTCGACCGAACCGACCAACCACCAGCTCTACCAGCAGTTCCTCGAGGCGCTCCAGATGCCCGCGCTCGTCAAGCGCGTCTTGTACGAGACGTTCGTCAAACTCGCGACCCTGTTCAACTCCGACCGGACGGTCCAATCCTTGATCGAGCGCAATCTGCTCAAGAACCTCGGCTCGTGGCTCGACGGCCTCGTGCTCGCCAAGGACAAGCCGATGAAGCACTCGAACATTGCGTTCATTCAGCCTTTGATCGAAGGTGACGACTGGAACCGCCTCATCGTCGCGATCCCGTTTGTCTGCAAGGTCCTCGAGCAGTGCTCCAAGTCACGCACCTTCCGCTCGTCCAACGCGTGGTTGGTCGCCATCCTTGGCCTCCTCGTCGAGCTCTACCAGTTCGCCGAACTCAAGCTCGACGTCAAGTTCGAGATCGAAGTCTTGTGCAAGAGTCTCGACATCGACTTGAAGGACGTCGAGCCGACCGACATCCTCTGCAACCGCTCGCAGGATATCCCTGTTCGCGAAGCGCAGGCAGCCGAGCAAACTCCTCCGCCTGCGGCTCTCGCAGCCGCTGCCGCGGGAGGAGCCCGGCCGGGCATGTCGTCGGCGTCCGTCGAACTCGCGCTCGCCAACCTCGCCGCCCAGCGGGGACAACAACATCAGCAGCAGCTCGGCGGACACGACCTCGAGGAACACGCGCTTCGTGCCGGCTTTGGCAACGCGCCTGCGGGCGCCGCTCACCACGCTCTGTCCGCCGCCCGCTTGCAGGGCAAAGCCCGACGTTAGCCCTTACGCTCGCGTC
This sequence comes from Rhodotorula sp. JG-1b, assembly GCA_001541205.1. Taxonomy (NCBI): domain Eukaryota; kingdom Fungi; phylum Basidiomycota; class Microbotryomycetes; order Sporidiobolales; family Sporidiobolaceae; genus Rhodotorula; species Rhodotorula sp. JG-1b. The sequence goes on along the minus strand of KQ954479.1, from coordinate 155,246 downwards.
CAACAAAGCTGGTCACTCGCTGTCTCTGCAAGTAAGGTGCGTCTTTCCTCTTCTCGTGAAAATCGGCATCTCGTACCGACCCGCCGGTGTCCGCAGACACCGTCTCGGCTGCGCTCCAGACCCTGCCGGCTCTTGTCGTCTCCGACTCGCAACTGCCGATGTTTGCGACGAACCCGGCGCTCGAGCGCGTCGTTTGCCTCGCCATCGACCGTGCGATCCGCAAGATGATGACCCCCGCCGTCACGGCCCGCAGGTCGCCGCCGCCGCCGCCGTCACCGCCGAAACCGTCCTCCTGTCGAGTCCGCCCGTCGTGGAGAAGTTTGCGAGTCTAATCGCGGAGCTCGATAAGCCACTCGCCGCTCGAGCACCGGCCTCAAACCTCGCCGGCGTCGCTCAGGACGACGAGCTCCGCCGCCTCTTACAGCAGCTCCCGTTTGTCGCCACCAGTTCGCTCGCGATCGACGAGACGGCCCTCGCCTGCTCGCAAAAGGTCACCTAGCTGCTGTACCGCAGCGAGACCACGTTGGCGCGAGACGCCTACATATTCTTCCTCGACCTTCTCTGTACCATCTCGACCAGAAGTGAGTCCAGGCGGTCCAGCTCTCCGTGCGGTGCAGCTCTCCATGCGGACAATCAAGCTGATCTTCGGGTTCACCCACCCCCTTGTCTGCGTCGGCGACCTAACCCTAAACCCGTCGTCGGAACGTAACTTCAGTACAAGTCCATCGGCTCCGGGCCGACTCCAGCCTGATGCCCGTCGCGGTCGTCGACGCTCCCGCCTGCGAGTTTGACCGGGGACCCCGCCCCGCCGGCGTCCGAGTCGATGTTGACCTCGCACGACTTGTCGTCGGACTGATTCGTGCGATGAGCGAGAGGAGGAGGGTGGTGGCGGACCTCTGGTAGTGTCGGTCCCCGGGGATTGGATGTCAGGATCCCTGCATTAAGTACCCGTGATTGCTCCCACTGGAAGATGGCACTCACTCTTGGTTGCGCGCTGGGCGTCCCTGGCAGGCGAGTCATTCTCGTTCGAGCCGCCTGCGAGAATGAGAACCGTGCGTCAGTCGCTCCTCGCCGCGGACATCCCGACGTCGTTCTCCAACCCTTGATCCGCTCGACTGGCATGCTCACCTTGGCTGGCAGTTCCGCCCCGACTCGTCCTCGCGGCGAGGATTGGCTCGATGTGCGTCTTGATCGCCAACTCGACGGCGTCGACCAGCCACACTTGCAGCCCCAGGATCTCCGCGTTCCAGGCCGCCGACGTCCTGGGGTCGTATGCGAGGGAGTGAATGACCTCGAATCGGCGGCCGTCTAAGCCAACGAACGGGAAGCGGAAGGTCTCGTGCCTCCATTCGGCACCGTTCTCCGACGCGTCGTGCGTCCGCTTGCCGCCGCGGCGAGGAGGCGACGGCGGGAGGACGAAGGAGGGTCGGAACATGACTCGATGTAGGATGCGGGAATGTACACGCGTCGGAGTGTCAATGTGCACGCGGGGGGCGTGGCGCAAGAGCACGGATTACGTTGCGCCTGCGGTGCTCGAACGCGATTGCGCGACACGCGAACGCGCGTCCACTCGCCCGCAGACCCTCTTCTTGCAGGGAATCCAATACTCTCCTACCAGCGCTAGCTCTCTTTGGCTTGGTCAGACGCAGTCACACACTCGCCGAGTACCGTCTGTCTTGTTTCCGCCACGCCCAACGCTCGTCGCCAAACTTTTTGCTCAGCAGAACCATCAACCGCCTCGATCTCACGCATTATGCTGCTGGTTGATTCCTGAAATGCACCGCAACACTGGCTACACCCTCGCAACGCTCCGATCACGCCCACGACTGGAAAAGCTGTTGCCGCGCTGCTCGATGAGTTCGAGCGGAATCCGGTAAGCAGGGCTCATGCGCGTGTTTGCCAAGATCTTGGTATCGTACTGACAGCGGACAGAAGCAGTTCCGAACAGTCACCGTGTGCAAGGAGCACCAAGGACCGAAGGTGGACAATGCCGTGGTGCAGAGCAGAACCGCAGCCGCGTGGGTCTTTTCTCGCTTTCGCTCTCCCACTCGTCCGAGGTGCTCACGACTGCGGTACTAATCCGTTTCTATTCTCTATACTTTCGCAAGCCGGCCGAGGAAATACTCGCGCCAAAGAGAGGGTCAGCTCAAGGCGGAAGAACACCAGGCAAAGGTCGCCGGACTGCAGCGGCGGGAGAAAAGGCATAGGAAAGGTGCTCATCACGCCACGAGTGACGACGACGAGCACGAGTCGGACAACGACGGCATAGGCGCGACACGATCCGATACTGAGGCTCAAGAAGCCAGAATGATCCTGCTTGCCGAAAGGCTCCTTCTCGTCGCTGAGCCGTGTAGGCCTTGTCCTGCCCACTGAAGAGGCCCCTTGATCCTACAGGCGCAGCTCCAACAACCAACTACCGGGTGGGGAATGCTGTGCTGTAGTTGTCTCGTCGACAAGCGACTTTCGTTTTGCCGCGACGTCGAGACTGCGGGAAGTGCTCAGGCTCGCACTACGCTCTTCGAACCCGCTCCGACTAAGTATGCTGAGCACGTCAGGTCCGGACTGGCCGTGTCGGCGGTGAGTCCGAGCTCGTCCGAGGCTTCCAGCACCGAAGGTCCTACGCTTTCGGGAGGCTCACTTCTTGCTCTCGCGCTTGCAGTCTCAGATCGGACGTGGGGCATCGAGGCGGAGATGGTCCGTCTCGAGCTGCTGTCCGGCGCTGACGAAGGCTTCGACTAGCTACATGTCCTTGTGAGTCAGTGGCGCTTGACCGCTACAGCTTGGGGTCCTCCGGAGCTGACTCCTCTCGTTGGCCGTGATTGCGGCAGGGCGCCACTTTATTTTGAACCAGCGACCCTCGTCTCCCATCGGGCTTCTGCTCTTGGCTATGGTGCTCAAGTTCCTGTGAGTCCTTGGGCTGCCGTATCGACTGCTACAAGACCGGCTGCGCTGACGTGCCGGTTGTCGGGATACCCGGCGATGCCTGCAGGTTTTTTGTTCCCATACGCGCGAGTGTGACTGCTCCTCCTGCAGCGGACCGCGCCCAAGCCAGCGGATCTACTAACTGACCTCTTCCTCCCTCTTGCAGCCCGCAGTCTCATTCTCCCGCATCACCCCGAACGCTCGACGCCGGCTGTCGATCCGCACGCGCGCTTCAGCCGCGCGAGACTCGCTCAGACGGGGTACAAGTTATTTGTCAGGTTGATATATATGATGTACGAGCTACGGCCTTGGCAAGAACGAGGATGCAGGACATCATGGCGAGGTCGCGGCAAGGAACGAGAGCACACGAATTTTGGATCGCATCGGCTTCTAACGATTCCCTCCTCCGCAGCGAGCCCGACAGGCCGTTCCGATACGCCTGCCAAGGTACAGATGAAAGGCATAGTCAAAAAGAGGTCGTGATGGATGCTATCAGGCTTTATCACGACAAGCAATCCTCATTTCCGTGAGAGGACCAAAAATCGATAGGCAATCCTTAATAAGAGTTCCATGGTCGATAGCCCTTACGTACGCACATGACAAGTCCTCTTCCAGGTTTGGCCTACGCTGGCTTGTAACAGGAGACTTGGAAGAGTCCGTTTTCTCGACGTGATGACGCGCGCCGCACGCACCTCTTCCTCTGCACGCACCTCTTTCCCTCTCCCACTCTCCCTCCGCCTACATCTCTCACCGCCGGCGGCAGCCAAGCGTAAGACCGTCATGCAAGCAAGCCGGGCACCTACCGCGCCGGAATGTATCCGGCTTCCGGACCCGCCGACTGGGCCTTTGACATCAGCAACCCACTGCCTCGCCCTCGCCTGAGTCAACAAATCGAGTACGGCGTCAACCGCGTGCTGAGTGAGGAGCATCGCATGACTCCGTGCGGCTACGATGCGGAATACAAGCCTCCTGAGTCGAGCTTCGACGGTCTCACACACGAGACGCCACTCGAGGACGAGAGCATCCTCAACACCTTCTCGGTCATCGTTTACGGCGTCTCGGGGGCGACCGCACAAAACGCCCTGCTCGAGATCAACGAGCTCTTGAAGCGCAGTGCCTCCGATGTCGGCGCGCCGGTGTGGGCGAAGGGAGAAGCGAGGGAGGGGAAACGGCAGGGATGGATCTGCACGGGTTTCGATAACAGGTGGCACGCACGCGTGAGTCTAGTACATGTCCTATAATCGCGCGTCATGATCTAACCACAACTACCCCAGACCGTACTGCAGGTCATCCGCGACAAGCCCTCCTACGGCCTTTTCGCCCAATCCATCGCCCGGCAAGCGCTCCCAATCCTGACGATCGGCGACTTGTGCCCGTTCTACCGCGACTACTGCACGCTGCTCCAGTGGGAGCTCGCCCACATTCGGTCGATCTACCGGCGAGGGACGGTCATTTCGTCCGCCAAGATGCTGCAGCATCGTCGAAACAAGAACGCCGACACGGCGGCCATGGTCTTTCCCGGGCAGCCGTCGCCTCCCGTCCCTCCTGCCCACGCGATGCCGCCGCCACCGATCCAGCCGCACAGCTCGCTCGGGACGACTCAGCTGACGCCGCCAATGCAGTCCACCGACTGGCAGGGGCCGCTGGTCCCCGCACGACCTCCCCCCTCAACTCCTGGCTTTGGTCCCCGCTGCGCGCTACCCTCCTGGACTTGTCGACGCGCAGCCCCTTCCGATGATCCCTACTGGAACAGGAACTTATCCTGCTTTCTCCCGGCAGCCGCTCGCGGGGGCCCATCCACTTCCTGCACCTGCCCCGGTTCATGCCGCTCCGCCTCTTCTCCCACTCGCGCCCCCCCCCCCTTCGCCTCCAGCAACCCGCCCCGCCGACGGCCACTGTGGTTTTGCCCGCGACGCAGACTCGTACGCCGACCGAAGCGAAGGCGTTTGTCGTCGCGACCCCGACCCGGCAAGCGAGGCCTGCCTCGGCACTCGCCTGCGACCGCCGTCGCGACCGTCTCCGCCAGCCTTCGCCAGCCCCACCCCTCCCGACTCTCCCCTGAACCGTCGCGAGGAATTCCCGTATGGACCAGCCTCACCTGAACGCGCCACAGCCTGTCCGAGTTCCGCGCGCGCGAAAACGCCCGAGAGCTGAAGACGGGATATCTGGGATACATTCCACGCCTCGGTGACACCACGCCTGAGCTGTTCTCACGCCTGATTCCCGACGACGCCCGGTTGCCCACGGACCGATACCTGCAGCGCCTCTCGAACCTTGTTGGATAAGATCCGCCGTCTCCCTTCGTGGATGCGCCTGCATTCCTCAACGCCTGATGACCACGCCTGCAATGTACCTTGCCTCATTATGCTGCTGCCCGTTCCCAGCGAAGCTTGGTCTCGAAAGGGTCGAGGTGGATTGATTCCATGAGAAGGTCCAGTCGCCTTTTCGTGCGGCGAGGGAAACGGTCCCGCCACCGCTCTATAGTGAGGCAGAACGCTGCTTACCATCACACACCAGTTGAACAAGATGTGGATGCCCCGGTGGGGTTGATCTCTACCCCGTCCGAGGCTGATCGTGGGATCTGGAGAGGGAGAGGCGTGTAAAAGTGACGACGGGATTCCCGTTTGCGCTTCTTTCCCTGCATGTACGGACTCTGGCTTGCAAGGACGTTACAAAAAGCACAATATCTGCATATGAGGAGAGTGTCGCTTGGCACGAGCGACTGTGAGAGGAGTTAGCGCGGAAGCGGTTCCGTCGTTGACCCAAGCGCTCACTTTCAACTCCACGGTCACTCTCACGAAGACTCTCACGCTCGCCTGAGCTTCCCATCATGTCAAAAGACCACAGAGAAGCCCCCGGATCTCTCGCTCAGCCAGGCGGCGCACCAGCTGGTTCTAGACCGCTTCCGAACCAGCACGACTGGCCCGCGCCCCTCGCAGGGACCGTGACGGGACGTGGAGACGAAAACCCAAGCGGAGGGGGTTCGACAACGCTCATAGGAGAAGACTCCAGAAGCCCAGTTCAGCCGGCTGAACCAGAGACCGCGCGGGCGGCGCCGGAGTATGACGACGAAGACGACCTGAAAGAGGATGAGCGAGACGACGACACTGTACCAATCGTCTCCCAGGTGACCGGAGGCGAGGAGGATGAAGATGCTTTGGAGGAACCGACCAGAAACATGCTCGACCCACTCCCCGCAGCTCGCAAACGACGCCGCGCCGACGCCGAAGACGAGCTCGTCGAGGGGGCCGACCGCGCAGCGAAAGCCCGTCGGCTCGCTACACGAGAATACAAGAGGCTGAATGTGTTTTGGGAGGAGGCATGCTTGAGCGAGGAGACGCGGACCACAATGGTAAGCACGAGGGTTGATGGAGAGAAACACATCGATGCTGGCTGACCGTGCAGATTCCCGAGCAGAAGCATCTGATCTCCGTTGTCCGTGCTTTCAACGTGTGGTACGTGCGACACGGTAGTCGCAACTTGTTCACGTAAGTTGGATGGGGAATAGGCAAACCGCATGCAAGGAAGGGTCCGCTGATCGTAACAAAACACCAACAGCATCGACGATGCCGGGACGATCCGCAAAAAGGCAGCGTGGACGTCAAGGTCTTACGCCGAAGAGTATACCGAAGTTCAGGTGCCGGAGGACGTCCTCTCGAAGATCCAGGCGCCGTGCTCGAACTTGACGTACTCGGACGCTGCCGTCATCGAGATGCTGTTCCGGGACCCAGACCACCTCGTCGAGTGGAATCGGTGCGTGCAGGTCTGATCTTTCTCTTTGGGGGGCAAACTGACCTGGCGACGAGTACAGGTTCGTAACCGAGCCACTAGACTCCATCCGGCACCTCAACGTCTGGAACGTTCCGAACCGCAAGTCGATGCTCTCGCAGACCGGCCCTGCCTTGTATGCGTTCTGCGTGAGCAACATTACCAGAATGCTACAGAGAAGACCGTCTCGCTGATGCTCAGATCTTGCAGGAGAAGCCGTACGTCGGCTCAACGGAGGAGCTCAAAATCCGAGCCCCACAACATGTTGACGGAATCGCGAGCGGCAAAGGGATCAACCGCGTGGTCACCGACAATTACAAAGGTTAAGCGTTGTTTGGAGGTCTCACAGGCTGCAAGAAGGGATCTGACCCAACGGTGTTGTCATTGCAGGGCGCGAATTCAAAGACGGACCGGAAGGGGTCGTGTACGCCCCGCCGGAACAGATCGAGCGGACGTCGCTGTACACGTTGGAGAGCAAGAACATCTCGGCATACGGCGGTCTCGTCGAGATGGGCGGATCGAATGTCAACCTGCTCGACCGCCAGACATATCGCGAGGTCGTCAGTCGCGAGGAGCTCGAAATCGGCATCGTCAAGACACTCGACCTGCTCGCTCCGAAGAACCCTGAGACTGGAACTCGCGAGGTGAGAAGTGATCCTTGACGTTGCGGGCAGATACAGGTCTCTGATGAGAAACAGCCTGATCTGATGGCAGGTCGAGAAGTGCCTTCCCGCCACACTCCAGCCCAACAACAAGGAAGTCTTCGAGGAGTGGGACAGGCTCCGTGAGGCGTCGGGACTCCCTCTTACGACGGGAAGCTTTGCGCAGGTGTTCCAAGGCGGATGCAGGAAGGGTACGATGGTGCGGGTGATCAGGGTCGAAGGGGTACCCTCCGACCTGTGGCGGACAAGGGTCTACCCGCCGAAACTGGCCGATCCGAAACGCTACGGCAAGACGTCCAAGGCCCGCCGCGACAAAGAGGCCGCCGACCGGGATCCGTACGGAACGGACATCAACATTCCCAGCGCTGCGCGTGCGAGCGAGCGCGCCGTGGCGAGCAAAGCCCGCCTCGCCGATGCCGGTCCCCGTCACATCGCCAGCAACAGCCCGCACCCGTCAAACTCGCAGACGGTGGCCACCCCGACGAATGCCGATGGACGCGACCAGCAGGGCGGTGCCGCCGTCGCCGAAGGCGGATCAGCCACGCGAGCGAAGACCAGGGCGACTCTCTTGCATCCTCGGTACTATGGCACGTCGAAAGGGAAGAAAAACAAGGCAGGCGCGAACACCTCGGCCGGATTCTGAAGAAGGAAACGAGTTACATCGCTGCTACCGGCTTTAGCCCGAATGCCCCACCGAAATCTGCTCAAATGCCCGTTCGCCTCGACGCCCGCACACCTTCGCATCGTTCGCCTGACTGTCATCACGTCTTTGCACCTCCATACCATTACCCTGCCAAGCCTGCAGACGCCCACGCCTGTTCCTGTCCAAGCCTGTCGTGCAATTTGAATGCGTATCGACCGATGTCAGCTGCCCTATGAGAGAAGCAACTTATACAGTCTGTTGTGATGGTGCTCTGCCGATCTGCCTGTTGAAAGGCAGAGGCTGAGCTAGAGATGGCAATGGGGTCCCCAGCTTGCGAGAGGAACCGGCTCGAACGACGCGGAAAAGAATGCAAAGTTGCAGTACGAGTAGGCGAATACACACAGGCGTGGACGGAGACGAGGCGTGAGAGGGTAACGGGCTAGAGTGGACTATGTTGGCATCAAGAGTAGGCGCGAAGGAGGAGTGAGACTTGTCAGGCGTAGAAGGAGGGCATGAGGCATGGGGGCAGAGGCATGGGCGAGGGCACAGGGGCAAAAGAAGCTAGGGGCGTGAACGGAGATGCGAGGCAGGAAAGGGAGGAACAAGGCGACCGGCACGATGGATGGGTCGCCTAGCCCGAAGTTCCGGTCCCGCCGAGGAAAGACGTCAACTTGCGGAGACCGCCCTCCGGCTTCTTCTCCTTCTTGGGCTTCTTCGGCTTCGCGCTGCCAGAGGCATCGCCTGAGGACCCCCTGCGGAAGATGGTGCTCCATTGAGGGGTAAGGGCGGAAGAGGCGCCTGGAGCGGGCGTCGGCGGCTGGGGCGTGGCGGAGGAAGAAGGTACCGGATCGGAGAGAGGAGGCGAGCCGCTCGAACCGGCGGGAGCGGCTGAGGAGCCGGCAGGCGTGCTCGCGCGCTTCTTCTCCTTCTTCGGTTTCTTTGGCTTCGGGTTGGCTCCGACACCGGGAAAGAGCGCCTGCCACGCGGAGGTGAGTCCCGACGAGGTCGCCGTCGCGGGCGCAGTCGAGGTCGCCGACGCGGGCATTGCCGTCGCGGTCGAGGTCGACGTCGCCGGCAGCGTGGTCGCGGTCGTCTATTCGCGCAAAAGGGCGCCTTGGGTGAGCAGAGGGACAATACAAAGTAAGAGAGGGAGGGAGCGAGGAAAAGGGAACTCACGAGACCCTTGAGCTCGCGGGCCAGTTGCGGACTGACTTCCAGTTTTGCCATCGCCCTGTCCTGGAAGAGGAGGTGGTAAACCTTCACGCCGTCCGCGGAGTTGAGCTACGAAAAGTGAGCGAAAGGTCAGGTCCGGAAGCGCCCGCTTTGCCCGAAGAGGAGAGAAAGGACGCGTTGCGGCATACTCACATGCTTGATCCCATCAACCCACATTCCCGCATGGAGACCCTTCTGCGCCATGATCGCGACCGACGACCGCAACGGGAACGGATATGTGCGGCCCTGCGAGATGGCCTCGTTGATGTGGCGGGCCCGCTCTTCCGAGAGTGCTCGACCGGTGACGATGGAGAAGGCCTTCTTGTCGATGTCTTGCTTGCCAGGTTGGGCAAAGTCCGGGGTCGAGTTGCGGAGGGCTTGCCTGCGCCGAAGAGCGATGTTGAGGGCGTCACTGAAGAAGGACAAGGGTCAACCGAAGCCAAATCCTACTACGCAGTGAGGGCGGGACCGAACAGAGAGATCACGCACCTCACAAAAGCGTCAACTTCAGCCTGCGAGTAACTCGGCCCCCTCGTCCGCTGAAGGTATGCCTGGCTCCTCCCCAACGGATCGAAGAACGTGCGGTAGTGCTTGACGAACATGTTGAAAGAGGGAAGAGTGGTCCGGCCGGCGTCCTGGATAGCGAGGTCTACAAGGGCATATAAGTTAACTGGGCCAATGGCATTGATAATACAGAAGCACTCACAAACAGCGAGCATGATGGAATGCTCGTATTCCGCTTCGTCTGCGAGCCCTTCGGTCCAAACGAATCTGGCTTGGTCCTCCGCAAGGCCGAGCTCGTCCTGTAGGAGAGCTCCGAAGGAGGCGAGATCAGCGACGGACAACAGTAAGTGCGAGGGGGTATCGATCGTACCTTGATGACATCGACAGCGGTCTGCGTGACGACCGGATCCATGATCTGGAGCAGTTCTTGACCGGCCTGATGTCCCATAGGGCGAGCGGGGTCTGCGAAGCGGAAGCCCTCGAGGATCGGGGCGGCGAAGTTCGACTCGAACTGATTTCCCGCACCTCGGCCGACATGATACCCTGAGCACCGGAGTCAGCAAGATGGGATGTTGACGGGCTAGGGGAGAATGGGCAAGTGACGCACTCGCGATGACCGAGACGAGAGTCAGCACAGGACTGAACATCGGGCTCTCGGTGCGATAGTGGCCGAGGACGTTGATCAGTGCCGCGATCACCGATTTCCCGCACTGGGGGACAAGAGTATGTGAATCAGCGACAGCAGCGCGAGCGGAAGGGGACGGCACGCACCAACTGTCCAACCCGCTGAGCCACGGCCGACAGGAATTGCTGCTGGTCGACCGAGTACTTTGCCCCTTCGAGGACGATAGCTGCACCGGCCGCGTCGACGTAGCCGGAACCGTCGCTGGAGGAGCGGGCCGTGCCGCCATGGTAGGAGAGATCGCCGTCGCGGACGTCGAGCGCCGCCTGATAGTCCTCGTCCTCGTCATCGACAGCCAGAATGGCCTGGATCGAGGCGTTCTCGTCGCGAGTACCGAGCCGGGGCGGGCGGGGAGGGTCCGCAGCCGCACGAGCTTTCTCCCACTCGAAGAACCAGGCGCTGTTTGTCCCGTCAGTGAAGTGGCGATCGAGCGACACGGAGGGGGGAAGCTTACAGATAATGCAGCTGGGAGACTCCAGGAGTATTGTGAACGCCGGCGTTGTCAAGCAGCGAGGAGAGCGGGGGGAGGAGACGGATGTAGTCGTCCCACGGATGGGGCCACTTGATCGACTGACCGAAGAAGAAGAAGTGAACGTTCCTCCAAGTGGCACCTTGGCCGCCCGGGAGACTCATGAACGAGTAGACACGTAGCGCTTCGAAAACCGACTCGAAGTGGAGGACATGCCCGAACCCGGGAAAGGTGCCGAGACGCCGACAAGCGATAAAGAGTTCTCTGACGAAGGTCGCAAAGTATGACAGCTGCACTGAGATGTCAGTATGAGCAGATTCCAGCAGTCGGCAGGAACATAGACTGGAAAGGAAGGGCGACGGACGTATTGGCGAGGCGAGGGGGTAGTACCCGAGCGTGAGATTTTGAAAGGCTGGAGGCGGTTGACGTATTGGCCTTGATACGCGATCAGGCCACTGAAACCCGAGCTCAAGGTCAGTGCGGTGGGAGATTACGCGCGAGGCTGGAAACGCACTCGTCTGCGAACGGATTAAGGGCGTGGATGAATGCTGGAGGCCAGGACGAGCATAATGAGAAGACGGCTGCGGTGCGGCTGCGGCGCATTCTGCACGGGCGGGACTCACCGTGATCTGCGTCGGAGAGGTCGGCGAGGTGATTCGGGTTCGGAGGCGGGTTCGGAGGCGGAGGCGGAGGCGGAGGCGGAGGCGGAGGCGGCGCAGGTCCTGCTGGCACGAAGGATGAGGACTTGATCCCGCAAAAGGTTTAGAAGGAGGAGGCTCGCGTACCTTGGACCGGAGCGGGTTGCTGGTCTCCTCCGGTTCGGACAAACGCTGTACAGCAAGAGATGAGATGGCTTGACTGATGAGCCGAGCGGCGGCGGGTGATGCACAGGGCGGGGGCAGGGAAAGAGAATGGGGTAAAGGCGAGACTCACAAGGGAGATCGATAGGCTCTAAGCCCGGGAGCGGTGGCGCAGTATTGGCCATCTGCAAGCACGACATAGCGTCAGCAAGTGCGAGCCACAGGAGGCGTGGATGCGGGGCGGAGAGTCGACGCCGTCAGCGGTCGGAGCAGGGCGCGGGGAGGCACCGGAGCGGATGTGAGACGACATAGGGTGGAAAGAGACAAGATCAAGACGCAGAACTAACCCTTTGAGCTGCGACACTGTGAGGGGAGAGAGAGAGAGAGAGAGAAAAGGGTGAGGCGGACGGGGAGCCGCGCGTGCCACTGCGCGACATGAAAATCAGAGGCGGCTTGTCCGCGGACGCTCTCTCTTGCTTCGGGCAAGTTTCGGGCAAGTCAGCCTAGTCAGCGCCTCGAAAGAAAAATAAAAACGGGCCGACCAAGCGAAAGCAAGGGGCCAAAGATCACTTAAATGCGGGAGAAAGGAGTAGACAACCAGAAATGAGAGCGCACGGCGGCAGGCTTTTGTGACGAGACCGGTGAGGAGGTGCGACAGTATCGTTGAGGAGGTGCAAGAGTGTCGTTGAGAGGTGGAGAGGGGTGATATCGATTGGGCGAACGAGGATGCGGCTGGGCGCGGGCGGAGAAGGATCAGTACACAAAGCAGGAGTGAGACAGCGAGACCTCTGAATGTACACGCACATGAGAGACGAGAGGAGATGGTATACAGAAAAACAGAGAGTGAGGGATAAAGGTGCGAAAAGGAGGAGTAAAAGGTACGATAGGACGTGGTTTGATACATGAGGCATGAAGGAAACTGGGGTGGGGTGGGAATCGTGAATGCAGACGAGCGAGGAGCGAGAGAAAGGCGTGGTATGGTCATAGGAGCGCGCACCCGGGCGGAGGCAGAGCGTGTACAGTCGCGACTCCCGCAAGCTTTTTTGGTTTGCGAGACGATGTAGCTCTAACCGCGGGCCGGGGTCGGACTCGCCGGCGGCGACTTGGAACCCATACTGATCGACCCGCGTGGCGACGACGGCGACCGGGGCGACTCGGTACCCGCGACTTTTTCGGCGAGTTCCTCCATCGACAAGTCGTCCTTGCTCATCGCCTCGCGGATCATGCTGATCGTGTTCTCGAGACTGCGCCGACGCGTCGACGGACTCGTCCGTGTCGTGCCGAGCGACGATTGGCGTCGGTGATGCCGCTTGAACGGGGTGCCGCTGCTGCCGCCGCCGGGGGAAGAAGGCGAACCGGGGCTCTCGAGCGGCGAGTCGCGCTCCCGGACGGGCGACTCGACCATCGGGACCGGCGATCCGGGCTCCTTCGAGCCGAGTTCGGTGCTGGTCGACTCTGGCGAAGTTGGAGCCGTCGTGCCCGCGCCGGTCGAAACCACTTCGCCAAACACGTCGACACCGTCTTCCTCGCCCGAGCTGCTGTTGTTGGCCGCAGCCACGACAGCGGCAAAGTCTTCCGGATCGATGAGGTCGGGCGGCAAGTGCTCGTTGTCAATGTCCGACTTGCGAGCGTCGCCAAAGCTTGTGATCGACTGCTTGATGCCGTCGTTGCCGTTTGCGAGCGAGTCGTAAGGCAGCTTGGTCGAGCCGGCCACGTTCTTGAGTTCGGACACCGACTCGGATTCCTCTCTGCAATGTATATATTCTAGTCAGTAACCCACGCGGGTGCCTAGCAGCGGAGGTGTGGAGGACGGACCGGAGGACAGAGAAGAGCTTCGACATCTTGCCGACCGCGAGAATCTTGTTCTTGATCGCTGTTCTCCGTTCGGCCAGCTCCTCCTCTGCAGGAGACGAGAGCATCGGGAGTTCCCTAGTCAGTGTCTGATCGCCACAACGTGCAGCCGAGGGAGGATGCAAGGCTTACCCGTCTCGCCCGGCTCGAGGTCGAGCTCTTCGCCTTCGATCGTACTCGGCTCCTCCTCGATCTCCTCCTCTTCCTCGTCGAGCTCTTCCTGACTGCAGATGCCGAGCATCGCAATGAGCATGTCGGTAACTGTATGTGGGACTTGTCAGCCCGGAATCCGGAACGAGCGCTCAGGAAAGAGCCGAGCCGTAGATGACTGACTCTTTTCGCCGACAAACGGCAGACTCCACGTGAAGACGTCCATAAAGTTGGGCAACCAGTACGGATGCGGCGAGCAGTTGAACTGGCGGATGTTCATCACGTTGTTCTCGTACTTGAGCACGGCCGCCTTGTTGTTGTACACGTCAAGGTAGTTGGGCGCCGAGAAGATGGTCATGACCGACGGGAACCCGGTCGTCTTGGTCTTGCGGTACATGCGGTAGCTTGAAAGAGTCGGAGGGCGAGGGGTCAGCTTTCATGAGCTCTTGTCAGAGGAAACACGGGGGCAACTCACCCGGCGTCCTGCGCCTCGTGCGCCCGAATGATACTGAGAAGACCGTTCCGTTCGAGGAACTGACATGCCGCCGTGTACCTGTTAGAAAGTCGCGCTGTTTAGTCAGCGAAGGACGGGAACGCCGGCTCGTTGCGCGAGGAAAGAGAGAGAGATAAGAAAAGGGAAGGAAGGTAAAACGCACGTGAAGAAGTAGGAGCAACCGCGGACGTGGTTGTGCACAAAGCCTTCATTGTTCTTCTCGTTGCCAAACTCTTCGAGCGGGTCGGCCCACAAGATGTCGCACATCAATCCGTGCGTCGGCGGCTCGCGGAAACGGTTGACCTGGGATTTGGTGGTTGCAGGGCAGCCCAAGTGAGCGAAAGCGGCTAAAGGTGGCGCGGGGAACAGGGGGCAGAGACTCACGGAGCGGAGGTCGTCGAGGGTGTTGAGTTCAGGGGACAAGCCGCCGTGAATGCACAGGAACTGCTTGTTCATGACGGCCGCGAGCGGCAGGGTGCAGAACGACTCCATGCAAGCGTTGTAGATCTCTTCCGAGTATTTGTGCTTGCCTGATATCCGGGGCGGGGTTCAAAGTGAGTTGCGGGAATCTAGGAATGGCACGCCACCAGAGAGCGGGGACTTACACTCGAGCTTGAAGGTGAAGTAGTCGGTCAAGTGGCGGCACTCGTGGTTCCCTCGGAGGAGGAAGAGCGTGTTCGGGTACCAGATCTTGAGCGCCCACAAGTACAGGACACACTGAGGAGAGCGGAGCGAGCGAGCGAGTTTCCGGGAATCAGCCATCTGCGCGCCTCACTTGTCCGTCCGCGAAGAAAACGCACCTCGATGGAGAAGTAGCCTCGGTCGACGTAGTCGCCGAGGAAGAGGTACCGCGTGTCGGCCGGGTTGCCGCCGACTTCAAAGAGCTTCATCAGATCAAACTGCATTCGACCGAAGAAGTGCAAGTCAGCGCCGCTCTACAGAGCACTCCATCGAGGACTCTGCGTGGTCAGGCACTTGGGGCAATGGCGGACGCACGTATTGACCGTGGATGTCGCCGCAGACTGACGGAAGCGCAGGGCGAAAACGCCACTCAAGAGTCAGCGAGTCGATAAATGCGGAAAGGGTCGCTAAAACCTGACGCTCGACCCAATGTCTGGAAAGGACTGACCGGTGATGGGCGCGTCGACCTCGAGGAGGTTGGGCTCCTCGCGGAGGATTTTGGTCGCCTCGGTGAGGATGAACAAGGCCTGCAATCGTGGTAAGGCGAACCATGGTCAGCACTCTCGTCCCGCCGCTGCCCTACCCTGTGAGCCAACAAACGGAGGTGTGAAGCTCACCTGCTCATCGGTAAGGCGGCCTTCGCGGTAAAAGTGGTTCTTGAGGAACGCAATGTTGGGTTTGGTCCTCGTCGCGTCGCTGTAAAACTGCTCGTCGGTCGGTTTCTGGGACGCGCACGCCTGTACGTCTTTGATGACGCGTTCCTGAGTCGAGAACGAGTGGCCCTCGTCGTTGGTGTAGACGGTAAAGTCGATCGAGGGGAGCCGGGTGCGGCGGTTCTGGACGGCGCTGATGGCCGCCTTTGTCTGGAGACGGCGCTGGTCCGACATGGTTGCTTGGTCACAGGGAAGACTGGTCGTACGTCTTCAAGGAAAGTGAGCGTGCTGCAAGTTGGTGGCGGTCAATGACGGGTGTGGTGGGGGAGGTGAAAGGGCAGCAGTGGCTAACGAGTGACGAACAGCTGTAGGACGCTTCTCTGGAGCGGGAGAGACTAGACGTGTGCGTCTGCTTGTAGTACTTGCTGTCACGCCCTTAAGCTTGGCTGGCTATCTGCCGGTGAGCGACGAGACGCGAGGGTGACGAACAAACGACAACTTGAAGAGGTCGGACGTGTCTCGAGGAGCGAGCGGAGAGTCGACGAGTCTTGCAAGTCGGCGCTGGGTGATTGGCGTAGCGGACTGTTCACTCAGTTGCTGGTTCGACTGTACTCTTGCTGCAGCTTATGCGACAGCACACGCACGGGAGAGCACACGGCACGAGGGACAGCGGTGATTAAATCAATTTATGAGACCTCTCTCCGCTGCTCCTCTTCCCGGGCTGAAGGCAGGGAATGTTTAGTTACGGTGTGATAGATTTGCCGTATACACAAAGAATGACCCAGAGGGAGTGCGGAATTGGGAACGGAGATGACCGGAGATGATCATGAGCGCCATCTCAGCTCGCATACCCATTCATCCGGCCCCTGGGCATACGCACGCGCAGAGCGCCAGCGAGGCTGTCGGGACAACGGATCGGCTGTCGACCTCGATCTGGGCAAGTTCGGCGCTCGTCCAGCCCGGCGACCGCCTCTCTCCCCACTTGCGGACGCTCGTCTCTCTCTCAACTTCCAGCGACAGCGTGCAGAGCGAGCGCACCAGGACTCGATAATACGCTTCCCAGCCGGCGCTGAAACGCCCGGGACGCAATCGTCAAGAGCAGAACGCCATTCAGCCGACGCGGCGGGGAAGGGCTTGAGGACGTCATCTGCATAGAGAGGGACACCAAGTGCGCATGGGCAGCTCCAGATATAGTCCGCGACACAAACAAGGCTGACCTCCACTTTGCAGAAGCAACGACGCTCTGAGCCAAAGCGCCCTCTGACCTCATGTCGGCCACCCCAGCCGCCGTGTCGACGCCGTCCTCACCGGAAACAACGACAGCAACGGCGACAGTGACAGGAAGTGCCTACCTTGAAGCGCTCGCCCAGTTCATCAAGAGGCACGAAGCCGCCCTCGCGAGCTACAACGCTCCGAGACCGAAACCTTCATCTGCACCTTCGCCCTCATGGACGACCGTCCTCACGCTCGGAATCGTCCCGACCACCGAGGACACTTCCTCGGCCGCTACACCACGGCGAGGAAAAGAACCGCTCGTCCTCCGATTCGATCCACACCACCTCTACTACCTCTTGCTCAAGTTTGACGAGATCGGACTCCCCTCCTCGGGAGACCTCGACGTTCGCGTCGAAGGGGGCACTACACGTCCGATGATGGTCTCAAACCCGGGCGAGTCGCAAGAAGGCGTGGCCACGAACGGCGACGACGGCGCGAGTCTGTTTGGGAGCATCATGTTTGGCCGGTCGCGCCAGGACGATGACACGAGGTCGATCCAGAGTGGCATGTCGAGCTTTTCGTTCGGTTCGGGATGGTGGGGACTTGGAGCAGGAGGCTCAAAAGCAAAAGAGCCCCTCGTCGACGAAGCCGCCACCGTGCGGTACATCTATTCGTCTTGTACGAAACTGCCCGCGCTCCGACTTTCGCCGTTCCAGATGTCGACCTCTCTTGCAGGTGCATACGGGTCGTCTTCCTCCCGCCGCAACGGTGACTCGCTCCTGTCTCGCGTCGTCGAAGGCTTCGAAGATTGCCCCCCACCCGCGACCTGCGTCCCCCTCACCGCGTTCAAGAACCTGTCCTCACTCGTCCTCGAAGATCTCGACCCGCGCGGCTTCCTCGGTTGGGATCTCCTCAGCTTCCAGCTGCGGAGTTTGGCGATCCACCGCGGCGGGATCGAAGACGTCGGCGAACTGATCTGCGATGCGCCGGCCGAGGATTTCGCGAGGAGGGCGCAATATGAAGAGAGGAGGAATAAGCCCGTCGGAACGGAACGGAGACGCCGAGCCGAGGGCGTGAACGGGAGCTTGCTCGCTGGCGGCCAGGCGACTGAAGCCGACTCTCCCTCGTCACGACCTGCCACGCCGACACCGACGACCGGCTCTTCCTCTGCCGATGCGCCGATGTACCCAACCCCGCCACGGCTCGCATGGACCTCAATGCGTCACCTCTCCCTGTCCGACAACTCGCTCACCTTTATCCCGTCCCAACCGCTCACCTTTCTCCCGACCCTAACCTCGCTCGACCTGTCGTCCAATCTGCTGATCACGATCCCGCCCGCGCTCGCCTATCTGACTTCGCTCCGCTCGCTCGACCTGAGCGACAACATGATCGATTCGCTGCTCGGAATCGCTAAAGCCCTCGGCGCGATCGAAGTCCTCAACCTCTCCCAGAACCGGATCGAGAACTTGTCCGGATTGGACCGCCTGCCGGCCCTCGAGCGGCTCGACGTGCGCAGCAACGCCGTCTATGACGTCCTCGAAGTCAGTCGGCTTGCGCGCTTGCCCCACTTGCGAGAAGTCTGGCTCGCGGGGAACCCGTTGACGGCGTCGAGGCTCGAAGGGGGCGAAGACAACGGCGACGACAAGTGGCGAGTCAAGTGCTTTGGCTACTTTGCCGAGGAGCAGGCCCTCGGACATCGCGACCTCGACGCTGGTCAAGTTCGAATCGACGGCAAGACCATGTCTTCGAGCGAACGCCGGGCTCTCGAAGCAGAGTACCTGAGCCGGCAAGGTCGACCGCTCGGATTCGGGTTCGGTCTCGGTCGCAGAAAAGGCAGCGTCGATGCGCTGCGCGGCGCATCGGATCGACCTGCCGAGGCGAGGAACGGCGAGCAGGCCAAGGTCGTCGGAAGGAGGGTGGTCACGGCTCCGCACCGACATCCACGCGCGCTTTCACCCCCACCCCCTTCCTTGCCACCCCTACCCTCGACTTCTACGCGGTCATCTTATTCTGGCGCAACTGCACAGGCTCGTCCGGCGGAGGAATCTCTGAGCCAAGAACAGATTCGACGGGGCGAGAAAACTCCCGTAAAGGCGAAACGGAGGAAACCGCAACGGATCGTCGACCTGGACGCCCCTCGAGGTCCAGTTTCGGCCGAGGACGAGGGCACGACCGATTCGGACCGGGCAACGACGAACCGCGCCGAGGCAGCGGCGGCGAAGTCGTCCCTGTCCGGCAAGCTGGTCGGGGCAGCCGAGTCGTTGGATCCGCGGCAGCAACAGCGACAATCTCCGCGACGTGATCGTGTCGTCCCGTCGTTGTCTTACGAAACCCCGCGCGCCGATTCGTCTTCGAGCGAGGCAGGCAGCGGCAGCGGCGGCGAGGCGTTCCGCCGCAAGATTGAAGCACTCCGGAGTGAGGTGGGTGAGAGTTGGTTGAGTGTGTTGAGTGAGCGGGAAGCGAGGGAGGAACAGGAGCGGAGGGAACGGGAGACAAAAGCCGCGCAGGAGCGGGAGAAGGAGGGCATGATCAGAGCCTCGTTAGAGCCGGACACCACAGCCAGAGCGCTTTCACCAATCGACGCGAAGGACTCAACACTCTCAAGGACCCCTCAGCTTGGCGCCGACGCAGCGATGACACAGCGATCGCCGTCGCCACCACCGCCGCCGCAGCACCAGGTCGACCCGGGCGCAGACGAGAATGCTGCCGGCGCCGCCACTCCATCCGCGCCACCTTCCGATATCTCCCTAGAACCAAACGCGATTCCTACATCTGATGCCGTCGTTGCGCAGCCAACCGAGGAGGTCGACGAGGAGCCGATTGCCGCAAAGGAAGAACCGACCGCGAATTCGACGGTCGTGCCTACCACGGTCAAGAGCGTGCGAAAGAAACGCGGCAAGAGCAAGAAGAAAGGAGGAGGACGTTGATGTAGCGCCGCCAGTCACGTGCAGACGACACTGCTAAGGAACATAGACTCGCATCTCCGAGATTGAGCTTCTTCCGCGGGAAGCTGTATGAGTCTATAGACATATACGCTAGAGCTACAGGGGCATGAGTAAGGACAGAGAAAAGTGGCAATATGAGGGGAATAAGGTATGCTCGAGTGTCTGTTTCCGGATCCGAAAGCGAGCGGCGAGCTCAGAGAAGTGCCAGCCCGAAGCCGCCGAGTCCACCAGCAGCGACCACGAGGGCGATCGCAGACCAGAAGGTAGGCACCATCGCGGACACGTTGGCCCCAGAAGTGTTTCCCGCCGCCGAGGCACCTCCCGAACCCGTAGAAGGCGCACCGGCTCCTCCGAGTCCGCCTGTGGTAATAATGGGTCTGCCCGAGTTTGCCGCCGCGGTCGACGCCAGGGATGAGGCTACAGTGGTCGTAATCGTCGGGAGAGGCGCGCCCGAGTAGCTGATGCTGCCTTGGTTGACCGGCTGAGAGAATTGCGAACCTCCTGGCCGATCGGAGTTGCTCGTCCCGTTCGAGGACCACGAGCCGGCAATGATCGATCGCGCGAGACCGACGGCCGGCGAGCCGTTGTACGAGTAAGAGTAGATGCTGTAGGCGTTCTTGAGGAAGACTTCGCCGACGATCGCCATGGGCGTACCGTCGATGTCTTGCATGTCGCTCGCCGTGATGGTCAGGACGCACTGCGTTCCGTCACGGCTGACGGCGCGGAGCAGATCCTCGGGCGGGATCTCGTACATCACGCCACCGAACGAGAAAGCCAGCGAGGTGAAGCTGGTTGTGCATGGCACCACGTAGGAGCCGTCGCCGCTCGTTGACCTTCGAGCACCGGGGATCGTGGCAAAGAAGGCGTCGGCGGCCGAAGTAGGTAGTTGAATGAGGCTGTTGACGGCATCCCCACGTGGTCAATGTCGGCGAGTGCGCCAGAGTAATGCCGTAAAGAGAGAAGCGGCACTTACGTCGTTCCCGAATCGAGCGCTGCTCGTACACGGGTTCCCGAGACCATCGTCCCGTTGACCTCGATGCCGTCCATCGCGATGCTCCAGAAGCCCTCGCTCAGGACTGGGTTCCACGAGCTGTCAGGATCCATCGTTAGCTCCCGCTTCTCATCTTAGCCCGCCGCTGTAAGGAGCACTTACATGTCACCCGTAAATTTACTCGAGTCGATGCAGCCGATGCACAGCTGCGCACCGCTCAAGCTCCCTTCGGCCTGCGTCGTCACGTCCGCTGCCCGGACGAGAAACATCGCAAAGTATTGCTGCGCGAGCTGGCCCGATTCGATCAGGCGCTCAAACCATGGCGCATACCTGTTTCTCGACTTGTCAGCTCGCGAAGACTTTCTTCCCATAGAAGGGCAGACCTGCCAGCACCACGCACCCGCTCGCGGAAATGGTGCCGAACCCGAGTCCAAACAATCCCGAGATTGGATAGTACGTGAAGGCCTGGTTCAGCGAGTTGGCAGCCGCAAAGACGGTGTTGTTGACGGTGTAGCCGCCGAGAGAGACGGCATCCTGGTTCAAGTAGCCGGTCTGGCTTCCTTTCCCGTACTGGAGTTCCAGGATTAGTCGGTCAGTCAAGGAGAGAGGCGCTCGTCTCTCAAAGCACGCACCCGAATACTCCACGGAATCACGGGATCCGTGATTGCCGTCGAACTTTTGGACGCATCCCACTCTGGTTGTCTCGATCCCGTGCCGCTCTGTGCGCGAGGTCACCGCAAGCTTGTCAGCTTGTTACGCTCAGAACCAGCGAGTCAGGCAGGGTCGGGTGAGAGGCGACAGAAAGGAAACGCACCGCGTACACCCAAAGATCGGCACTGCCCGTATCGAACAGCAGGTCGAATTCTTGGCCCGGCGTGCCAATCTCGACGGCTCCATATACCCTGTATGGCGTAGAAAAGAGTTCGCTCAGCAAGAGCACGCGCGAGAAGAGGGAAAGGAGTGCGCCCGCCGGCGATGATCCTGCCCGCCTGCTCACATGACATCGAGAGGTTGACTGTCTGGGGGTGCACAAAAGGAAACGTCAGCTGCCACTCTAGAAGTTACGTGATGAACATGACCGATCCGAGACTCACAGAAATCGTAGAGGGGCACGACGCCTTTTTGCGGGTTATTTTGTCGTTTGTCGAGGTTGACCACTCGTCGTCCCGCCTTGCCTTCTGCCCCTTCCAAGCTCCCGAGCGGTCCCAGTCCCGAAGAAACGGTGTCGATATCGCCCGTGGCGACTGACACCCGTTCGAGTTCCAACCCGGCTGCCAAGACCCTGACTTTCCTTGCCCGCTCGACTATCGCCGGCCTCGCCTCCAAGTTGTACTTGTACGCATCGAGTGCGGCGGCATGGTGCTCGTTCTGCCTTGCGAGCAGGTCGGAAAGAGTTCTGCGTGCAGGTGGTGAGCCTCCATTGTCGAGACGAAGGTGGCCAAGAATGATCGAACACGCTAAGGAGGAGGGAGGGCGTACGCTGGGTCCAGATACGGTGGAGTGTAGGCCTGTACAGATGAAGCGAGCGACAGTAGTCCCGCCACTGCCGTCAGGAACGGCACCATAGCTGTGAGCGATTGGTGGAAAGAGGGAAGGCTCGAATTCTCGGCAGCACCACTTCCGGTTTCGATTGGGTTTCGAGCCCGAGAAAAGAGACCTGGAAAAAGGTTTCTTTCTCTCCGTCTTTGCGCAAATGGAAGCTAGAGTGACCGTGTAACAGGTCGGGAATGAGACTACGCGCATCATGCCTCGGACTCGTCGCCCTTGAGCTCCCTGATCATCTCGACCAGTTTGTCCTCGTCTCCCTCCTGCTGCGCCGCCTTGACCCACACTCGCCCATTCATACCGACCGCAATCTCGAACGGGAACTTTGCCCCCAGCCTGCTGAGTGTCGGGTTCTTGGGCGCGAGTAATCTGTTCCGGCAGAGAGAGCAGAGGTCAGGCTTTTGTTTTGACGGAAGAATGCGGCGCTGCAGCTCCCAAGGGCGTGGGGGAAACCAGGACGCACGCTCGACACCGACCGAGTTCAACATGTCGGATTAAGAACCCGCCCGCGAGTTCGCCAAAGCCGGACGCCTTCTGCGTCGACGGGTCGACGCAAGAAATCTCGGGTTCCGAGAACGGCGGGGTCGCGAGCAAATGGCCGTAGACGAGCGTGCCGACCTGCGCACGCCAGGATCAGTCCGGCGTATCAGTGTCGTGTGCAGTCAGGACGAGGCACTGGCAGCGCGAGGAAGAGGAGTTTTAGCCACTCGTGCGCACCTTCAAGTTTGGCTTGTTGCGCTTCGTGGCGCCTTCGAACGCCAACGCGTCCAGCGCTGCGGCCTGCGATGATCCGATATCGACCCTGTATCCCTCTGCATGTCGAGCAATGATGATTCCGAGGACTGGCTCGGGCGGTTGCGGCGTGTACTGTTGGGAGCGCTTCCCGTCAGCCGCCTCGGCGATTTCGGACAAGGGTCGGCTAGGGGACAAGGCGAGTACTCACCCGCTTGAGAGTTCCTTCGATCCAGTACCGGTCCTTGTCGCCCTGGTGCACCTCGCCCAGCAGGCCGGCTCGCGTCGCTGCGACCCGGGGCGTTTTCGAGTCTGAGCCTGCATCGACGGCGCGCTGCTTGCCCTTGGAAGCTGCAGCGCTAGCTGAGCCGTGATGTGTGCTCAGGGAGGTATCGCTCGACAGACCGGGACCGAGGTGGAGTGTCGTCGAGGTTGCTGAAGATGAGGCAGGGAGAGCATCGCCCGGGAGGAGAGCCAGCATCGTCGCGTCTGTCGCTGGCGCGGGAGGTTATGCAACTGGATCAAATAGAAGCAGACCGTTCCTGACTCCGCTATCGAGCTGGTTGGTTCGTTGTGTTGCGCAGTGAAAGGAGCGAACCAACCCAAGCGGTCGCGCTGAAGGTCGTCGAGAGGCCGTCCACAGCGTGCACCATACTCAGACCCGAGGCACACATCAAGACCGAGACTAGCAGCAGGAGAATTCCGACTCTATCGGCGATCTAGCCCGAGCAGAGCGCCAGCGCCGACGCCGACGCGGGATCCCATCTCGATCATTGCGTCGCACGCCGGATCGCGCCGAGACTCTATACCAGAGGGGTCGGGACGAACTCGTCGCTGGCGTGCTAGTTCCGCGCCAACATGACGGTCACCAAGCGCAAGCCCAAGCCCCGCGAGACCGGTGGTCCGGACACGGTCGTCGCGGCGCCGCAACTCGAATCCGGCATGAAGGCGACCTGCGACGCTTGCTCGACCGACATCACGCATACGGTGCATATTCGCTGTGCCGAGAAGGTTGGCGGGCCGGGCGCCGAGAGGCTGACCTGTCCGGATTTCGACCTCTGCGTCGATGTGAGTTGTCGTTGATGCCGCAATGGTGCCAGTTTGCACCAGAGAGACTGATGCCCAACGCCCTTCCCGCCTGCAGTGCTTCCTACATGGCAAGTCACTCGGTCCGCATCGAGCGACGCACGACTACCGCGTCATCTCGTCGCACTCGTTCCCAATCTTCAACAAAGACTGGGGCGCAGACGAGGAGCTCGCCCTGATCGAGGGGGCAGAGATGTACGGCCTCGGAAACTGGGCCGACATCGCCGAGCATGTCGGAGGCAGGACCAAGGAGGAATGCTACGACCACTACGTGCAGACCTACATCCAGAGCGAGCAGTACCCGCTTCCGGTGAGCAGGCACAGCCATCCTCGACTTGTGCTCGGAGGGCGATACTGACGAAGCGGATGACACCCATGGCACAGCACATCGACCAAGACTTTGATCCGACCGACCCCGAACCGTTCCAAGCACGGAAAAAGGCCCGCCTCGAGGAGTTGCAGTCGCGCCCGATCCCGTTGCCGCCTCCGAAACCGCTCGCGTCCGCCCCTACCTGTCACGAGATTGGCGGATTCATGCCCGGACGACTCGAATTCGAACACGAGTGGGAGAACGAGGCAGAGATGCTGATCAAGGACATGGAGTTCGGCAAGGTGTATCATTTTGGCGGCGAAGACCAACCCGCTGCCGTCGACCCACCGCCAACCGAAAATGTCGGCTCGACCGCGGACAAGCAACAGGCTGCATCCGGCGAAGCGGGGCAAGGCGAGCCCGAAGTCGAGGTGGTGGAACCGACGCCGCCCGTCGATGAGAAACCGTTACCGGATGGCGAGAAGGAGGGCGACGAGCCGGAAGACGAACTCGACCTCAAGCTGTCCATTTTGGAGATGTTCAACGAGCGGTACGACAAACGAATGGCCGCCAAAGACCTCATCTTTGACCGCGGCTTGATCAACTACAAGACGGTGCGTTCATTCTCTTCGTCTCGCTCGGGTTACCTAAGGCGCGTCGCTAAACCCTGCGTTTGCCGCTGTCGCTGCAGATGTCGGCTGCGGAGAGAAAGCGATCCAAAGAAGAGCGCGACCTCATCACGCGGACCAAGGTCTTTGCGCGGATCCAGACCAGCCAGGACTACGAAGATTTCGTCGAGGGCCTCCTCTGTGCGTGTGATCTTATCCGCGCTGCCGAGCGAGGAGCTTCGCTGACCTATCTGATTCTACCGCAGACGAGATCACTCTGCGGAAACGCATCGCCGAGTTGCAAGAGTACCGCCGGAACGGAATCACGACTCTGGCGGAAGCAGACCGCTACGAGCAAGCGAAGCAACAGCGACTCTCGTTCAAAGCATCTTCATACCGGGAATCGGTCTCGCTCTCGTACGACCGAGTGGGTGCCCCTGGCGCACGTCGCCCGACGCCGCAGTCGACCCTGATCCAGCAGCTCAAGAACCGACCCGCGCCACCCCTGACGCTCGCGACCTCGCACTCGCGCCAACTCTTGACGCCGCTCGAGCTGGAGCTCTGTTCGACGCTGCGCATACTCCCGCGGCCGTACCTCTTCCTCAAGGAGGTGTTGCTGCGCGAGTACGTGCGGTTGAAGGACAAGATGGACGGGACCGAGGCGAGGAAAGCCGTCCTCCGCGAGAAGAATGGGGAAGTGTTTGGGCCGCCGGACGGAGCGGGCGGCGAGTGGGGGGAAAAGATTGAGCGCGTGTGGGAGTTCTTGCGAGATACGATCGGGCTCAAGGAGGCGCAGGAGGCGCTCGAAGCGGAGGAGGAGGATGACGACGCGGACGCCGACGCCGACGCCGACGCCGATGATGATGACGGCGAGCCTATTATCGAGGAAATCGTGGACGAGAACGGTGCGGGCGATGTCGCGATGGCCAACGGCGACGCAGTGGCGACGCAAGCCGTAGCGGCGGCATGAGTCTCCTTCTCTATCACCTTCCTCTCCATCTTTGCTTTCGCTCCTTTCCCCTCACATTTTGTTGAGCCGCATAGCATCCCTCTCCGTAACTTTGTTGTCTGTACACAACTTTTTCCCAATGCACGCGCGCACGTCAATCCGGAGGACAGCCGATCCGGACCCCGATTTTCTCGTCCTGCGATTCACGCTGTGCCCAAACCCCAGAGCACCGGTGCACTCCTCGTGACTCCTACAGTATCCGCTCCCGTACCATCTCTGCTCGCGCATTCCTTTGAGCAAGAGTGTACGGCGAATAGCGTTGCCGCCGGTGCCGATTTTGTCGGCCCAATGGAGGTCGCTGCCGAGAGCAAGGTCTAGTGCACGCAGCTACTCCGGCCAGTAGGCCGCGAGGACCACAGCGGCTCGTGTATCTGCTCCTGTGTGATCTGCACTTGCGCGCGTGCACGAGAGGAGGGACTTTGGAAGGCGCGACTGGAGCAGCGTCCGAGACAGCGTTAAGCGGGAGCCGAGTCCGCAGGTCGACGACGAGACCCTGCCGATGCGAGTTGCAGCGTCTAGCAATCTGATCTGGCCACAGCGAGGAACCGCTCGAGCAGCTGATAAGTCAATTCTGAAGCAAGTCGAAGGGGGCTGTCCTTCTGCGGCGCAACCCGCGCGGGTCGAATTTGCGAATGTAGGCAGTCGACTCAAAGCTCATTTGCAGCGTGCACGTCATAAGCCAGGGTGGAGCGGATGGAGTGAGAGAGAGGTCGAGTGGTCGTCGAATGGAACGGTCGCCCCCAGCTCGACGGGACTTTGGTCCGAGCAACGTCTGTGCGGACTCCAGTGCATGCTCCTGCGCCTCGCCGTTAATCTCGTCGTTCGCCGTTCCGCATCGCCCGTAGCTGCTACTGTACCTCGCTTCGTCGCTGCACTCCCGCACCGCTCACCTCCGCTGCTCATCCCGCATCACCGAACTTTCACCCTCAACGCACCTCTCTGGTCAGAGAAGCGACCCATCATGAGCGACATCAAGACTCCAGAAGTGCCCCCTGCCCAGCAGCAGGACGCGCCCAACCTCCAGAAGGACCCCGAAACGGGAGAGATGGTCTCCAAGAGGTCCGTTTCACGGGTTCCCCTGCGATTGTAGCGTGCGTGTTGGATTCGGCGCTGACACCTGCATGTACAGCGAGCTCAAAAAGCGTATCAAGCAGCGCGAGAACGCCAAGAAGAAGGCAGAGAAGGTGCGCTCCTCCTCTTGGTCAACTTGCATTTCCACAACTCATCACCCCTGTTTACTCGAATAGGCTGCGGCCGCGCCCGCTCAGCCCCAGGCCAAGGTCAGCGCCGCCGAAGCCGAGGAGGAGCTGTCGCCCAACGTGAGTGACCAGTTGACGCTACTTTGACTCGATACTTTCCCTGTTCCGTCGCATCTCATTCTGATACCCGCGTCTGGCGCACAGCAATATTACGAGATCCGCTCGCGCGCCATCCAGAAGCTCCGCGCCATCCCCGCGTCGGAACGCACCCTGACGACCCCCAACCCGTACCCGCACAAGTTCCATGTCACGCTCTCGCTCCCTGCCTTCATCGACAAGTACGCCAAGGAATGCGCCGAAGCCGGTTCGCGCAGCGATGACGTCGTCTCGGTCGCCGGACGCATCCACAGCATGCGCGCGCAGGGTGCCAAACTCCGATTCTACGACCTCTACTCGGAGGGCGTGAAGATCCAGGTCATGGCCAACGCCAGGTGAGTGCCCATGAACCGGATTCACTCGGAAAGCTAGAGGCAACCGACTGAAAGTATCGCTCGTATGTTGAACAGCGAATCCGAGTCGCCCGAGCAGTTCGAGGCTCTCCACGCCCTCTTCCGCCGCGGCGACATCCTCGGCGTAACGGGCCACCCCATCCGCACCAAGCGTAACGAGCTCTCGATTGCGCCCATCTCGTGCCAGCTCCTGGCCCCGAACCTGCACCAGCTCCCGACGGAGCACTACGGTTTCAAGGACCAGGAGCAGCGCCACCGCAAGCGGTACCTCGACTTGATCATGAACCAGGACCGCCGCGACGTCTTTATCAAGCGCGCTCGCGTCATCAACTACATCCGCAAGTTCCTCGACAACCTCGGCTTCCTCGAGGTCGAGACGCCGATGATGAACCAAATCGTCGGCGGCGCGACCGCCAAGCCGTTCGTCACGCACCACAACGCGCTCAACCTCGACCTCTTCATGCGTGTCGCACCCGAGCTCTACCTCAAGGAGCTCGTCGTCGGTGGCCTCGACCGCGTGTACGAAATCGGACGAGTCTTCCGGAATGAGGGCATCGACCTGACCCACAACCCGGAATTCTCGATCTGCGAGTTCTACATGGCGTACGCCGACATGCACGACCTCATGGACCTCACCGAGTCGCTTCTGTCTGGCCTCGTCAAGCACATCACCGGCGGCTACAAGATCAAGTACCACCCGGAAGGCAAGGAGGGTCCCGAACTCGAGCTCGACTTTACGACGCCGTGGAAGCGGTTCGACATGATCGAGGAGCTCGAGAAGCAGCTCAACGTCAAGTTCCCGCCCGGAAACGAGCTCGACACGCCCGAAACCAACAAGTTCCTCCGCGACCTCTGCACCAAGGTTGGTTTCTCGCACTTCTTTTTCCTGTCTAGATCAGTACTGACGCGCACCTTACATAGCACAACGTCGACTGCTCCGAGCCGCGGACCAACGCCCGTCTCCTCGACAAGGTGAGCAAAGCGAGCGATAAACACTTTGCCCACATTTTTTCTGACTCCCTGCTACTGTATACTAGCTCGTCGGCGAGTTCATCGAGAACCAGTGCATCTCCCCCTCCTTCATTGTCGGCCACCCGCAAGTCATGTCGCCGCTCGCCAAGCACCACCGGTCCCGACCCGGTCTTTGCGAGCGATTCGAGGCCTTCGTCGCGACCCGCGAGATCTGCAACGCCTACACCGAGCTCAACGACCCGTTCATCCAGCGTGCCAACTTTGAGGAGCAGATGCGGCAGAAGGCGCAGGGTGACGACGAGGCGCAGGGCTACGATGAGACCTTCGTCGACGCTCTCGAGCACGGTCTTCCTCCGACTGGCGGGTTCGGTCTGGGTATCGACCGCCTGGTCATGTTCCTCACCGACCAGAACTCGATCCGGGAGGTTCTTCTCTTCCCTGCCACGAAGCCGCTTCCGGGTGCGGACGCCGCCGGCACCGCCAACGAGCTCGCCGAGCCGGAGAAAACCACCGCGGTGGGTGACGTGAAGGCATGAAAGGAGATCTTTGTCTAGTAGAGGGGCCGTCAATTGCAATCTGTTTCGACAACCTCTGGAACAGCGCACGCGGGTTAGGTAACGGCGACAGCGTGGAAGCTATGCTTCGGATTTCGCGCTCGTCGGATCGGGCCCTGCAGCGGCGCAACAAAGGTTGTCAGTGCCCGCCCAGCCTCTGAAAAGCGGCGCGGGACGTACGGAACTGGTAGTTGAAGTTGAGGCGGACAGCAAGGAATCGCATGTCGAGGTCGGTGCTTCGCTCGAGGCTGGCGACAAAGTCTTTCGCCTGTTCGCGGAACAGCCCTCCGTACTGAGCTAACCGATCCTCGAGGCTTTCGAGCTGTTCCGTCGTCGGCGCGCGAGCGAGGAGTGGCGGGAGTCCCTGTGGAATCGACGGCGTGTCAGCGAAGATGGAAAATTCAAACAAACTTATGAGGAAACTGACCCGGCCAGCCGAATCCGCACTGCGCGCGTGCGACTCGTACTGCATCGCGTAAGCGAAGAGGTCGTCCTGTGGGGAGAGTCATCAGCCGCTATTGTCTCAGCAAGCATCCCTGACGGGGCACGCACGGCTACGTTCTTGTGTTGCAACATGACCTTGAAGATGTCACGCAGTTGATCGAAAAGAGGCTTGGCCTCCTTCTTTCGTCGCCCGGACGCTCTGAGGAGCGCCTTATCGACCATCGTCGTGACGTATCGCCGGTGGGCCTCGATGAGCTTGTCGAGGTCGCCGTCCTTCTTCGAGATGAAATCCTCGAGCTCCTTCCATTGACAGGCAACGACCTCGAGATGGCAGTAATATTCGACTTGGCGGACGAAGAAGATCATGTCGCCGAGGGCGATGCGGGTTTGGTGGAGAGCGAACGCGAGAGCTGCGGGGACGAACCGTAAGCCGGGGTAGGTAGGGGGAAAGTCTTTACGCAAACGCACCAGAACCGTGTTTCAACAGCCGAGTCTTGGTCATGAGCGTGCGCCAGCACTCGTTCAACGCATACTCGATTCTCTTGATCTCCCACAGGTGTTTGAACATGCTCCGGTAGCCGTCGAGGCTGGCCGGGTCGATGACAGTCGAGATCGGCGCATCGACCTTGTACTCGAGGAGGAAGACGTCCCAACCGACTTGACCCTGCTCGAAATCGAGCATGCGAGCGTCGAGGCGGCCGAGGATGTTATCTAGAGTATCGGAATACTGGGTAGATCCTCGGATCGCGGTTTCGAGCGTCGAAGTCAGGTTGTGCCGGTAGAGCGTGTTGGCTGGACGGCTCAGCGATGGCCTGACAAGAAGGAGGACGATCAGCAGAGCGATCGAGAGTCGTCTCAACCTTTTTTCCTTACCCGAGCTGTTCCATCAGGATTTCGACAAAGTCGCCCTTGCCGAGCATGACGTAGTCCTTCAGAGCCCGCAGGTGGTCCAGGAGTCGGAATCGATCGAAGAAAAGTTCGAATAGTCGTGCAGACGCCTGGGAGTACGCCAGAGCGATGGAGCGCTCGAGTTCGCGCATGTCGGCGTAATGCAGGACTGGAACCGTCCAAAGCGTCAGCAGTGCCCACAAGCGAGAGCTCGCTCTTTTGACTGACCCGGTGAAGTACTTCCGCTGTGCTGCGTGACCCACGCGTCGTCATCGCAGCTGTACTTCATGAAGTTGAGGGACTTCCCGGTCGAGAAGATCTGTTGGTATGGCGCCTTGTCAGCGCACGCAGCAAGTGGCGGGCGGTCGTGTTGGGCTCACCTTGCGGCCAAAGCTCTCGTCCAAGAAGGACGGCAGCATGCCTTGACGGAAGACGAACTTTTGCGCCCATAGTTCGTGTGAAGGCATGCCGTTCTCGACGCTCCGGTCTGCGTAGCCCTCTGCGCTCCGCCCAGTTGGACGCAATGTCTCGTCGAGGGCGGGGTTCAGTGTCACGAAGAATTCGTCGTACGGGTCGTGAAGTTCTCCGGTATAGATCCACCGGCTGAGGATGGCGAAGAAGGGTGCCGAAAGAGTTTGCAGCAATTGGGCAGAGAAGGCGGCCAGGAAGGGGTCGCCGTTGGAGGTGTAGGCGTGCAGAGTCGACAGAAATGCGCCTCCCGCGTTCGCCGCTGCAGGAAGCCCACCGGTCAGTCCTGTCGAGCGAGGCGGCGAGGCAGCTCGGGAGGAAACGCACGGCCAATGTCTGCTGCGAGGGCGCCCATCAACCGCAATCGGAGCCGCACGCTTCTCGTCCATACCTCCAACTTGCGCAGAGTCAGTCCGTCCGCCATGTCGTGCGCGCCGTCTGCCGCCCCTGCTGCACCAGCTGGCGATCGAGAAGGCTCCTCGATGCCTTCCAAGCGGGCTTCGAGCGAGGTCACGAGCTCGAAGTAGGTAGATGTTTCCTTCAGCAGCTCTGCGTGCAGGCTTTGCTCGACCATCCCCTTGCGTGGTCTGCCTTTGCCCCTCCGGGCGATCGGTCTCGGCGCGACCTCCAGCTCGAGCGGTTCGTCTTGCAATCGGCGTTGCATCGTACGATAGAGCCACCCGAGCTCGCTGAGAGTGTGTACGAGCGCTCGGGTCGGGGCCGAGATACTGTAGCCGCTATTCTCGAGGACAAAGTCGATGCCGCCCACATACGCGTCCGGCAAAGGCGATTGGCCTGCGGCATCTTCGGCGACCTCGTCCGTTACGGCGCCGCCTTCCAGGACGATGTCCCCGTGGACGAACGTCCGCCGAGGTCCCATAGCGGGAGGTTTTTCGGGTCGAAAGCGGATATACTGACCGTCGAGACCTTGCAGGATGAAGAGGACGTCCCGCAGGAGGGTGGCCTCGTCGAGAGGAGGAGCGAGAAGTTCCGCGCAGTCAGAGCGAGTCGCCGTGGCGCGGTGTTGTTCGAGGAGTTGTGCCATAGACAGCTTCGAGTGTTTGCGTGCTGTCCGTGAAGCCGAGAGGTTGACATTTGCTGGCGCTGGTCGGACGAGCGCCTGTTCAGCGGGTCGAAAGAAGTTTGGTGGAGGTACACGGCGACGCGGATGTTCATGTGGTACCTCGACCGCATCTGTACCGTACAGAGGCGACGAGAGGGAGGGGTCAGTCAGTCAGTGAGTGATGAGGCGGGCGTGGCATGTCCGTCCTCGCGCAAGCGGTCAAGAAGCACGTGCACAGGTAGCCTCCGCGACGTTTACTTACCGTGTTCCACGCTTCCAAGCCCGCTAGAGCTCTTGTACACCTCTGCTTGCGCCATGTTGATCGATTCCTCGCCGCGGTCCCCGTTTCGGCGTCCACGAAGAGGCGATTTTCACGGCGAGCGCGAGGTTGCGAGTATACCAATATGGAGCTTCTAGCTATCACGCGTTTTGTCTGCAAGGACGTTTTGTGCAAAACTTGCTAGGCAGACGCGTCTGCGGCAGCAAGCAGCTCCTTCCGCGTGGACTCGCCCGCGATAGAATAAAAATGCTTGAAGGGTCTCCCTCAAACCAGCGTTACCGGCGACCAGACTGCTTATGAGAGTGTGAAAAGTGTACTGCGAGGAGATCTGAGTTTCGCCTACATGATTCGTCAAAAACGATGTGTGGCGGAGGGGCCTTGCCTTTTTCCGCAGACCATCCACAGCAGCTGCGGCGAGCTGTGTCTACTCCTCGACGACCTCGTATTCCACCCGGCATCGCTCACTGCATCCGTCGCACGTGACGATCTCCACGCCGGCCTCGAGTTGTTCTCGCGAGATCCGGAATTCGCTCGAGCAGCGACACGGATGAGTGTAGAACGCGGGCTCGTCCAGCAGCTCTGGTCGCTCGGAAGTCGGGTGGTCTTGGTAGTGCGCCTCGAATGCGTCGAGCGAGTGCGAGACAGCGAAGGATTGCGCGGTCGCTCTTTGCGCCACGATCCATGCTGGCTCAGAGTCTGGCGTCAGCGCCGGGCAATCTGAAAGACAAGCGCATGCCGCGTCAGCATAGCCTGACTCACCTCGACGTGCTGCATCGTATCGCGAGCGCGCTTCCTCGTCGCCCAGCACCTCCCATGCCTCGTTGAGCTCGTGTGCGTCGTCAGCCTCTCCTGTCACCCGTTCGGCGGGAGTGGAGACCGCGGGACCATCTCGGGCGCCATCCGCAGAAGAAACGAGACGATCTGGATGTGCGCGCAAGATGCGAGCGCGGTATGCGAGCCGGATCTCGGCGGCAGTAGGCGGCGGCGAAGCACTCAGCCCCAGCCGAGCGTAAAAGTCCACATGCTCGCTGGGATGGCGAGGCCTTGCTGGCGAGTCCAGCTTGGGTGCCGGCTTTCCGTGCCTTCGGCGTTACTGGTGAGCGTCCTTGCAGTAAAGGCAGCTCGGCTCGACGCTGTTCAAGCCGCACGTGCAGTCAAAGACGCGATCCGAATGCGCCGCGACGCGAGGTTGCACGTCGACCCCGGCCGGCGACGGCGGCGACCCACTCTTTCGGCCTCCGCTTCGCTATTTTCAGCTCCCGTCTCCCAAAAACACAGCGCGCATCAAGGTTCGGACCGCTAGCCGCCGGCGTTTCCGAGCAGCTGGAAACCATGCCAGCGCTGTCCGCGACGCAAACAGATCGCTCAGGCTCAGCTGCCCGTCTTGCTTTTGCCCCAGCTCTCTGCGCCGCCCCCTCTCGTTCTTGTTGAGAGACTGCTGAGTGCCCTTCAACATGCATCGGGCTGCCGCTATCGTCGCCGCTCTCGCACCGACTCTCGTGCTCGCATGCCATCCGCACCTTGAGCGACGCGGTCCCGTCAACGCCGCTCGAGGTCTCGACCGGAGCTCGGAAGCTGCCGAAGCCCTGATCACCGACGCGCAGGCAGAGTGTTCCTACTACTCGTATCCCCCTGCAAACGAGATCGTGAGTCGTCCTCTCTCTGTTCCGGATCGAGTCCTCGTGCGCGCGGAAACTCCGGGCGGACAAGCCGCGAGGAAGTGTCTTTGGCAAAGGTCGTACCGTCTACACCTTGCAACGCCAGGTCTGTTGGAACCAGAAGTGCGAAGTGCTGACCGTTCCGTGGCCGTCGTTTCACAGATCAACACGTATCCGACGATCTGGGCGACAGCTGATCTTTCGAACCCGTGAGTTTCCCGTTTGGTTTCGACGCCCTGCTGCCTGGTGCTCATAACTGACAGTCATTCACCTCTGTAGCGGCATCTCGGCGGCAGACCGTGCCCTGTTCGCCGGCATCAACTCCTCCATTCCAGATATTCCCGTCCGCGGAAACCGATACGGGGATTTTTCCGGCATCCAGTATGACAAGCAGTCGGATCCGGACTGTTGGTGGTCGTCGACGCATTGCGTAACCCCGAAACTGCCCGGCCTGCTTAACGACACGGTCGCATGTAACGAGGCGAATACTTGGGGTTTGACGCTTGACGATGGTAAGCTCGAGTCTGCCAGCCGTAGATGCCGGTGCAGATGCTGACGCGTCTAGATTTGAAGGACCCAACTGCAGTCACGTATGTTACTCCTCCCGAGTACCTTCCTCTCGCAGGGCTAGGCTGTGTCCTTGGCGAATTTGGCCGCGTCGCGACTGATGCGTTCGCTGTTCTGATCGCTTCCCTTTCCTCGTGAACAGAACGCCTATTACGACTACCTCCAGTCTCAGAATCAGAAGGCGACCCTATTCTGTGGGTTGCTCTTTGCGAGTCCCCCCTGAGCACAGGCTGACTGCTCGTACGCGTTCCTTTTCAATCGACAGACATTGGCTCAAATGTGCTCGATTGGCCGCTTGAAGCTCAGCGGGGTCTAGCAGACGGCCACGAGGTACGTTCTTCTCACTCTGGGCGTGGCAAGCTCCCCGACTCGCGCGCTATACGACCGCGTACGCTCGATTCGTACCGGCCCGCCCCTTTCGCTCGCTCCGGATTCCGCCCGTATGCTGACCGCCTCCACCCTTGCCCGCAGCTCTGTGCTCATACTTTCTCGCATCCGTGTACGCTCAGACCTGTGTCATCTGCAGGAAACACCAACTGACCTCGGAGCGGGATTTACAGACATGACCGGCTTGACCAACGAGCAAGTCTTTGCCGAGCTGTATTTCTCCAAGAAGGCGATCAAGGAAGTCACCGGTGTGACGGTACGATGCTGGCGACCGCCGTACGGCGATGTCGACGACCGAGTCCGATACATCGCGTCTAAGCTGGACATGCGTACCGTCGTGTGCGTCTGCAGTCGCCTCTCTTCCGTCTTCGGACACGGGGACTGACATCATCTTGCCTGGCTAACGTAGCTGGAACGAGGATACCGACGATTGGAATTGGTCCAACGTCGGCATGGCGGCAGTCCGCGCCAACTACCAGGGCATCCTCGACGACCAAACGGCCGGCAAATTTGATCGCTCGGGTACCATCGTTCTCACGCACGAGCTGTAAGTCCCGCCTCTTGCGTATTGAGGACCCAGCTCCGTAAGGCACAGCACGGCGCCGTGGTGGAGACCTTGTTGCGCGCGACAGCATGGCGGATACCTTGTTGACGCGTCCTTTTCACCTCTAGCGATAACGGTACAATGGCCTTGTCCGAGGAGTTTCTCCCGCATATTCGCCAGCAGTTTGTTGGTGGTGTCATGCCTGTCGCGGTCTGCTCCAAGTGAGCTTTTCCCTTCGCTTCCTTGACGCTCGAGACCACTTTGCTCAAACATTCTTGCTTGGCACCGCAGCAATACCCGCCCCTATGTCGAGACCGCCGACTACGTCTACCCGAACTACGCGCAGTGGGCCGCGGGGACTACGACTGTCTCCTTGGCGTCTCCGACCGCGGGCGCCGTCGCCTCGCTGCTCTTCAGTCCGAGTCCGACACCTACGTCGGCGTCGAGCTCTGCGACGAGCGCCCCGGTAACGTCATCGGGCGTGTCCAGCACTGCGATCGCGACGGTCTCACGCGGCAGCGCTTCTGCGGCGTCAACTTCCGTGAAGTCCGTCAAAGACCACACGTCCGCCGGAGTGGCGCAATTTTCCCTGCAGGCTCCGGCCCTCCTCTTTGCCGCCATTGGGCTCGGTATCTGCCTCTGATCTTTCTTCATAGACTTGTCCATATCTCGTATTCTTATATCTTGCTAGACGGATTCATAGACATTTGAGCGCAACGCTGCAGCACACGATCTCTTCGGTTGGCATGGTTCGCCAGGCAGCAATCCTCGCCGCAGTGTTTATCGGCGCAGGGTCTCTTGTCTGGTTCTTCTTGGCTTTATCTAGCTTGTGAGGTGGGCGAGGAAAACCCACAGACCCGCGCTGGCGCAAGCACAAACCCCGACGGGGTGCGTCGCCACTGCAGGTATCTCATCCAAGTAGACTGACTGTCTTGAGCATAATCACTTTGCCCACAGCACTTGCAGAACGGAACAACACCTCCTTGTTGCTGCAGGTAGTTGTCGAGGCAGCACCCTGTGCTTGGCTATACTAGTGTCTGGCGCCCTTGAGCCTCACTTCCCACTTCGCCCTTGATCAATGAATGATTGAGCGCAATTCTTGTGCCGGTTGTATGAATCGGCGGAAGCATGGCATTGGGAGGTGCCGGGATTCCAGCTGGTGCGGTCGCTGGAGCGCTGTGCCTGGGAGGAGGGTCGCGGGCAAAAAGAACACGATGGCGCGGTGTCACGCCACCAAAAGGAATTGAACAGAGTGGGATTCGAACCCACGCGGATTGCTCCAGTAGAAGGACCCGTGCGCGCTGCACAGAAGTTTGCAAGAAACTTGAGTCTACCGCCTTAACCGCTCGGCCATCTGTCCCTTAGATATATTTGGTCACGCCTGGTTACAATCTCAGTGTCCTGAATCACGCTGGCAGCTGCAGAAAGGCGGTCCGGAGGAGCCAATGAGAATGCAGAGCGGCAGAAACTGATTGCTTTCCTGCAGTCAGAGCGTGAAGGCTTGACAAAGACATGGCTAGACATACAGGATAGCCTTCCACAGAATACATTCACTGCAGGTCTTCATAACACAATGGCCAGGCAGAGCTCTGTGATGGATGGATACGGGTCGCAGCTGAGAAGGCCCACCAGATCTTCCTTTCAGGCGACTCCCTCCCCTCCCTGGCTGTAGAGAGACTCTCTGTAGGTGTTGTCACACACTGCCTACACTTCAGGCCCGCCTCGGTGGAACTTGCAGACCAGCTCCGACTGGCCGGGGGGGACAAGAAATGGTGCCCACCTCTCATCATGCGACTAACGCTGTCACAGACTGCTGCACGCGCTGGCGATAGAGCCAATAACAGTGATTTGAGTTTGGATCTGAGAGATACGAGTCAGAGAGGAATGCTAAGGGAGAAGAGAGCTACAACATGAAACGACCGAGAGAATCCGCGATTCCGTTTAAATTTCCGCCAACACCGCCTCCTTGATCCGACGACGAAGTCTTGAGGCATCAGCCGACACTTTGAGTACGGTACAATAGAGTAGATCATCTGCAAGAAATGGAAGTGTAGTGACAATCAAAAAGAAAGGAGCGGGAGAAGACTTAGAATGGGAAGTTGACAACGAGCGAGGCGAAGGAAGGGATACCAGCCCAGCAATGAGTGGATCAAGAAGGGGTGCAAGACTGACCCATTCTGCCAACAGATCACAGGGAGTCTCAGTTCTCTGTGATGAAGTATGTGGAGTAGTGCGACCGCTGTCAACGGAACAAGAGTCAGCCGATTCGGAACTTGGGAAGGCAGGCAAGCTGCGCTTGCTGCCGGTGCCGAGGCCCTTCTCGGACATCACCCTCCAACTCCGTCAGGCCGCTGCCAAAGTCAGGCGGAATGTACCTCATGCTCACCATCACGGATTGCCTGACGGGCTACACTCGGGTGGCGAGCCGTCGCACAACAGACAGCGCGATAGAAATTGCTGAACAAGTGTTTGAAGGGTGGTTCACCCTCTTCGGGCTCCCGGTGTGTATGGCCTCAGACCGAGACAAGCTCTTTTACCTTTCGGTTCTAGGAGGCGCTGCACAAGAAGCTGGGAGTCAAGCAGGTGAGGTCCACCTTGTTTCACTCTGAGACGGACGGCCGAAGCGAATGAAGTCGAACAGACGAGTCCATTCTTCAGGTGCTTCGGAAGTTGAGCTAGGTCTCGATTCCTGGATGGTCTCGCTTTCTCCCCCTAGCAGAATTCGCTGTCAACGCCGCCGTAAACCACTCGACGGGCCGGACGCGGTTCAGTTCAAGGTCGTCCTCGGGTACACCCCCTCCCTCTTCCCCTCCAATCTTCTTCCGACCGCCGTCGCTGCCGTCGAGGAACTTGTCAAGGAACGCAAGGACAAGGTCAAGGAGATCCAGGACGCGCTGGCCGCAGCGAAGGTCCGGCAGGCGGCAAGCGGAAAACCTTTTTTGAGCCTGGAATAGCATGTATTTAGTATTTCCAGTGGGCTCTACACACTCTTTGAGTTGCCCACAGGCTATACTAGCTGTTTAGGGACTCCTATCATGTGCTCATCAAGTCAAGGATGCACTTTGATTGGTTGCCTGCAAGCCAAAGATGCTTCCGGGCAAAGATATCTCGCAAGTCTACACTCCGGGACTCCGGGGTGCCGGACCCGGAGTACTTCAAGCGTCCGGACACCTGGACCCGGACAAAGTCCTGTTAAGCAAAAAGTTGACCTCCCCCCCCAGTGTGAGTCACCCCAGGATTCATTTCTCAGCATTTTCCAAGGGCAGCCAGAAGCACTTAGGAATGCAGGCAATTTACAGATAGATAGATAGATAGATAGATAGATAGATAAATATTGTTCAAGCCATATCAAGCTATAAGAAGCCTATGAAAAGCTGGGAGAGGGGGAGACACTGTATCTGGATCTGTGACAAGAACACAAAGGTGCAACTAGATTTCTAAGGGAACTCTGCACTGTTTCCGCTCTGTTTTGTCCCTCACAACAGCTGTAGCCCGCACTTCAATCTTGTGAGGGGCCATGCAGAGTCTACCTTTGAAGAGGCAGACATTCAGCGCAATAACTATTGGTAATGGCCTGAGGGTTCACCTTTTTGTCTTCCTCTGACCATCACTGCCTTCCCTCTCTCTCCTGTTTCCTTGCCTCTATAAAGCCACAAGAAAGTCAGATCAAATCTGAAGGGAAACAGAAGCGATCTCTCACAGCTAGAATGCCAGACAGGTGAGGTCTGTGGAAGCCTGCTGGCCCAGAGTTGTGTCCTTTGCTGCGCTGGCAGCCGGGTGTTGATTCAAGTTTCACCCTTCTAAGTCTTCTTCCTCGCTCTTTCCAAAGCGCCTGACACTTCTCTTTATTGCCTTTATTGTCGACGATGTACTCTACTGCACCTGGCCCAAAGTGTCAGCTTGCCTCCCAGAGACTTCATTATCAGTAAGACAAGGTGTTGTTGGCCACCTATCTATCAACATCAAGTATTGCTTCTGGGGCTTCCAGCACTGGCGTTCCAGCAATAGCTACAGTCACCAGAGTAGCAGTCTCAGACCTCTTCTGGTTTCACATTATATGAAGAAGTTAGGTAGAAGGGGTAAGTCCTGCCGACAGCACCATGCAGGATTGCTCCAGTAGAAGGACCCGTGCGCGCTGCACAGAAGTTTGCAAGAAACTCGAGTCTACCGCCTTAACCGCTCGGCCATCTGTCCCTTGGATATATTTGGTCACGCCTGGTTACAGTGTCAGTGCCCTAAACCACGCTGGTAGCTGCAGAAAGGCAGTCCGGAGGAGCCAACGAGAATGCAGAGTGGCAGAAACTGAATGCTATCCCGCAGTTAGAGCGTGAAGGCTTGACAAAGACATGGCTAGACACACAGGGTAGCCTTACACGGCATACATTCACTGCATGTAACACAATGGCCAGGCAGAGCTCTGTGATGGATACGGGTCACAGCTGACGAGGCCAACCGGTTCTTTCTTTCCTAGGTGTACATTAGCTCTTCCAGCTTGATATACGGTAGAGACTTTGAGCCTCCCTATCTATGTTGGCCAGACATACCAACTGCTTTTAGCGCAGAGGGCCACCCGTCGTTCTTACTTCCAACTCGAATCACCCTACCTCGGTGCCTACAAGGCGCAATTCAAACTGAAATGACTTCTTTGCGCATGCGGCGGCAAGCCAGAGACCCGTGAGCATTTCTTTCTCCACTACCCGCTCTATGCCATTCTGCGTGACCTTCTCAGAACTCTGTCTCACATCCCCCTCACTCGCCTACTTGCTCAGCAACCTGCGCGCAACACAGGTAACACTTCATTTCCTCGCCAACTCTGGCCGTTTCACCTCGCTGTATTGCCCGCCCTCGGAGGATCCACCTGTCTGATCCCTGATTTCTGTCCTGGCCATCTCTCCTGATCCACACTATACCCCTTCATTCCTTCCAGCCTGTTTTTCCTTACTGAGAAAGCGGGGTTTTTTCCTCGGGCCTTTCTCGCTTCCCTCACTTTGTGCACTCTCCTTGGACTACATGAGCTCACTAGCCGGATATACCTGAGGCAAGACTGTTCTATCTGTCTAGAGGGCTCTGTCAGGCGGAGGTACTGAGTGCAATGGTGGTGGAACTGCGGGTTGCGTAAGAGGCCGCTGGCGTCTTGGTGCATAAATAGATAGATAAATAAATCACATTTCAAGTTATAACAAGCTATAGAATCCCATGTAGACCTAGTGCAAAGACTATGGGAGAAGCGGGGAGAGGCCTGAAGAAAAAAGCTGCTCTTTCGGAGTCAGGAAAATCAGGTTGGAAAAGAATGGAGGGTACAGTGAGGGGGTAAGGTGCAGCAGAAAAAGTAAAAGGCTGAGGGTATAGAGACACAAGAGAGAGTGGCTAAGAGGGGGAGGCTGGGAGGTCCGCCGGGGGTGAGTAAAGCGAGTCAAAGAAATTGAAGGGCAGTGTTGGTGGCAGAGGGATCGCCGAGTAGGAAAGAGACAGCAGGGAGCGTCAATTTGTGGAATTCAGAGAGGAGAGCGGCACAAGGGGCAGCGTAAAGCGGGCAGAGGAGGAGGAAGTGTTTGCAGACTCAACTTCGCCGCATTCGCACATTTGCTTCTCCGGGTTGAGATGGGCGCGGTCGGCGCCGAGGTCGCATATGCCGGTGCGTAGGCGGGAAAACAGAGTCGATTGCCGACGAGTGAGCTGAGCATGGATTGAGAGAGAGTAGGAAGGGCCGGGAGGGAATTTGGCAATGGCGCGGAGGCTAGCGCCCGACATCGCTGCAGACCAGTCTTTGGCCCAGTGCTGGAGGAGGGCGGCTTTGTAGCTAGCCCATATAGCAGAGACGCTTCTGGGGAGCTCCCAATCGCCGCCGAGCCGTCCGTTGCTGAGGTCACGGTCTTGCGTTGAAGGCACTCCGGCGGTGATCCGACGGGTCGTCCTTGCGAGGTCACCTCTCCTGGCTCCTCTGTCGTACTCGCTGTCGCCTCCATCGTTGGACAGCAACTTGCTGGCGGCCTTAGGGTCAAATTCCGACCCTGAGACCCCGCTTTGCCCTTGCGCGCTTCTCGCGGGCAGCGGTCGACCTCGCGAGCGCACGGCTCGCTTCTTCAACTGCCGACTTCGCCAGCTCGTCGGCCTCCTCGTTGCTGTCGATGCTGACATGGCCGGGGACCCAGTGCACGACTTCGCGAACCAGCGGGTGAGCTGTCCCCATCGATTCGAGCGTATTACAGATCGCGAGGCGGATTGTTTGGCCGGGGGAGGATCAGGGGTCGATCGGGCGCTGGGCGGCCGAGAGGTTGTCAGTGAGGACATGGAGGGTGTTCTTCTGGTTGGTGGGCATGAACTGGGCGGTGCTGCTAAGGGCGATGCGCAGCCCCTCAAGCCCCGCGTCGTAGATCCCGAATGCAAGAAACCAAGGTACCTTGCTTCTTTCAAAGAGGCAGTAGAGGCAGCTGTAGCTTGGACACCCATGAGAGATGCACAGTCAAACAGTTCTCAAGTCGTGCCAAGTTATCAAGCCCTCTTAGACCGGCAATACGAGGATAGGATAGGCCCTGAGTTTAAAGTTGTTCAAGCCTAGAAAAGACTCATGTCAACTGGACCCACTAAGTAGAGTGAGCCACCAAACCAGCTAGCTGGGGAAGGATCAATAGAAGCGAAGGAACTACACAAAGTGAGGGAATAAGGAAGGCCCGGAGAAAAAAACGCTCATTGAGACAGGAAGAACAGGCTGGAGAGTATTGGGGTATAGCCAAGAGGGGGAGAGAGATGGTGAAGGTGTGCAGAGATGTATATGCTGAAGGGGCAGAGCTCAACTAGACGAGTCTTTCAGGGGCGGGGAGTAGAGTGAGTCAAACAGCCAGGGTCAGCAAGTAAACAGAGTGTTGCCTTTGTTGCGGGTGGGTCGCTGAGCAAGTAGGCGAGTGAGGAGGTAGATAGATGGACAATTCGAGTTTCAAGTCATATCGAGCTATAAGGAGCCCATGTAGACTGCGAATACTACACAAAGTAGGGGAAGGATGTGAGTTGAAGCATTGAGAAGGTCACGCAGAATGGCATAGAGCGGGTAGTGGAAAAAGAAATGCTTGCC
This sequence comes from Rhodotorula sp. JG-1b, assembly GCA_001541205.1. Lineage (NCBI taxonomy): Eukaryota > Fungi > Basidiomycota > Microbotryomycetes > Sporidiobolales > Sporidiobolaceae > Rhodotorula > Rhodotorula sp. JG-1b. Next base: position 112,713 of record KQ954479.1, on the reverse strand, counting down.
GGTCTCCGGCTTGCCGCCGCATGCGCACATCAGGCGTTAGTTCATATGACGGCAGGCCAGTGCAAGTTGTCTGGCCGCGCGGTGTGGCAGCCCAGGACGCCCACGGCGTAGCAAACGGTGGTGCAAATCCCGTGCATGGCGTACATGACGGACCCGATGGCTTGGATGTAGCAGGAGCAGAAGGCGGGGGTGGGCAGGTGATCCTCGGGAGCAACAGCAAGCTGCAAGTGGGCTGCATTGGTGTTGGGCTGTATGACGGTCGGCGTAGTAAAGGCGGAGCGAGACGTTCTCGAGGTACACGCTGGGAGAGGAAGACCCCACAATGTGAGCAGTAATGCAATTGAATGTACAGCGCGCGAACGAGCTCGGAGATAGGATAGGATAGGATAAATTCCAAGTTTACAGTCGTTCGAGCCTGGAATGTTCAAGGCTGCTTTCCAGGCAGTGAGAGTGAAGTGCTAGTGAGTATAACAGTATAGAGAGAAGAGTGTATGAGGGAGGCTACACACCTGCTCTCCAGGCAGTGAGAGTGAACTGCTGGAGAGCAAGAGAGGGAGAGAAGCGAGTGCGCGCATCATGACAACCGCCTCAGGGAAGGTTTCAGAGGCGCCCAACGACTTGGGGAGAATTCTCATCCGGAGGAGAGAGTGTCTGCAGCAACACCCCCCCTCGCTCGAAACGGTCGGATGCCCAAGGCAACGCGGTGCTGGACGAAGGCCGGGAGCGGGAGAGACTTGGTCATGACGTCGGCAACCATACGCGCAGTCGGGATGTACGTGACCCTGATGTCGCCCTGCTGCACCTGCTCGCGGACGAAGTGCTCCGTCAGGCGAAGGTGGCGAGTGCGATTGTGGAACTGCGGGTCGCGCGAGAGAGCGTTGGCACCTCGGTTATCACCGAAGAGCTCGATCGGTCGGCCGGAACCTTGCGCGAGCTCAGACAAGAGCTGCGACCGGTGGATCGCCTCCTTCGAGGCGTGCGAGAGACCGAGGTACTCTGCTCCGTCGAAGAGGCGGTCACGCGCCGCTGCAGCTTGGACGACCAGGAAACGGCGCCGGACGCGAGGACGAAGGTGTATCCCATGGTCGATCGCGAGGTCGACGGGCACGCACCCCAGTCCGAATCCGAGTACGCTTCGAAACCGGCAAGCGGCGAGTTGTCAGGCTGGAACTCGAGTTTGAAGTCGAGCGTTCCCTTAATTTATGCCAGGATGCGGATGACGGCAGCCCAGTGCGAGTTGTCCGGCCGCGCGGCGTGGCGGCCCAGAACGCCCACGGCGTAGCAAAGGCCGGGGCGAGTCCCGAGCATGGCGTACATGAGGGAAGCGACGGCTTGGAGGTAGCGGGAGCGGAAGGCGGGGGTGGGCTGGTGGTCCTCCGGAGCGACAGCAAGCTGCAAGTTCGGCTGCATCGGCGTCGGGGCGGTTCGACCGTCGGCGCAGCCAAGGCGAAGCAGGACGTCCTCGAGGTACGCGCGCTGGGAGAAAGATGCTGCCATTCGAGCGGCGATGCATCTAGATGCCCAAGATGAACTTGGCTTTGCCGAGATCCTTGATGCCGTACTCGCGTTTGAGGCCGTCCTTGATCCGCTGAATCTCGTCAAGGTCAGGCGAGACAAAGAGAAGGTCGTCGACGTAGAGGGCAATGTAGTGCGTATGCCCCCCCTTGCTGCGGACGTAGATGCAGGCGTCCGACTTGGTGCGCTGGTAGTCAAGTCCTTCCAGGGTCGCGTCGATCCGGTGATTCCAGACGCGGCCGGCCTGCTTGAGGTCGTACAGCGCGAGATCGAGTTTGAGCACCTTGCCGGCGTACTCGCTGCCGTCGATGCCTTCCGATAGGCGCACGTACAGCTCCTCCTCGAGCGCGCCGTGGAGGTACGCCTTGTCGACGTCGGCCTGATGGACATGGAGGCGGTGGCGGGCGGCAAGAGCGAGTAGGACGCGGATCGAGGTGAACTTGACCACGGGCGCGAACGTCTCGCGGAAGTCGATGTTCGGCCGCTGGGTGAACCCTTGTGCGACGAGGCGGACTTTGTGGCCGGTGACTTGGCCGTTCTGGTCCTTTTTGCGTCGGTAGACGAAGCGGGCCCCGAGGATCTTGGCGTCAGGCGGCGCCTCGCTGCGGTCGATGGGGTGGAAGACGTTGTACTCGTTTTGAAGAGACGTGAACTCATCTCGCTCGCCGAGGCGCCAGCGCTCGGAGTCCGTGTCGCGCATCGCTTCGCGGTGGATGCGAGGGTCGGACGTCGGAAGCGAGATTGCTCGTCCGAGGCAGAGAGGTCTTCACCGGCGGCCGAGTAGAGAGCCTCGACTTCGGCAAGCGTGGCTCCGAAGGGGTCGTTACCAAGGAAGTCGAGCTCGTCACGGGACTCCTCGTCAGGGAGAACAGGCTCCGGCGAGGCGGCGAAGGGGCACTGGCGCGGTGGAAGACAGGCGGTGGCGGCGGTGTCACGACTACCTCGCGGGCCTGAGCAGCTCGTACGGGAGGACGTGGCACGACCGGCGGTGCACGCGCGGGAGTCTGCGGCGTCGCATCGTTGGCAGCGGAGGGAGCTTGACTCGAGGCAAGGATGATCAAGTCGTCTGGAGCAGGCGCAGGCTGCGGCAAGCTCTGCACAGTACCCGGCGTGGCGGCGGCGAAGGGGAACTCGTGCTCGACAAATCGGGCATCGCGAGATCGACCGGTCTTGCGCGTCGCTGGGTCAAAGAGGCGGTAGGCGGCCGTGTCGCCATCGTAGCCGATAAAGACCAGAGGCACGGCCTTGTCGTCGAGCTTTGCACGACCGTTGGTGACATGTGATAAGCACGACAGCACCAGACCCGAAGCATGGCGACCCGTACAGGTTTGCCACGCCAGACGGTGAGCGGGACACCTCCAGCGAGTGCAGCGTGCGGCGACCGGTTCTTGACGAAGACGAAGGAGAGGAGCGCCTCTGCCCAGAGGGCATTGGGTGCTTGAGCCTGATTGAGCAGTGAAATCAGGCCCTCGACGATGGTCCGGTTGATCCGCTCCGCGACGCCATTGGCCTGCGGACAGTACAGCGATGGCATGTCGTGATGAATCCCGTGTTCGGCTACAAAGTTGTGAAAGTCGTGGGACATGTACTTGCCGCCGTTGTCGGAGCGAAGGCGCCGGACGTGCGTGCCCGACTCGTTCTCGGCAGCCGCCTTGCAGCGCTGGAAGGCTCCAAAGACATCGCTCTTGCGGGAAAGGCCCTCAACCCAGAGCATGCAGCATATCGCCCTGAGCTTGCGGACGAGTGCACAAGCAACAGCAGCGACGAGGAGGACAATGACAAAGGCAAAGAAGAACTTGGGCGGCACTCGGGCTCTCGATCCGCCGTCTCAACGTCACCGCCCGCCGACAGCTTGGGATTAATTTACAGGCGCTTGCTGCCTAGGAGCCTGTCGACAGGCTGGTCCGCCTCCAAAGCGGCGCAAAAGACCGCCTGGTCGACGCTTTGGTTGTCATCCTCAACCGGCAGCTAACTTCACGCCTCTCCACCCGATCTTTCCTGATTCACCTGCTTCCACTCCACGCTCTTGCTCCGACAATTGACTCTCCTCACTTGACTACGCACTGGCGCTTGCGACCTCGGCGCCCACAAGGTTCATTTCGAACCCGAACGACTCATGTGCGCCTGCGGCGGCAAGCCAGAAACCCGCAAGCATTTCCTCCTCCACTGCCCGCTCTACTCCTCCCCGCGCGCGACCCTTTCTCCACCATCCGTCTCAAAGGCCTCTCTATCGCCTACCTACTTGGCAACCCGCGTGCGACAGAGGCAACGCTCCGTTTCCCTGCCAAATCCGGCCGGTTTGACTCGCTGTACTGCCCGCCCTAGGAGGACCTGTCTAGGCATCCAGGATTCCCTTCTGTGCACCCTTTTCCTCTCCCCCCCACTTATACCCCTCATTCTTTCCAACCTGATTTTTCTGGCTCACTGAGCATGTTTTTTTCTTCGGGCCTTCCCTCGCCTCACTCTCTTCGTGCAGTATCCGCGGTCTACATGGGCTTACTAGCTTGAAACAAGACTCATCTATCTATCATTCGAGATTGGTCATCAACGAGCGTAATGACGTAGCGGCGACCTCCGTACGATGGTACGTTGATTGAAAGGGTGTCCGTGTGCACAAGCTTGGGAAGTTCTGTTGTCTGTCAATCTGACCGCGGAAACAGCAAGTGGGAAGTGTGCAACAGATGACACGTATTGCACGGGCGAGGCTCACCGCATCCTCGAGTAGCTACTTCCAAACCCTTGACATGTTTTGACCTGTCAAGCGACTTCAACAACCTAAGGGAAAGGTGCGCTCTGTGACAGTGCCAGGTGGTCAGTGCAGGCTCAGAAGCAGTACCTGTGGTAAGGAGTGCGGTTGCGCCCTTAGCCGTGCTCAGAGCAAGCAGCTTGCTGGCGAGTTGGTAAGGTGCTCTGGAGACAAGTGGCAGTGGTGATCGCCAGGCCATTGCTTGAGAGGGTGTTCCCTGTCTGAAAGTTGCCGTGAAGCCGTAGTTGTTGTAGAGTTGTGACAACAAGGAGGGACTGCCGCAATTCCGGGGAGAAGATAGGTCTCGTTTCAGGTCCTGTTGAGCTAGAGAGCACACAGAGAAGGAGAAGCGCTTGGCGGAGGATACAATGCTGCTGATGGGCTTCAGAAGGGGCCAGCCCACGCCGGCAACCGTGAGCCTGTTCTTGGCGCCAAGACACTGCAGCCAACGCGCAACGGACGGCATTGGCAGAGGTTGAAGAAGAGCGAGATCTCGCCGCGCATGAAGTAAAAGGTCCTGCTGTGAATCATAGGTTTGAGGCTGCGTGGAGCCGTGCTGCACCTCATGGTGAGCCAGACTTGACGCCCACTTCATCATTGAGAAGGGATGCGAGTCGCGTGTTTGCCTCGCCAGCTTGCGCGTGATGGGCCTACTACTACGCCTTGAGGCAGTCTTGAAGCTGTACCCCTTGCGTTGCGCCCGTACCTTGTTTCCTCCGGACTAGTGCAGTCACGGAGCCAGTGCGCGCCCTGGCGGGCAACGGCAGGGCACGGCGAAGGCAGCGGTAGCTGTAACCTCGTGGTAAGTGTGATGGGTGGAATGGGGACACAAAAGGCAGAGGTGGACACCAACGGCGCAGAAAGGTGGAGAACCTCGTTCCTCGAGTATGTGATGTACCCCCTGTTCTCTCCAACCTGATGCTCCTGTCTCAAAGAGAGCAGGCTCGTTCTTTGGGCCTTTCCTTGCTCTTTGAGGCTCATCAGCTTGACATGACTTGAAACAAGAGTTATCTGTCTATCTTCTGCCTTCTGCCTCCTCTTCCCTCCATATACAGTCTGCCATGTTGCAACCCCAGCTTGACCAAGTTTGACTTGTTTCCCAGTATATAAGTGATAGGTCAGCAACCGCAACCGCAACAGTGCAACTGGGAGAGATGTGGGGAGTCGAATAATGCCCCTTCCCTTTCCCAATAGCTAGCTTATGCCCCCCTTGCTGTTCTTGAGAGGTCTTTTTCTTGCTTTTCCTGTAGGCACTTTGGCTTGAACATTTGGGCTCTCGTCACTGTCATTTTCAGTAATCAAGGCAGAAAGAAACTGCTCTGACCACCGCGTTGACTTTGACTTTTACCTCTGCATGCAAGTCCAGAAGTCTACGAGCCCTGAGGCTTGCTTGTAGCAGCAAAAATGGCACCTTAGAGCTGTTCGATGCAGGGACACAGTCTGTACATCGAGACTGTGCTAGTGAGGGATTAAGAAAGACCAGGCACAGGAGCCAAATTACAACTCCAAAAGTGGCAGATGTCAAGCGTGTGGCTGACCTGGCACCTCCCCACACACACTGGCCCTGACAGCAGCTTTGCGTACAACTCCCTCCTATTGCACAAAGAGGGCAACATTGCTTGCAAGACCCAGGTGGTTTCCCCTTACAGAAACCAACTCTTACTATCTTAACAACCATGTTTGTCTACCTTCCTGGCTGTCAGATGCTCTTGCAATAGCACCACAGCCAATCAAAAAGCCCCACACCACCTGTCAGTTGATAGCTGCAACGCAAAGTGTGTTCCAAGGCGTAAGTGCAGCCATGAGGTCTGAGGACGCACGCTCACTAGGTATTCCTCAACAGCCTGTTGTAGATCAGTCATAATTACTATCCCTTTCCTGACACAGTGAAAAGAGTTGTGCTCTTACTCACACAGACACAGCAACCTGACACAATCTGACATGTGTGCTTTGTTTACCAGGGTTTCCCTTGCTCTCCACACATGAGCTGAGGAGGAATTTTGAATTAGGTGAGTTCTGTTCTGTAGCTCTGGCCCTCACACGCAGGCTGATGAGATGGCCAGTGCAATACATTGGGTCACATTCCTCCGTGCTGGTGCAGATCAGTGTCCACAGAGTCGACTTTGATTTGACATCCCACACAGCTTCCTGAAGCTGAATTTGAGCATGCCTTCCATCTGTAGCAGCAAACTTGCTGTATCTGTTAGCATGAGGATCAGTGTAACCTTGAGACATCTCAGGCCACAATCCCACAAGTGTAAGAACAAGAAAGAGCCTGCTGGAGAAGACGGCGAGGCGCAACTCTACCTGAAGGAGGCAATTCTCGAAAAGCAAGGCAGGGGCCAACAACGAGCTGGCAAGCGCAGTTGGGCAGAGTGGCAGCTTGTTCTTGTACTGATTGCTCACTAATGCGCCTGTGCTTGCTATGTAGTCTTCTTCAGACACACTGCTTTCAGACACACTGCATTCCACATGCATTGCGGGGGGGGGGGGGGGACCACTCTCGAGCTCAATGTGAGAGTAGGTGTCCTGTACAGGTTGGGATATAGCAAGCTGGAGACAGGGTAGAGCCAGTAGTCAGTGACACAGAGTCAAGGTTCCGAAGATATACAAACAAGGGGAGGTGGAGCTAAAGAAGATAAAGAAGAAGAGAAGAGGCAAAGGAGCTACAGCAAGTCGACTGAGAAAATCCAGCCACATCCGCTGAAGGTCAGCAAGGTCTTGAGACGCGGCTGTCACTTTAGGTCCGGTACAGTATAGTGTTTACATCTGCAATCAAACGGAGTGTTGGTTCTGCTAGAAAGAAAAGGAGTGAGGAGGAGATCTAGAAGAGGAAGTCGATCTCGAGGGCGCTGCACGAAGCAGGTGAGCGAAGCGATGCTGGCCCAGCATGGAATGAGAACTCAAGCAAGTGCAGAGCCAAGACGTTGACTGAGGGGAAGAAGCCCACCCAGCAAAGGAGCTGTGAGAAACACAACCTAAGGAAAGAGGGACTGGACACCGACAAGTGTCCCAGAACCTTCATTGACAAACCTCATCCAGCCTGACTGACCCACCATGCTTTTGAGCACTTTCAAGATGGCTCAACATAGTTGTAGATGAGTGTAAGCAATCCACCCAAGGAGAGAAGCCGGCACACCTCGCGCTTATCCCTTGACGCCCAATTCCGGGCAGCCTGCGCAAGGGTTTAGGGTATGTACCACTGGTCAAGTCTCTCAGATAATTGAGAGATCTGCAATCCGTCAGAGGTGCAGGGCAGACGGGGGGAAAAGGGCGTCAAGCCACTCTGGTTAAAGATTTCCAAAGAAATAAAAAGACCGTGCACTGCGGGGCATGCAAGCTCTCCAGGCGTGATACATGGGCCAATCAGAAAGCTGTTAGTCGAGTGTGACCCTGCTGCAGTTTTCACAGCCATGAAGTTGTCAAGGGAGCCAATTTGCTGGGTCCGTCGGTCTCCCTTCCTTTGCCTCTCTCATTGTCGCCTTCTAATTCTAAACCTCCTCCTCGCTCCTTTCTTTTTGAATGTCACCAACAGTTCCTTTGGGCTGTAAACCTTCTCGAGAAGGAAACTAGGATTCCGTGGGCGTGCGTGAATCATTCTGTGGACTTGCTTGCGCAGCACTTTCGGTGCGCGGACCTGGCACATGCAATACCTAAAGATCCTTCAACTCGAGTTTCGGAAACCAGTGCTTGCCACCTCGCCTGAGAAGTCCTCAGCTGGACGCCCGTCCAGCCTGTCTCAGGTAAGCCATCAATCTGGCGGGTGTTATTGTGTCTGGACTTTACCTGTGTCAAGTCAACCCAAGGCACAGGCTCTAGGAGTTCAAGTTCGCGCGTGCACAGGACAAGAACTGCAGGTTTCCCATCCACTGTTACAGCAGCAGACTTGGCACTCAAGCCATATAGTGGTATTCCTGGGACTGGTATACCCTCTTGTCTGCCCCCCTCCAACTCACAGTCCCTGGTCAAGGTTGTAGCAGAGACATCCTTGCTCAGTCTCACATCTACCCTCTTGTCACCTTGTGCTCTCAAGCTGCCAGCCCTGCCTGCACATGATCTTTTTGAGGTCTATACTTGAGCCGCCAAATGCAGGTTCTAGCCTGTCTCTGATCTGCTACAATGCCACTTGCGCAGGTGACCCATCTGGAGCCTAGGTCTCGCATTGAGCTTGAGAGCTGTGTCCCTGCAGCACTGCTCCCCTAACATGACAAGGATGGCACAAGCAACTCCATTTACCACAACAACAAGAAGGAAGTTGAGCACACTCGACCATGGGGACCGTGTCAAGGCAACGGTCAAGACGAGCAGAGGATTATGACACCTTTTTTGACTCCTGCACAAGGCACACTGCTGTTGAGGTATGACATAAGTTTGCTCACGACAGGCCATGAAACAGAGATGGTTGCGGAGGCGAGCCACCTCCAAGAGAAAATGGCCAGCCGTGATTGTCTGCTGAAAGCGGACCGCTGTTCGCAACTTCGCGCCCAAAGAAATCAACCGGACGAGAGGGATTTCCTCTTCCCGAGTGTCACTGGGATGACCGGGCAGAAGATACTCTTGTCACCGTTACTCCAGAGCAAGCTGGGCACCTGGGGCAGTGAGAGCGGCAAACCCACGACGAAATACCTGACAGGCTGAAACAGCGGCCGGACCGGGCCCGTCGGAAGCGGGTTGGACAAAGGCACTGAGACATAGCTTGCAATCACAACCCATTTGCGCTACAAGGTACGCCTTGAAGGGCCCAGAAAGCAATCCAATGCCAGGAAGCGGAACGCAACAGCTGGCAGAGCTGCGGGAGGCCATCGATGCCGTACCATCGGGCGCGCGAGACGGTGCCCGATCAGCGGGAAGACCAGGGCCAGCGTAGTCCGTTACAAGCATCCGGCAAGTCGAGCGGTCGGACACAGCAGGCGTTCCATTACCGCGAGTTTCACGCGAAAAGACCACTTTGCAGCCCGACACCCCTTGGTCGTTCGTCAACAGGTCGCCGATCCGCTTGCCAAAAGCAAGCACAGGATCATCCGTTCACCGTGCGACCTCCACCGCCGTAGCAGTGAAACAACATCTCGGAAACATGCCGGGATGACGGGCACATCGGCCTCGGAAGCGTCGGGCTGAAGCCCAACAATGCACAATTCCACCGTCTTCCGTCAATGCGAGCGTATCCTTGCCAATGCTCAGCTGCTCAGCGCTTATACGAGGAGCATGTCGATAGTCGATCCGGACGATGTCGCATCGCGGTCAAGCCCAAGGCGAAGGTCGGGGCTGCTGCGGGAGAAGGGGCTTGTGTCCCAGGGCGGTAGGCAATACCAAGCCACGCAGCACAGAGCTATGTACGTGTCCTATGGGTGTCGTGCATCCAAGCGAGCTGCCGCGCGCGATTTTTCGATCAGCTGGGGACCTGGCCTCAGGGGAGGCGCGTGTTGGGACTACTTTGATGAAACACGGCCGGCCGGTCTGTCACCTACTCCGCACTTTAAAGAGCTTCAGGATGCAGGCGCAAGACCGACGACGATACACCGCACCCGAAGGCGCATCGGCCCTCGCGTACGAAGAAGACGGGGAGCAGCAACCGTTTGCGTCGACATCGGCAGTGAGACTGGACGGTCGGCAACCATCGCAGGTCCGACCCATCTGTGCGTTCCTACAGGCTCGAGGGAGGTCATACATGGCATACATGGCATACACTGACACGTTGTCGCAGATCTGCAAGCCGGACTGGTTACGGGAGCTGCCGGATCGGCGTACATCGAGGCTGGCAGGACCAAGCTGCTTTGCGCTGTGTATGTCCACGACGGCAGGTTCGCTGTACCTTGTAAGGTCCTGACGAGAGCCATGCTCACAGGTACGGCCCTAAGCCGACGCCCCCGAGCGCGCCGTTCAGCCCCAAGGCGCGACTGCAGGTCGAGGTCAAATTCGCCCCTTTCGCCTCTGGATCTCGAAGATTCGTACCGGGCAAGGTACGCCATGCCATTCTTTCGTTTGCCTGTGCAGATTATACTCACCGTCTTGCCCGACAGGACACCGAAGCTAGCGCGTTAGCCGTGATCCTGCAGCAATCGCTCGTGCCGGCTCTCATCCTCGAAACCCTCCCGAAATCTCAGATCGACCTCTTCATTACGATTCTCGAGTCGGACGGCTGGGATGGGGATGTGTCAATGTGAGCTTGATCCCCGCGGATACATTGCCAGCCGTTCTGAGACTCCACGCTCATCGCAATCTTCGCGCGCAGAGGAGTAACGGCCGCATCAGTCGCACTGGCCTGCGCCGGCATCAGCATGCGAGGTCTGGTTACGGCTTGCTCCGCTGTAAGTACTCGACGACTTCCGAGACGCGTTCAAAGCCAGAGCACTTACACGCGCCGGCGTTGTGTGCAGGTTCTCCCGGCTAAAGCACAGCAAGCGTGGCTTGATCCGACTCGCGAGGAAGTCCGGAACGCGCAGTGCTACCTTTCCCTCGCTTGCGTCCCGGCGATGGGGACCGTGACCAATCTCAAACTCGCGGGAGAGTGTCCACCAGCGGTGCTTGAAGAGGTCAGTTTCATCGGCACGGCTCTCCTGGCGCATCGGGGTCCGCGGATCGACTGACTCTAGTCGTACCATACAGATTTTGACTGCTGCGCGAGAGGTATGCGCCCTGCTGCACGGCGCAGCACAAAAAGCCTTGCTGGCCGCGTCAGCAGCGGAAGAAACCCCGTAGCACAGGATCGTCGCGCCAATGCATGCGTTACAAAGATGAATTGCATTCTCAGCTCCTCGGAGCTTCGTCAAGCTTTACGTGGGCGTCTTCGGCATTCGAGACTGTGGGAACGGCTCCGTCGCTATGTAGCAACGGCTCCAGAACGCCAGAACGCCGAGGAAACGCCGCACGCAAATCAGAAGTATCTGATCGAGTCTTGAGTCATCATAGAATGCGCAATGTGTACATCAAAGTAACGGGCACAGTGTGAAAGAGCTCGAGAAGCGTCCGTAGTTCCCGTTTTACTTGTCCGCGAGGCTGGCGATCGAACAGCACATGTCAGTCTGCAGTCGTGGAGTTGACGGCAGAAGAGTCTGAAAAGCCACAGCCAACGCACCGGCGAGCAATCTCAGCCTTCTGCGCCTGCAGTGCCGACACCTTGTCGTCCTTGGTGGCGTTGTCTGCGGATTCGGGGTACGAGAAGGGCAGGTTAACGAAGCCCTCACGCGGCGGCAAACCAAGCCGGAAAATACGCACGGGCCATGTGTGCCTGATTGAAAGGATTTTGCGGCGACTGAATCCGACACAGATCATCAGCTTTTGCGTAAAGCAACAACGCGGGAAGAAATGCTGTACCTTTTTGAAGCTCTCGTACAACCGATCGTCTGCGGGCGGCGAGCACGTCAGCAACAGATGCAAGTCTGGACAGGCAGCACTGCCTCGACGTACTGTACTGCTGCAATCGCAAGCCGGGGTGCTCCTTCTTCATGATGGGCAGCTGCTCCTCCTTGTACGCCTCGAACTGAAAAAAAGGGGAAATCCGGCCATCAGTCACGCCTTGTGCGATGATCATCTGATGGGACCTCGACTCACTGCAGCCTTGAAGCGACGCTCCGGGTGAGTCTCGATCTTGGCCGCCTGCGAACCGACGGAAGCCTTGTCCGTCTTGGAGGTAGCCAAGCTGAGCGCATCGAGGGCGTCGTCCTAACAAGCCGCAAACGAGGTGAGCATCCGCCGCGTCGAGAGGTATTCACCGAAAAGTGACGCCTCACGATTCCGGAAGCGCTGAACGAGGAGGGCTCTCCGGAGAGTCCGGATTCGAACGAGGGGATCGCAGGGGCTTTCGGCGGGACCTTCTTTGCACCCGCCTTGGGCGCGGCCTTGACCTTGGCCGGCAGCGAGGCCTCCTCCTCTGCAAGCAGGCGATCCCTCTCGGCCTTGCGAGCTATATGGGCGTTGGCGTCAGTGCTTCAACTCTCGTCCGCCATCCAAGATTCGGAGAACGCACCTTTCGCCGCTTCTGCAGCGGCGGCCTTGTCCTCCTTGGGGTTCTTGCCCTTTCTGCTCCAGTTCTGTCCCATCTCAGCGCACGTTGTGGCATACCTGGGCGTCAGGCGGGGGTACTCACGCTCCCTTGGACCACTCTTGGGCTTCGCGAGCCTCTGCCTCAGCCGCTGCCTTTGCCTTTTTACCCTCGGCTGCTTCTTCCTTGCGTGCCTGTGTGCGAGATACGGTCAGGTGCTCTGCCTTACGACACCACGGTTGGAGGGATACGCACCTTGGCGGCGGTAGCTTTGGAATTCGTTCGAGGCTGTTGATTTCAGACCGAGTCAGCAGGCGGACCGGCGGGCACGCTGACAGACATTGGTACGTACTGGCATGCTGTTGAACCTATCGACAGCTCGAGAGAGGCGGAGATCAAGGTTTGTGGGAGGAGTAAAGGCTCGCTCGACTCGCTCATCTCGTCGGTTCGGCCGCTCGCTCCTCTCGACCGCTCACCGTTCGCTCCACTCGCCTGTCGCTAGTTTGGAGGAAAGGAAACGATCATGTCTTCAACTTCTCGCCGCCAGTCCGGCGTCACCGAGGTACGCTCTCCGTCGCACAGGCGCCTCGAGGCCCCTCCACCACTTTGGCCTTTCCCCCCCGCGCGTCATCGATTTCTCGATGGCAGCTGCAGCGTCTCGTTGAGCACAGTCGCCGATCCTAACGCTTGCATCTGCAGGCTCGTGTCACTTCGAGGCGCTCGTCCCGTGTCGCTCGCGGCTCCGTCTCCGAAGTCGGCCGTCGCAGCGAAGCCGGCCGCCTGCAGTTCACGCGGACTCACGATGATGCCGGCCTGCCCTCGGCCGCCAAGAAGGACATGGCCGACTACCTCGTCAAGTTTGAGAAGCAGTTCACCCTCACGCCGCAACGCATGCGAATGTGAGTAGACGCCGTCTCCAGCAGAGGCAGAAGAACTGGCGGGACCCCTCGCCTAGCAGAATGGGACTCATTTTCCGACGTCCGGACTGTGCAGGATCGTCGACTCGTTTATCGAGGTCCTCGAACGTGGTCTCGAGAAGCCCGGACAAGAAGTGGTGCGTCCAAACCTCGCCTGTGAGCACAGTCAGGCAACAGCTGATCTGAATCAGCGTCTGCCTGCTGCAGCCGATGCTTCCGACTTACGTCTTCGGATGGCCGACCGGTAACGAGAAGGGCTCGTACCTCGCGGTCGACCTCGGCGGCACGAACTTGCGTGTCTGCCACGTCGAGCTCGAAGGAGAAGGTCGTTTCGAGGTCACGCAGACCAAGTTCCGCCTGTACGTCCCGCCACCCCCTTGTCGACGCGGCCGCGTTCCTCTCTATCATCACAAACTCATCGCTCTACCTCTGGGGTCGCAGTACCGAGGAGCAGAAGCAGGCCGACGCGCAAGGCCTCTTCGACTTTTGCGCCGAATGCCTCGACAACTTTGTCAAGGACACCTTTGGCGACGAGGACGGCAAGGTCGAGCTCGAGGAGCCGATTCCGATGGGCTTCACGTTCAGCTACCCCTGCGAGTGCGTTCTCCCCCTGAACAAGCCTGAGGGCCGCTGCTGTGTGACCCATTGAGGGCTCATACTTGCACTCTACTCAGGCAAGAACGCATCGACCACGGCGTACTCATCCGGTGGACCAAGGGCTTTGGCGCTCCCGGTGCGGAGGGCAAGGACTGCGCAGCCATGTTCAAGAAGGGTCTCGAAAAATTTGTGCGTATATTTTTAAGCCCCTCGGCCATGACACGACGGGCGGAAACTCACCCTCCTTGCTTACGCTTCCAGAAAACTCCCGTCGAGATGGTTGCGCTGATCAACGACACCACCGGTACCCTCATCGCGTCTTCTTACGTCGACCAAGCGACCCGCGCCGGCATCATCTTCGGTACCGGATGCAACGCAGCCTACATGGAGAAGGTCGCCAACATTCCCAAGATCAAGCATTTGAACCTTCCCGAGGACGCAGAGGTACGCGTTTTCTCATAGCTCGACCCTCGCGCGAAAAGGGAGCTAAGAGCAACCGCCGATACGCAGATGGCGATCAACTGCGAGTGGGGCGCGTTCGACTCGACCACTCACGAGCACCTGCCGCGCACCTCGTACGATGTCCACATCGACGAGACCTCGAACAAGCCCGGCGAGCAGGCGTTCGAGAAGATGATTGCCGGCTTGTACCTCGGCGAGATCTTCCGTCTCATCATGTGCGAGATGATCGACGAGGGCATCCTCTTCCTCGGTCAGGAGACGTACAAGGTCGAGAAGCCGTGAGTCTTGCGTGCGTGGTGATCGCCGGTCTACCAAAAGCTGACCCCTCCGCGTTCTGCAGCTTCGTCTTCGACACGGCCTTCCTGTCCCTCATCGAGAGGTGAGCACGAGACTGACTATCAGCAGCGTGTAGTCTCAAAGGCTGACCCCTTGCGCGCCCGCGATAGTGACCCGACGGACGAGCTCTTGACCGTCACCGGACTTTTCACGCACTTCTTCTCCCTCGACACTACCATCGCCGAGCGGCAGTTCATGCGCCGCCTGGCCACCCTGATCGGCACTCGCGCGGCCCGTCTCTCTGCCTGTGGTATCGCCGCGATCGTTTCCAAGCAAGGGCTGCTCGACGAGGTCTCGGACCCCAAGGCGCAGACGATCGGCATTGCCACGGACGGGTCTCTGTACAACGTGAGACCAAGTCAGAGAACGAGTCCTGTACGGCAGCGTCAGCTGACGCTCTCGACTTTTCCCCGGCAGAAATACCCCAAGTTCCCGCAGCGCCTGGAGGAGGGTTTGGTGGACATCTTTGGCGAGAAGGGCCGGTGAGTCGCTCGCAGCCTAGGACGTCCTCGTTTCCCGCGAGCTCACGAGACTGGCTCACCCTGCAGTGCGATCAAGACCTACCACGCCGAAGATGGCTCGGGTGTCGGTGCTGCTGTCATTGCCGGTACGCACGCGTCACTTGCCCTTGAAGCGCCAAAGATGATTTCGCTGACTCTTGGACATGCGCAGCCATGACCAAGGCACGAAAGGCAGCCGGATACGCCCCGAACGTCTAGATCAGAGGGAGGAAGAAACGATGCTTGGACGGAAGTACAATGGGATCCAGCTGCGATAGAAGGAGTTGCTTGCAAAAGAAGTACATATGCATGACCAAGAAGAACCCCCGAAGTCTAATACTGGATGTGACTGTAACCGGGAATGCGACTCAATTGCTCGCAATGCGGTAGCTGTTCGCAAGGGGGTGTGAAGCGTTAGTGCGAACGGCATCAAGCCTCAAGAGGCACGCAAATCGCCCGCACCTTCTCAGCCAGGATCTGCGCGATCTTTGCCGAATCCCGTCCAATGCCGAGGAACCCGCGGGCAGCATCCAGACGGTCGTTTCGGGACCCGATCTGCATTCATGGCAGTGTGAAGCGTCAGGGTCGTCGCCCAGACAGGACCATTCCGGGAGAGAGTGCTCACCTCGTGACGACAGTAGGCGTGAAGCCGATTCACCCACGCACGCTCGACGTTCTTCTCGAAGGACTTGACTCGATCGGGTACCTTGAGCGCTTCGGTACTGCTAGGCTGCGCATCCTCGGCCGTCGTGGTGCTTTCGCCATCGCCTGTGTTGACGGGCCTAGCTGTCGCGGCGGACTGCTTCAGGTGGTTGACAAGATCTCTTCGGTACCGCGCAGATTGCGGCGGATGTTCCGACTTGAAGCCGAGCGAAGGATTGCTCGCGAGCAGGGATTCGTAGAGCGGGTGCTGGGCGAATTGCTCTGGGGCGACGAAATACTGGACGCCGCTGGTGGTCGTGCGCGGCACGGAGAAATGCGCGGACTGGTCGAAACTGAAGTCGGGATCGACCGCATCCGCCGACGAGAAGAGGGACGGCAATTGGGTGAGAAGGGAGAGGAGGAAGAGGAACAGCAGCGGCGCCATCTGGATCCACAGCGACGTAGACGATTGCGGGCCTCCTCTTCCAGCTCCAGCTTGTCGAGGCATTGGGCCGCCCCCCATGCGAACCCCGCCCGGGCCGAAGAACTGGAACGTCGTGCCGCCGCCTCCGAAGGGCCCGCCGCCGAAACCAGCGCTCGGCCCAAAGGGCCCGCCGAACCCTCCGCCTTGGCCTCCTCCGAAGAACATGCGGAAGAGCTCTTCCGGCGAGACATCTTCGCCGCCGAAACCGCCCTGGAACCCCGGTCCGGCTGCGCTTCGCCTCGCGAACCCGCCGGAGCCACCGCCGCCTCCTCCGCCGCGCGAATCCGGATCGGCGCCCGTCTGATCATATATAGAGCGTTTGTTGGGATCGCTCAGCACTTGGAAAGCTTTCGAGACCACTGGGCGGCGAGAAAATGGTTCCGGTCAGCACTCTCTTGTTCGCGCACGAATCGATTCTGCGCCTACTTTTGAAAGCCTCTTCGGCGCCGGGAGCGAGGTTCTTGTCGGGATGCAGAGCTGCCAGTCTCGAGTGTTAGTGATATTTTGCGCGCCGGACACCAGGGTGGCGCCATCAACAACTCACTGAGTGCATGCTGTTATCGTTTCGGCAGCGATTCAGAAGCGGGTCAGCACGCCGACCGCGAACTCTGCCCCGATGTACACTCCAGAACTCACCTTGCGATAAGCCTTCTTGATCTGCCCGTCAGAGCAGGACTTTTCCAGCTCGAGGATCTCGTAGTAAGCCGTCACCCGACACGACTTGACCCGCTTGACGACCGCGAGCTGTGCAGGCGTGTATTCGCCAGCCGGAGGCGTAGCTGCTCCGGAGGTGCTCGCTGCCTTTGTTCGCGCGCGCGAAGATGTCGAGGCGCTGGACGGCCCTGCCTGAGTCGCCGAACTCGTCGCAGTCGGTTCTGCTTCGGCCGACCCGGATGCGCCGCCGCCGCCGCTCGCGAGGAGTTGCTCCGCCCGGCTCAGGAGAGTCTGTGCTTCGCGCGTGGATTCGAGGGTGAGACTCTTTTTGGCGAAGCGGATCGCGCCGCTGTAGTCGGCGTGGTCGAGTCGCTTCTGCGCTACGTGGAGGGCGCGGACGGCCTCGTCCCTGTTCATAGCAGATTGATGGTCGGTCCCTCTAGGCGTTTCAGGTCGGCTAAACGGGGCCACGTGTTCAAAGGTGTGAAACGAGTCGGCTCGAGAGCAAGAGCCTCAGAGTTGCAACGATCTACTCATGTCGACGTCGCTCATTTGCGCCTGCTTGCTGCTGAGATTGCTCGCCAACTCATCGCTACTCGATCCGCCGGACGTACGCGCGCTGCCCTTTGCTCCTCCCTCCCCCGACCCTCTCACCCCACCGACTCGACCGTCCGTCATCAAGCCCGACCCGCTTCCGACGCCTGCCAGTTCAGCCAAACCCAAAACCTCTCGGAAAAGGCCGTGAGTCGGTCCGGAGCTTTAAGGAGGTCGATCCGGACATGGGTTTACTGACGCATTGCCGTCTCGGACGCAGAGCAGCCCCGCCGCAATGGCACTCGACTCGTAGTGCATTGCCTCCGGTCTTAGCCAGCGGCAACGGATCCGAGCTACCTACCGACGGAGAACGGACGAGCGTGTCGAGGGAGCATGCACTCCCAGAGCAGACCCCAGACGTCGAGGAAGGTGACGGCGACGACGACACCGTGAGCGAAATGTCGCATTCTCGTTCGGCAAGCACTCAGACCTCGCCAGACGCAAGCGGGAAACAAGCCTCATCATCCTTGAGCCGCAAGAAATCGCGCACCCCGTCCGTCAGCTCCCGCCGGTCGTCCATCTCGTCCGCGAGGACGAGCGCATCGGGCATCTTCCCTTCCGCCTCGGCGGCACTCGCACCCATAATCGGAGACCACGAACACGTTCCACATCAGCTCCTACCATCAGGAGGGAAGGACGAACCGCCGGCCCGCGAGCGGCAGCCTGACTTTGATCGGTCGCAGTCCAAAACGGCAATTCCATCAGCAAAGCCCCGCCTCTACGCCATGCCGAAGCGTCCAGGACCACATCCGCGCCACACTGCATCAGCGACGACAGTATCGAGCGGAACTGCCCAGCAGCCACACACGTCAGGAAACAACGCCGTCGAGAAACTGCGGAGCTTGAGCGGGGCCATTCGATGAGGGCGAACGAGTGCGCGCGGAATACCTCCTTCATCCAGGCAGCGAGAAATACAGCAACCTTGTCCACCCAGGCATTCAGAACGGAAGGAGAGCTGGATACAGGCAGAGAACAAGCAGGTCTTTTTTGCTTTGTACATGCTGTTGCAAAATGACGCAAAAGCTAGACACGTGCGCGCAAAGGCTACCATTCGAACTCGCTGCACGGTCATTCAATTAGAGATTATGAGCGATGGCTGCGAGGCAGGGATCGGGGGGGGGGGGGAAGAGCACCTCCTTGGATGAGAGAAAGCGGGAAACTCACCCAGCACACTTGGCGAAGAGGTACTCGCGCCCGTTCACCGAGACCAAGCCATCCTTCAGAGTCACCTTCCACTTGTTCTTTGTCCGCTGGACCTGGTGACCGGGACAGGAGATCGTGGTTAGTGGAAGCTGTCTCGTGCTTGCCTGGCAGCGAGCCAAGTGCGCGGGACTCGCCTTTTCGTATAATGCAATGACGCAGTCGCCGCCCTCGGCCCCGTCCACTTCCTCCTCCTCTTCCGCTTCGTCGTCGTCGTCCAGGTCCGAGTTGATCGCGTCCGCGTCTTCGTCATCTCCCTCGCCTTCGGGTTTGGCCTTGTCGTCGCCCTCTTTCTTTGCTGCTTTCTTTGCAGCTTTAGCAGCCTGGACAGTGCACGCTCGTTAGTGAGTATGATCTCTTACCTGGTCGCTCGTCCGCTCTCGGCCGGCCCCGAGGATCAGACTTCGAGGTAAAACAAAAACTCACGGCCTTTGCCTCCTCTTCCTGCTTGAGCAGCAACTGCGTCTGCTGTGCGGCTTCTTCGTGCGACAGCATCGGGAACTGGCGAGCGACGGGGGCCATGCGTTCGTCTTGCGTAAAGTCGGCGGCGCGACTCTGGGCGAGCCGGAGCTCCCAGAGGCGGAGCAGCTCTTGCAGGACCGCCTCTTCGACTCCGAGCTGGTCAAACTCTGGCCGAACCTGGTCGATCACGTCCGTCATGATGGACCGATACACGGCCGGCTGCGCGCGTGCGCGGTTTGGGCGGTCGATCGGAAACCAGTCAGACCAAGGGGGTTTGTGCGCGCGCGCGGGAGAGAATAGCAGAGGGGTTTTGCATTGCGGAGAAGGATACAGATAACGGAGAAGCTTGTCAGCAACCCCACTGTGGCTGGTGCGGGATGCGAGGCAAGACGGAGCGGGTGGGTGCAACGTACGACCTGCTTGTTGGACATGACGACGTGGGGACAAGGCGGCGCGCGGCGCGAACTTGGGGGTCTGCGAGTAGCTCGAGTAGCTTTACGGCGCAGCCCCGCGTGACTGTCAGCAAGCAGGTCTGGCGGGTCGGAGTGCGACCTCGAGCGGCTGACGCGGTGGGCTGACTTGGCAATTCAAGAATACAAATAGTTTGTAGTGAATGAATTACTTGAGGTCGATTAGCCGAGGCGGAATTTCGCCCAGGCAGGCCTCGGGCCGACCGCGATTCGCGACGCCCCTTCCTCGCTACTCTACACGCTCGCTCGCCTGCGCCGAAGAGATGCTCGGACTCGTCGCTCGCCGTGCTGCCGTCAACGTGCCCCGCGTCCTCGCCCGCCGCGGCTACGCCGAGGTCGCCTCCAACAGCGACAAGCTCCGCCTCTCGCTCGTCCTCCCGCACGACGTACGTCAAAGGACCTCTCTGGCAGACTGCGGCCCCGCAAGAGTTTCCCCCAGGGGATTCTGGCTGGGACCACGGGAGTGTCACTCCCTCTGTGGCCAAGCCGGTGTTCCGGGGAAAAGGGACTCTTGTGTTCCAGCTGACGACCCTCTTTCCGCGCGTTCCTTTCAACCCCCGCGAAACTCGTCATGTAGATCATCTACTCGTCGCAGGATGTCGTCCAGGTCAACCTCGCCGCCGAGTCGGGTGACCTCGGTGTGTAAGTTGCCAACGGTTTCCTCCGCTCTTTCCCAGACTCGCTGCGGCAGAGCCCCACGCTCTTCGACAAGGCGAGGTTGTGGAGGTCGGCACAAAGTCATGAGTCTCTCTGCGATTCGGACTGTCATGGTCGGGGAGGTCTCGGCGCCTCTCGTCTCGTCGAGGCGCATCTGTGTTGGGCCAGACCGCGGTGAATGGTCCATGCCGGCGTCAGGACACTGACGACAACGTATGCCCGCTCAACAGCCTCGCCAACCACGTCCCGTCCGTCGAAGCGCTCAAGCCGGGTGTCCTCGAGGTCCTCGAGGGCGCCGGCGAGTCGAAGAAGTGGTTCGGTGCGTACTTTGTTTCCGATCTGCCCGCCTATGAACCGACGACTCCGAAAGAAACACAAAAGCTGACTCTGTAACGGCCACAGTCTCGGGAGGCTTCGCCAACGTTCACCCGTGAGTTGAGTGGCCAGCCCGAGGGGAGGAGAGAACCACCGAGCCGGGCTGCATCGTGCCCATTTTGTGAAACTCACCCGGGTGCTCTTGTGTGGCTGCACAGGAACAACTCCCTGACCATCAACGCTGTCGAGGCTTGTACGTTCGATTTCGTCCGGCTGCCGGTCGGTGACCAAGCGAAACCAGTATTGACCTGCTCGCTTGGCAACCCTCTACAGACCCGCTTGACGCATTCTCGCCGGAAGTAAGCTATGTTGTTTAAGACAGTTGAAACGGCAACTCGCCAGGGCCCGAGGCCGGTCCGACAGAGCTGACGAGTCTTGCCTGTCCCCTCTCCAGGCTATCCGTTCGGGTCTCGCCGAGGCGCAGCGCGTCGCCGGTGGCTCGGGCACCGAGGAGGAGAAGGCGGAGGCCCAGATCGAGGTTCAGGTCTACGAGGCTCTCCAGGCTGCCATCAAGGCCTAAAGCAGAGACCCGCTCAGTATCAGGAATGATTAGACGGGGGGCAGAAGGAGGAGGAGGGAGGGGGTCGTTTCCAATCCGTGCAAGACAAAAAGAACCCACCTACACATCGTACCTGATGAGCTGGCCCATCTGCACTCTGGATGAAAGCTGTGCTTGGATGCGAAAAAGGGAGAGATCACGGGTCGGTCGGCGGCCCTCGGCGCGCGCTTTTCCAGCTTCCGCTCGCTGCTGCTTGTCCATCTCGTCTTTGCCCCTTTCGGCGTCGCGTCACCTTGTACGTCCCGGCGAGCTTACAGGCGTGTCAGTCTCACACAGCAGTACGCACTCGGGCACGCGTCGTGCAGCGCGCTGACCCTGAGAACACGCGGTTGCCGTCCTTGTTTGGACCCACTCTCTTCGCCCGCTCGCAGCCACAGAGGAACTCGTTGAATCGCACCCCACTCGCCATGGCACCCAAAGCAGACAAGAAGGCAGCGTCGTCGACTGACCCCAGCTACGACTACAAGCCGGACGAGATTGTGCGTGGCTGCTGCCTTTTCTCGATCCGGCGGCGGCTGTCCCCTCAAACAGCGCGAACCGCTTCGGTTCCTCGCGCGCACCGTCGGGGATCGCGTGATGAGTGCTCGACGTGACCCGTCAGCTGACTTTGCACTCGTCCCTTGTGTCGTCAGGTTCTCGCAAAGGTCAAGGGATACGCCGCCTGGCCCGCTCACGTAGGTCGCACTCCACTCCGTGACCTCCGTCGCCGGTAGCAGGCGGACACCAGGCGGCATGGTCACGGTCTTGTGTCTGCTGTCAGGGACCCCCTGACCCCTGCTCGCGCAAGACCATGCTGTCCACCGAAAGCCGCTCTCGAATCGACCCTCGGTCACACCTGCTACTATCATCGCGCGAGATCGAACGCGCTGACTCGCCACTGTCGTTGCTGTGACCTGTGCAGGTGATCAACCCGAATGCGGACGACGTGCCCGCGGCCGTCCTCAAGGACCGCCGTGGCAAGGACGCCTACCTCGTGCAGTTCTTCCCGACCGGTGACTTGTGCGTCCCGCTTCATCTCACCCTGGCGCGTTTCTGCGGCCGAGCGAACGCTCGAGAGTCTGTGCGCGTGACTGACACCACCTCGGCTCCCCTTGGCAGTGCGTGGTGCACCGGCCGCGACCTCTCGCTTCTGACCCCGCGCGAAATCGACGCCCTGCTCGAGAACCCGAAAAAGACCAAGAAGGACATGCTCGAGGGCTACAGGGTCGCCCGGGACCCGACCGAATGGAAGCGCGAGCGTGCTGACAGGCACGCCGAGTACATGGAGCTGATGGCTGCCGCTGAAGCGGCCAAGGACGAGCTGGAGAGCGACGACGGCGCCGAGGCGGCACCCAAGGCGGACGGAAAGAAGCGCAAGCGCCCGAGCGCGGCCGCTGCCAAGGACGGCGACAAGAAGAAGAAGCCCGCAAAGGCGCCCAAGTCCAAGGGCGTGAGTTTGCAGAGATCTCGCCTGGAACCGCGGCCGCCAGAATGCTGACGCTCTCGCTTCGCCGACGCCACCAGGATGCCGACGCTGCGCCCGCTTCCAAGAAGGCAAAGACGACCGCCAGCAGTGCGTCAAGTCTGTGCAGGCTCACCTGGAAACATGGCTGACGAGGTTCTCGCTCTGCAGCCGACGATCCCGCCGAGCTGGTCAAGAGTTGGCGGCACAAGCTGCAAAAGGTACGCTCCCTTGTCAGCCCAGTAGATGGGTGTCGCTGACAAGCCTTCTCTCCTTCAGGTCTTCCTCGGAAAGACCAACCCTCCGGCCGCCGTGCGTGCCATTCCGATGCGCTGCTCCAGCGCCCAGCTGACATGCCTCCGTCCAATAACAGGAGATGGCGCACTGCGGCGAGTACTTTGACGCGATGGAGAGCTTTGAGATGAAGGAGGAGTGGCTTCGGGTCAGTCTGGAGTGATCGTTTGGACTCGTCGCCGGCGGGCCTTTCCTGATCCGCCTCCTCACCGTGCACAGGAGTCGAAGCTCAACAAGGTCCTGAAGCGCATCGTCCTTATGAAGGACGGCTCGATCCCCGAGGAGGACAAGTACAGTTTCCGTGAACGCTCGGCCGTGCTCGCCGCCAAGTGGGCGCCTCTCATGGGCGCCGACTCGCCGGCCCCCGCCAAGCCCGAACGCACGAACGCGGCCCCGGAAGCTGCGAACGGAGCAGCCGACGAGTCCAAGTCGACTACCGAGGAGAACGGCGCTGGCGCCGCGACTGAGCAGGCGGAGAACAAGACCGACGACCCGCCCGCAGCGGCGGAACCGAGCCAGGACAAGCCGGCCGCCATGGATGTCGAGGAGCCGGCGCCGAATACCAACGGCGACGCCGCTCCGGCGGCCGCCGCCGAGGAGCAGCCTGAAGAAAACAAGCCCGCCGAGGAGCAGCCTCCCGCCGCCGATGCCGAACCTCAGCCGGCCGCCGCCGACTCGGAGGCGCAGGCCTCGGCTTCGTCCGCTTGAACGTAATCGTCACTATGCTCGCTTTCGCCGTTGTTTTTCGTCCTCCACGTTGTACTTCCATCACTTTCGCTTTATACCTGCGCCGTCGCCTTTCCTCGCTTTCCCACCCTGTACCGAACAAATCGACCGCGACCTCTTGCATCGTGCATGCGGCAGCGACACCTTGCGCGCTTGTCCACAATCGGACACGCTACAGATGTCAACTCCCCCGTCCGCCTCCAACTTTGACCCTCCCTCCGCGCGCATCTTTACCTCTCCCTCTTACGGTTCGACCAACAGCAGTGGCGTTGGCGATGAGCTCGCTCGATGCCTGCACTTCCAGTGCCCGTCCCCACCCGGCTATCGCGAGTTTCGCACAGAGTTCGCATCCTTCTGCGTCTCAGTCCGGATCTGGCATTCCCACCCTCTCCTCTTGCCGCACGATAGTTTTGTTGCAAAAAGGTCGTTTCGCTCTACTGCAGGTCGCCTCTACTGGGCATCATACTAAGGGTCTTTTGCATCTGCGCGCTCTCGAGACCAGGTCCCGGATCGTCTGAAAGCTCGGGAAGCTCGGCTCGGCGCGTCTGCTTGAGGTCGCTGGCCGTTCGTCGCCGCCGCCGCGATCTGCTCTCGACAGTCACTCGCACTCGCGCTCGCGCTCGCGGCGTCCACACCGCACCGAATACGTCGAGGCTAGTCTCTCTGACAAGCTAGAGGCTTCGTGTACCTTCTCCAACCGGTCTCACGGCTTCGGAGCAGGACAAGGGATCCCCCGTCCGGGCCACAAGGTGCGTCCTCATCGTCGCTGAATGGCGGGGCTGTTGGGGGTCGCAAGCTGATCTAGATGCACCTGATGGTGATCCTATGGCTACTGAGCAACTGTACAGGCTCCCCCGAGTCGCTCAGAGCTCCTCACGTAGACGCTACAAGGATGGATCCGGCTTCGACTTTGATCGCAGACGCAGAAGTCGCTACCGCGGACGCAGCTGCCCCGGCGGCATCGACTTCGGCA
The DNA here is from genome assembly GCA_001541205.1 of Rhodotorula sp. JG-1b. Lineage (NCBI taxonomy): Eukaryota > Fungi > Basidiomycota > Microbotryomycetes > Sporidiobolales > Sporidiobolaceae > Rhodotorula > Rhodotorula sp. JG-1b. The sequence goes on along the minus strand of KQ954479.1, from coordinate 88,128 downwards.
GTGCAGGTGCAGAGCGTCGTCACGACCGAGGGACTTGGCACCGCTACCGCGCTCGGGGACCAAGTCGAGCCGACGCGGGCCGGAGAGACGGTCGCCGCAGCGCTGCAAGACGTGCCCATGTCCGAGAGCGAGCCGTCGGCCGACGATGCGGACGCCTCGCCTTGTGCTCCGGGACAGAGCGACTCGCTCGCCGACGTCGAGATGCAGGCCGACACCGGGTCGGGGGCCGACGGCGACGAGTACAAGTCGACTGGCGACGCAGCGGAGGAGGATTCGGACGAGTCGGACGGAGTGGTTGCGCCCGGTCATGCGAGCCGGTCCAGCGCGGCGAACGCGTCGTCGAGTCGAGGAGGTCGCAAGGGCAAGGGCAGGCTCGACCTGCCGGACGACATCGACGCCGACTTGTACGGGCTACGCCGTTCGGTACTTTCTGTTTCCCTCATTCATGTCGCCGGCCATGTCACGCTGACCTTTGCCGCCATTGCCTCTTCCGCAGGGACGCGCGTCGACGTCTCGGGTGCAGGTGAGTTTGTCGAGCGACTTCGGGTCCCGCTCGAGGTCTGTTGACGGGCTCGTTCATGGCAGAAAACCTACGACGACGATGCCGAGTCGGATTCTTCGTCCTTCTCCAAGCCACGTCGCACCGCCAAAGCCAAGAGCCGCGCGAGTGAGTCGGCTTGCGCTCGCCTCTTCGGATCAGCCTTCTAACATGCACCCCCCAACGCGAAGGCACGGCCAGCGTTAGTCGTGCCGAACGCGAATCCTCGGGACAAGACTCGGACGACTCGGAAGACGACGGCGACTACGTCCAGAACAAGAAGAAACACGGCTCGAAGCGACGCAAGACTGCTCCGAAGCGAACACAGCGCGACTTCGAGATGCCGCGCTTCTCGTCTCGGAACGGCAAGGCTCTCCCCAACTACAACGAGGCGGACATGTTTTCCGACCTCAGCGGATCCGACGACGGGTTCAGCTATGGTGTCGACGAGGAGGACCAGCGTGCGTTTCTCCGTTCCCTTGCTTTGGGCGAGCAGCACCCCGTGTCTGACTCCTCTACTCATGCGCACAGCTGAGGAGGACGGCGTCGACGGCGTCTTTGCACACAAACGTATGGAAGGTCACGGTGCGTCTTCCTCATCCACCGTACTCTCGGCTAGGATACGCCACTCACCATTAAAGTCTCCGTACAGAAGAAGACGAGAAGGACGAACCGAAACGCAACATGCTCTTCCTCGTCAAGTGGCAAAATTATAGCCACATCCACGATACCTGGGAGCCTTACGAGCGCCTGAAGCGCTTCAGAGGCCTCAAGCGCGTCGACAACTACATCAAGAGCGTCTTGTTCGCGCAGAACAAACGCCTCAAAGATCCGACTCTGAGCCGCGAAGACCTCGAAGCCCTCCATCTGGAGAAGGAGCGCCAAGCCGAGCAACTCGAGCTGTACAAACAAGTCGAACGCATCATCGCGCAGCGGGACGCGCCGGCGAATGAGGAGATTGACCACGATCACGGTGCGTTTTGACGCAGTCGCGCTGGGTTCATCTGGCACGGCACTGACGCGTGACTGCCAAATCCTGCAGTCGAGTATCTGTGCAAGTGGAAAGCTTTGCAGTACTCCGACTCGACCTGGGAAGCCCACGACACCGTTCATCAAATCGCGGCCAACGAGATCGAAGAGTACCTCCAGCGGGTCGCCAATCCTCGCCTGCCGGCAAAGAGCGCGAGTTACTCGCGCAACCGCCCGACGTTCAAGAAGCTGACGGCCGAGCCCGACTACATCACGCCGTGCGGGACCTTGAAGGACTTCCAAATGACGGGCCTGAACTGGCTCGCCTACCTTTGGTCGAAAGGCGACAATGGCATCCTCGCCGACGAGATGGGTCTCGGCAAGACCGTCCAGTCATGCTCCTTCCTCTCCTACCTCTATCACGAACACCAGCAATACGGGCCGTTCCTGGTCGTCGTGCCCTTGTCGACTCTGCCCGCGTGGCAGATGCAGCTCGCGCAGTGGGCGCCGGACCTCAACACGATCGCGTACAACGGCACGGCCGCGAGTCGAGCCATCATTCGCGACTACGAATTTGGCTCCCTCAAGAAACCCGCTTTCAACGTGCTCTTGACGACGTACGAGTTCGTGCTCAAGGACAAGGCCGACCTCGGCCAGATCAAGTGGCAATACCTCATGGTCGATGAGGTTCGTCATGCCTGACCTCCAAATCAGATGTGTTGCCGATCTGACTTTCTACTCGCACCGACGCAGGCTCACCGCCTGAAAAACTCAGAAAGTGCCCTCTATGAAGCGCTCGCCAGCTTCCACGCCGCGGCCAAACTCCTCATCACCGGCACGCCGTTGCAGAACAACGTCAAGGGTAACACTCATTTCGCCGCCTCTCCTCGAGTGCAGAGTTGACATCCGCCCTGCACTCAGAACTGCTCGCTCTCATGCACTTCCTCCATCCCGAGCGCTTCGAGCTGGCCGGCGACTTTGACCTCAACGGTAAGTTCCCCTGTCTATGAACTTCCCAGATCTGGGCTCACCTCGTTCCGTAAACCCTCCAGACGAGGAGAACGAGGCCAAGATCCGCGATTTGCACGGCAAGCTGGAGTCGATCATGTTGCGTCGGCTAAAGCGCGACGTGATCAAAGAGCTGCCGACCAAGAGCGAGCGAATCCTGCGAGTCGAGATGTCCAACATGCAGACCTGGTGGTACAAGAACATCCTCACGCGGGTAAGACTTCGGATCCGTATCCATCGGGCTCTGACCGCGTGCGTGCGCTGACTGGGCGGTGGACCCTGCAGAATTACGCCGCCCTCAGCGGAGCCGACCAACAAGTCTCGCTGCTCAACATCGCGATGGAGCTCAAGAAGGCGTCCAATCACCCGTACCTGTTCGAAGGTGCCGAGCCGAGGACCGAGTCGCGCGAAGAGACGCTCAAAGGCCTCGTGATGAACTCGGGCAAGATGGTTCTGCTGGACAAGCTCTTGTCGCGCCTCAAGCAGGATGGTCACCGAGTCCTCGTCTTCAGCCAGATGGTCCGGATGCTGTGAGTTTGCTTTCTGTCGACGTCGCTACTAGTACGTGGTCTCGCTGTACTGACCTTGCACGCTTGCCGCTATCAGCGACATCTTGTCCGACTTCTGCACCATGCGCAACTACCTCCACCAGCGTCTCGACGGCACCGTCCCTTCCGAACTTCGTCGCAAAGCGATCGGCCACTTCAACGCTCCCGACTCTCCCGACTTTGTCTTCCTCCTTTCGACGCGGGCAGGCGGCCTCGGGATCAACTTGGAGACAGCAGACACGGTCATCATCTTTGACAGCGACTGGTAGGTTGTCACCAGGTTGAGATTGTGGGCTGTGACTGATCTAGCAACGTCCGCAGGAACCCGCAAAACGACTTGCAAGCCATGGCCCGCGCTCACCGTATCGGCCAAAAGTCGCACGTTAACGTCTACCGTTTCGTCACCAAGGACACGGTCGAAGAGGACGTCCTCGAGCGCGCGCGGAAAAAGATGATCCTCGAATACGCCAGTATGTATCCTTGTCGCTTTTGCCACGCGTGGGCAGCGCAGCGAGGCTCACTGGTTTGCTCTTTCGAACAGTCGTCAACCAGATGGACACGTCGGGCAAGAACATCGGGCAAGCTCAGTCTGCCACGCGACCGGAGAACTACACCAAGGAGGAACTCGCGTCGATCCTCAAGTTCGGCGCTGCCAACATCTTCAAGTCGGAAGGCGGCCAGGCGAAGCTTGAAGAGATGGACCTTGACGACGTCATCAACCAAGCCGAGGAGTACGAAACGGCGACCGCACCGACAGGCACGTCGCTCGGCGGCGAGGAGTTCCTCAACCAGTTCGCCGTGCAGGACGTCAAAGCGGACATGTCATCGTGGGAGGACATCATCCCCGCCGAGGACCGAGAACGCGTCCAAGCCGAAATCGCTGAGCAGGAGAAAGCCGCGGCGGCCCTCGAGAGCAGTCGGCGAGCGGCGGCTCAAGTTGCTCCCGGTGCTTACGGGGGCCAGTCCGGAGGATTGGCATCACGCGACTCGTCTCCTGCTTCGGAGAAGGAAGATTCCAAGGAACCAAAGAAGCCGGCGGCGCCGCGCAAGACCGACGCTCAGCGGTCCATGGAGCTCAAGGAGCGAGACCTCCGCAACCTGGTCCGCGGCCTGCAGCGCTTCGGAGACATTCGCCACCGGTACGATTCGATCGTCAAGGACGCCCGCCTCGAGAGCAAGAATCGCACCGTGGTGACTCAAGCCGTCGACGATCTGCTCAAGATCTGCAAGGAGGAACTCCAGAAGAAGCACGACACGCTCGAGCGGATGAAGGCGAACAACGAAGAGATCACGAACAAGTTCCGTAACCAAGCGGTTCTGGTCACCTTCCGCGGCATCAACAACATCAATGCCGAGACGACCGTCCAACGCGCCGAAGAGCTCAAAATCCTGCACTCGCGTATGTTCTTTCCTAGACTCCGCCCCAGGCGCGCCGAAACTGACATTCCCCGGACCACCATCCATTAGACTTGCACAAAGCACCCAATGCGCTCAAGTGGGAGCTTCCCCTCGACAACGTCAAGGCGACGTCGGCCTGGAACTGCGAGTGGTCGAACGAGGACGATGCGCATCTCCTCGTCGGCGTCTGGAAGTACGGCCACGGCAACTGGGAACCGATCCGCGAAGACCCTTCGCTCGGACTGGCGGACAAGCTCTTCCTGGAGGATGCCAAGGTCAAGCCCGGCAGTGGCGAGAAACCGCGCCTGCCGAACGCGATCCACCTCGTCCGGCGCGCCGACTACCTCTTGCACGCGCTCCGCGAGTTGGACCACAGCAAGCGCTCCGAGCAATCGGGAGTCGCCTCGACTTCCAAGACGCATCAGCCTCGCGCAGGCGGACATCGACCGAAAGGTTCGTCCGAGCGCGCGAGCGAAGGTGCGTCCTCGGCCGCGCCGTCCGGCTCGAGGCTGAAGAGCACCACCTCCAAGTCTGCCGCCTCGAAGCCGCCGAAGCGGAAAGCGACTCCGCAATACTCGAGCTCGGAGGACAGCGGGAGCGGGTACGACAGCATGGACGAAGAAGCATGCAAGGAGGCGCTCCGTCCCGTCAAGCGCGAACTGAAGCGGCTCAAGTCTGGCACCGACGGCCTTAGTCGCGAGGAGAAGGTGACCCACCTGAAGGAGACGCTGTCGGCAATCGGCGCGCGCATCGAAGTCATCGCGGCGGCCGAGAAAACGCCGGCCCTGCAGGAACAGCGTCGCAAGCACCTCTGTGAGTGCTTGAGATGGCCTACCCTCTCAGCTCGGGCTCAACACAAAACTGACGATGCCTTCTACCTCGTGTGCGTGCAGGGAAATGGGCGACTCATTTCTGGCCGGCGAACAGGGTCTCCTCCGTACAGCTGCGCAAGATGTTTGTCAAGCTCACCACGGTCAAGGACTCGCCCGTGCCTTCGCCTTCGCTAGCACCGCAAGCTGCGCCGGCCAGGGCTCACTCCAACGGCAACGGCCAGTCTCGCGTCGCCGATGCCAGACCGCCCAAGAAGCCGAGGACCGACAGTGGCGACGGATTGCCTTCGTTCAACCGTCTCCCTTCGAGCCGCCCGTCTGGAGGGTTTTCCGCTTCGCCGCACTACCACGCGCACCCGCCGCCGCCGCCGCCACCACCACCTTTGGCCGGCTATTCGTACTCGTCTCTCGGGCGCACGAACGGTCACGGCACGCCGCAGCACAGTCCTCCGCTTCCGCCCTCCCACCTGTCGGGGCGGTGATTCCTACCCGGCCTCGTCGCAGCTCTGTGTCCTCGCTTGTCTCTCCCAGTCCCTTTCACGAACGATTTTGTACCTCGACCCCCGCCGCGTTGTGTGTAAAACCTCCTTTTCCGGGTTCTTCGGTCCCTCCTTCTCCTGTGTTTGTAGCACGATACCGCGCGCTTCCACCTGCATACCACGCTTTACTCTCATGTCATTCGGGCATGGATCCCTTCCGGGCCTCTATGCGCCGAACAAGCGCGCGAGACAATCATGTTTTGACGAACAGCTGGCGAGCTAGAGCTGGAGAAAGAAGCTCCGGAGGGAGCAGATCCTGCCCGAATATCTGGTTCTCAGACTGTGTAACTTTGCTGGCTATTTGCTTGACAGAGGTTGAGACGAGGCCCATCAGTTCTTAACCGCTGACGACGCTGAATTTCGACGCCTTGAACTCTCTCGCCACACTCTGCTCCGCCACATCGGCTCAGCATGGTTCGAATCACGTTCAAGACTCTGCAGCAGAAGCAGTTCTTCATTGAGGCCGAGCCGACCGAGACGGTACGTCGTCTCTACCGCGGAGTGAGGCTGCTGATTTCCCGCCGCTCACCTTGGTCGTCCTCGTACCGAACACAGGTCGCCGACCTCAAGAAGAAGATCGAGGCGGACCAGGGCTTTGCTGTCGACAGTCAAAAGATCATTTTCTCCGGTAGGGCCGCTCTCACGCTGACCAGAGGCTCACGAGAGAGCTCACGCCCTTCGTTCAACTTGCTCGCAGGCAAGATCCTCCCGGACGACAAGACGGTCGCCGATGCCAACTTCAAGGAGAAGGACGTGCGTGCACATTTGACTGAATTGCTTCCGAGATGCCCAGGGCTGACGGCGAGGCTGCGCCGAGAGCAGTTTTGCGTCGTCATGGTTTCCAAGCCCAAAGCCCAGCCTGCTGCCTCGACTTCGGCCCCCGCTCCTGCCCCAGCTGCTACCACCACTGCCGCCGCCCAGCCCGCTCCGCCTCAGACTCCCGCTCACCCGGCGACGACTCCCGCCGTGCCGAATGCGCCGGCTCCTGCGCCTGCAGCCGCCGCTCCCGCCGCAACCGAGCCCGAAACGCCCGCGCCTGCGAACGAGAACCCGCAGCAGCCCGGAGACTCGTCGACTTCGTTCATTAGCGGGTCGGCCCTCGAGACGAGCGTCAACGAGATGGTCAGCATGGGGTTCCCGCGCGAGCAAGTCCAGAGGGCCATGCGCGCCAGCTTCAACAACCCGCACCGCGCTGTCGAGTACCTCATGACTGTGCGCGCAATTTTACTCTCGCATCACTTGCACTCAGGTCGCTGACGGTTCGGGTCAAATCCGCAGGGAATTCCTGATGCGCCGGCGGAGCCCACGCCGGCACCTGCCGCTGCCAACCCTCCTGGCACTCCGTCCCCTGCTGCCGCTGCTCCTGCCACTTCTCTCGCCGCGACTCCTGCACCTGGTAAGTTGAAGCCGCATTCTTGGCCACCACGCCCGACTAGATTGCTGACGGTCCCGCTTGACGCGCAGCCGCTGCCCCCGCCACCGCCACTACGAATGCCCCCCGCAACCTCTTCGAAGCCGCCGCCGCCGCCGCTTCCCAGCCTCAGGGTGCTGGTGCCGGTGCCGGTGCGGCCGGAGCGACCGGCGGCTCGGGCGAACTCGACGCTTTGCGGAATACTCCGATTTTCGCCCAACTCCGCACGCTTGTTCAGCAAAACCCGGCTCTTCTGCAGCCGTTCCTACAGCAGCTCGGCGCCAGCAATCCCGAACTGCTCTCGGTGAGTTGGCGAGGCTTTCAGCGGACTCCGAGATTTAGCGACTGACTGGACCGTCGCCCTCGTGACAGCTCATCGAGCGCAACCAGGCCGAGTTTGTCCAGTTTCTGCAGGAAGGCGCGGCGGAAGGCGAGGGTCTGGACGCGCTCATGGACCAGTTTGGCGACGACGAGGAAGGCGGTGAAGGCGGCGCGCAGTACATCCAGGTGACGGAGGAGGAGAACCAGGCGATCGAACGCCTGACGGGGATGGGCTTCGACCGGCAACTGGCGATCCAGGCGTTCTTCGCGTGCGACAAGAACGAGGAACTCGCTGCCAACTAGTGCGTCTTCCGTCCGATCCGTTTCCGTATCAGGATCAGTCGAGTTTGTGCTGACCACAGTTTCGCTTTCTCTCCCGACAGCCTCCTGGAGCACGGCTTTGATTTCGACGACTAATGTGTCGCTGCAGCAGAAATGTGTTTAGGTGCAACCCATGCTTGTGTGAATGTCTCTAGCCCTCTTCCGTCGTATAGCCATTCATGGCGAGTGCCAGCCAATCCGAAGCGAGCCAAACCTTTTCGCTCGCCTCAGCGCGGCCGCGTCGTTCCGTTCCGGCTCCGAACCTGACTCTTGTCCACACTGTCATGTCCCTCCGCGCGTCGACGAGCATGCTGCGAACAGTACTCAGATCGACCTCATCCCGCCTGGCGTACCCGCCTACGCCTTCGTGTCCCGGGTGCGCCGCAGCGCTGCGCCACCTGCCTTCGCCTCGCTTCCTCTCGTCTGCCTCGACCGCGCGCGCTCCGATCCTGGACCAGACGCCGACACCGGCCGTGCATCCCGTGCCAATCCCGCCTGCGACTCCCTCTGCCGCGGCCGCCAAGCCCAAGCCGAGGGCGCGAACGGCCGCCCGACCCCGCAAGGCGGCACTGACTCTGGTGAGCCCCCGCTTGCCCCCTTCGCCTGTAGCATCATGGTGACTGATTGTCCTCGTTCAAATAGAGCAAAGGAGCCGTCGAACGGATCCAGAGCCTGCTCGATCAGCCAGAGCCGAAACTCATCCGGGTCGGCGTCCGCAACAAGGGTTGCGCCGGCATGAGTTACCACCTCGAATACGTCGACAAGCCCGAAAAGTTTGACGAGGTCGTCGAGCAAGACGGAGTCAAGGTCGTGATTGATTCCAAAGCCCTCTTCAGCATCATCGGAAGCGAGATGGATTGGCAAGAGGACGCCCTCCAGGCCCGATTCGTCTTCAACAGTACGTTCTGCAGCTTCCTTCGCGGGCGTTAGTGTCCGAGTCCCTGACATCTAGTGCCTGCAGACCCTAACATCAAGGACGCTTGCGGATGCGGAGAGTGAGTCGTTTTGTCGGTTGTTCGGATATCCGGTTCGAGTCCATGACTGACGCGAGTTTCTGCGTCTTCTCCAGGTCCTTTATCGTCTAAATTCCTTGTCTATAATACCCTCCTCTGTATAGAACACGCCATTGCCGGTCCACTCTACACACCGACCTGCGACGCAATTGCATTCAATTCGCATCTCACTGTTCTCTTTGTGCCGCCGCTGCCGGGGCTGGTCAGACCTTCAGAGCTATGCTGCGTCTTGTGTGCCAGGGAAACGTTTGCAAAGAAAACGCTTGCTGGGGATGCAGGGCAATCAATGGCGGTACTTCTGACCGGAAAACCTGATGCAAAGCGGTTACACTCTAATGCTGTACAAGAAGATCCTCCGCTCGGCTTCCTAGAGCTCATCCCGGTCCGAAGTTGCTCGCTCGCTATCCGTACTGGCGGATGTCCGGCCCACCAACTCGATACAGCGACTCCAGCCGCCTTCGCACATCGTCACCAACCGCGTCCAGATGGTCGCGGCCAACGACAGCGGCGACGACCCTGACTCGGAGGAGGCGCCTGCGCCAGTCTCGGTCTCATTCGAAGGGTGTCGTGGTGTCGCGGGCGGGGCAGGAGGTGGGGGCGACTTCTTCTTCCTGGACGCGGATCGGGAAGATGCTGCGGCATCCGCTTGACGCGACGATTCGTCCGCGGCTGGTTGACCTTGCAGCGGGACGACGTCGCCGATCGGAGATGTTTCAGAATCGGACGTCGGCGGCGTGGGCGTGGCCTCCTCCATAGCTTCGGATTTCGGTGCGTTGTCGCCGCCCTCCTTGAAATTCCGCTGCGCCCATAGCGACCTGAACTTGTCGACGGCGGCCAGGCTCTCGCTCAAGCGATGCAGGGTGTTGACGAACGCGACCAGTTCGCTTCGGCTCAGGACGACCGCGTGCGGGTCCTGGTCGGGGTTGAGCGGGCTCGAGAGCGGGGACGCGCCGTCGTACGAGAAGAGGAGCTTGAGCGCTGTACCGAGACCGGTGACCTGCAGCTTGCCCCAGAGACGGCATTTGTCGCAGCCGACACAGTCCATGATGCGAGAGACGTTGCGGAAGTGGTCCTTGAACTCGTCCTTGAGGAGCTGTGCAGTGCGACATGAATCGGTCAAGATAGCAGTCAGTCTCGGTCGGAGGAGCTCTTCATCTCCGAGCGAGAATGCACCGGGTACAGTGCCGACGCACCTTGGCCTCTTTGCCGCTAAACATGCTCGTCTCGTCGAAAGTGCTCGGGCAGCCGTTCGCGACCTTGACGAGAGCCTGCAATCGATCCCTGGTTTCGAGCTCGCCGGCCGTGTCCTCCAGCGTCTGTACCAGCTGCGGTCCCGAACGAGCGAGCGCACGGAGGAGCAAGACGTAGGTGAAGTACATGTTCTCGAGTCGCTCGGGATGTTGTCCGATGCGGGTGATGAAGCAGTCCAGATTCGGCGCCTGTGCCGACGTAAAACGATCAGCGACGGCCACGGGACTAGCCCAGCGGCCTCCTGCTCCTCAACGTACCCATAATCCAGTCTGCTGGTCTAGGTAGTCGTCGCAAATGTGCACCGAGATGGATGCGTGAAGACCTGCATGCGCGAAACGACTTGTACGTAAGCACACATAATCTCGGAATGCTGAGAATACAGAGCGAGAAAACGGCACGCGTACCTGAAATGACGCGATAAAACACTCGCTTCTCGAGGCAGACTTCCTCCGTCGGATCCTTCGGGCCTGCCAGGCTGCCCATCAACCGCTTCTCGGCTTCTCCCCATCCGCCCATGGCGAGTCCGCCGAACCCGTTCTGCGGTCCACCAATCGGGACATGGGCAAAGCCGCTACCTCCTTCGAATGTTGGTCGAGAAGGGTCGATGAACGGTACCGGTGCGAAGCAATTCTCCTCGTAGATGGCCTTCCAGACCCGTGAGGACGAGGGACCCGCGTAGCCAGTGAATCGCTCAGGATTCTCGATCAGATCGACATAGACTCCCTCTGTTAAGACGAGTGTCATGCGTCAGTCTGGTGGCGCTCACAGGGCTCCGAGGAGCAGCGCCGGCGTTTGCTCACCCGAGTCGAGTTCGTCTTCAAGCACGCAAAAGTCGCTGTCGCTTATCTCGCTGCAGCCAGCAGGAGAGGCCTGTAAAGGGAGAAGCTCTTACATTAGCGAACGGTCTTCTGTACACTTTTGCACTGCGGCAGACTTACTGTTCTCGCACTCGTGTGATTCAGTTTGCCGAGGGTGTACGATCGCCATGCTTCCGGAGTGTGTTCCTGTCGACGGGTTTGTGCTTTCAAAAGTCAGTGACCTCCGTTCCGTCGAGATCTGAGCGAGATTGCCGGTGGTTGGCAAACGGTAGCCAACTCACCTCGTCCTTGGTCTCGACGCCGCATGCACGGTTCATACAGCTGCCGTCTTCCTCCCAGAACGGGCACTCTTTTGCCAGGTCGACCTGGAAGGATGGTCAAGATCATCAGCTTTGTCTTTGCTCTCGACAGCTCTACAGAACCCGCTCGAGAGAAACCGGATGCGAAGGAATGCGAACCTTGTGGTAACGAAAGTAGGGCGTTTCGACGAGTTGGTGTAACCGTCCGAAGAGGTCATGGTTGACGGACTCGACGGTCTCGTAATCGCAGCAGGCATCGTGGATCTGACCCGTAGGCTGTATAGCAAAAGGAAACCGCCACCGGTTCGGAAGATGACGAAGCAGCACATTGTCAGCTGCCGTCAACGCAACACCGTCGGACCAGCTCGGTGGAAGGTGCGGGACTCTTGACATGATAGACCTGGAGGCTCTGACGCACCTTGCAGTACTTTTGACCGGCTGCTTTCGACTCGAGAACGTCTTGCAGGAAGCTGCCTCGTGGCGATTCAAAGTCGGCGAGCGAGGAAGCGCTGACGCTGCTTGAAGCGAGTAAGAGCGCAGCAGTTACGCTGTGGGCGAGCGAATGTTGGCGTCTCGTCCGCACCATGTTTACAGAGTGAGGCGGCTTTGCTTTGGTTTTACAAAGGAGACGCGACGCGATCGGGAGAGAAGGAGGCGGTGCAATCGCCAGCTCGCGCGGAAGCGCTTCGGTGTGCGTCGGTTGCCGAGCCGCACATGCACCGACTTTGAAAACATGTTATCTACAGCTGCTCTTGCGCAAGGCATTCGCTCGCGGCGAGTTCATTTGCTGAATGTTCCGGTACATATCTTGCAAGGGTTCAGATCTCTCGTACAGATTCCCTCCCCCGCCAGAGCCGCGATTCGCCACCTGGCCTTTTGACGGTTAAATCGGCGCACTGGCGTGCATAGCTTCTGCGGAATGCTCCTTCTCGTCGCTCTTGTCGTGGGTGATTTGCCGTTCGAAGCGATCCGCGCCTTCCAAGCTGACAAGCGCAGCTGCGGAATACGAAGCATGCACAAGAAGGGAGACGAGATGGACGAGTCAGTCGGTCTTCCGGAAGCAAATTCTAGCCTTGCCACGCTTCGCAGTCGGTCGTGGAGAAATCCGACTCACTCCGCCGCGGGCCATGGAACCATTTGCGGGCCCAGAGGAACCAGGAGGCGAGGACCCAGACAAAGACGATTCCGACGGCGACGGGCGCGTAGTTGAGCGTCTGCGAGTCAACTGCGTAGTAGCGCCAGGGTTTTGTTAAGGTCAGCAACACGTCACCTCTATCCGAGTCTGCAGCATATGGCGCAACTAGACCGAGCGCTGAGCAATCTCTAGTTCCCTGAGCGATTTGGACGTACCCGGCGTCACCGTGGGGAGGCAGAAAACGACCGTGATGAAGGCCACGTAGCCCGTAGCGATGATGGCGCATGGTCGACTAAACTTGCCGAGGTGGAACGGACCACGAACGGCTTTGAACCGCCCCTGGTCGAACGCGACGCCGACCGCGATCGGGATCACGTAAGAAATGTAGAGTCCGATAGTTGCGATCGAAGTGACGGCGACGTAGGCGACCGTGCTACCGAGCGCGGGTAAGCAGAGTGTGAACGACAAGACGACGGCGAGCCAGACTGTCCGGAGTGGAGACTGCGCTCGCGGGTCGACGTAATCGAACCACTTTGGAATGCCGCTGTCCTGAAGGCGATACAATATAACGGTCAGAGGGCTATCCGGCGGCGACAATCAAGACAATGTCCAGTTGCGGCGCAGTTTCAACCGCGGATGGCAGATTGCCGAGAAGCGCGCGGATCGAAAGCATCTCGGACTCACTCGGCTGAAGGCATAGTACATGCGACTGTTCGACGTCATGGAGCACGTCCCACAGAGGGTGATACAGGCGATGATGATACTCATAGCTGCCGTTCCTCCTTCGCGGCCGAAGACGTCGACGAAAATCTGGAGCACCGGCTGCCCGGTTGGCGAGGCGAGCGTGTCTTCGAAGTTTTGAATGCACGCGAGCAATGAAACAAGGTAGAAGAATCCGAAGACGGTGCTGATGCTGACAGACCTGCCCGCGTTGAAGTAGTGGCGGAGAGGGAGTCAGACAGGATCAATGGTCTGGAAGAGACTCGATACACATTCGTCACAGCTCGAAGCAAATTTGTCACGTACATGATGACACCTTTCGGAGCCGCCTTTCCGGCGTTGCGAGTCTCTTCAGCCATGTGCGCACTCGCATCGAAACCTGAAAGAAATCCCATGTCAGTCCCGGATCTCAACCGCGCCGAGCGACGGAGACGCTTCCATCTGCGTGGATGCAGTAAGGCGTACCGGTAATGGTGAATTGAGCGAGTAGGATTCCGGTGAGAGCGACATACGCCGGGGAAGCGATTTCGCTCCAGCCTGGATCGCCCGTCGAGTCGTTGAAAGTGTCGAACACTTGTTTCGCGGTGCGGTGTGTCGGAGCCTTTGCGAGCAGGGCCACGCAGATCGAGAAGACGCCACAGGAGTGCAGGACGACTGAGAAACGGTTGACCCAGGCGAGGACCTTGATACCGAGCGAGTTGACGACGCCTCCGAGAACGAGAAGGCCGGCGCTGATCTGCGTTTCGAACATCGGTGAGCGCGCCGTACCTTGGTCAATCGATCCCAAGTTGCCTTGATTGCGAGGTGTCGCTATGCACAAGGCGGTTGATGGAGGAGGGATGGGCACACAAAGCTCGGACGAAAGAAGGCTCACTCCGATCAACCGCGGCGGGGTCGATTCGAACCCATACAGGGATGCGACCGCAGCGATGAGGTTTGCGTTGCCGAAGACGATACTCGTCGTCACGGCGGCCTGTCCGAGGAGATTGTACCAAGCCGTAAGGTAGGAGACGAACGCCGAGTGTTGAGGTCGCGCGAGAAGCGCCGCTGAGTAGCCGGGATAGACGTCAGGTCATCCGCACGCATAGAGGCAGGGCTCTGTAAGCAGCTTACACCAATGATATGGGCCTCCGCTCGTCGGCACGGCCGATACGACCTCAGCCATTGAGAGGGCGACAAACATCGTCATGATGGAGACGCAGATCCAGCCGATCGACATGACTCCACTGCCGCCGTTACTCAGGCCTAAAGAGAACGAGGTAGTGATGCCGGTGCCTGCGAGTGTGGCGTCACATGGATCAGTCTCTCATAACTGGCGCAGCCGCATCGTCGACGGCTTACAGATAGAGATGATCGAGAACGAGATAGCGAATGACTCGAGCGTAGACCATTCTCGTCGCAGTTCTGGATCCGTCGCGAAGAAATGTCAGCAAACACAGCATAGAATCGATAGTCAGCGGAACCGTTGACGGACCTTGCTGATAGCCCAACTCGCCGAGCCTGGCCGCATCCTGGTTCTGCAGGTCGTTGGTCGCGACTTCTTGGACGCTCAATACATCTGCCTTGTGCGACGACATTGACGGACCGTAAGCCGTAGTTGGACGTATTCCGGAGGCGATGAGGAATAAGGAGAAGCGATCGGTAGCGGTTTCTCGTGGCGTGGAGAGAAGGGCTTCGATAGCTTGACGCTGAGCAGTAGCTGTACCAACGGCGATAGAGTAAACGCACACCTCGCAATATGCACTGGCGTATGTAGCAAGGCGATGCGCAGCCAGCAAGATAGGAAGGAACTGGCGCTTATCCGCGCATGTGGAGACGGCGAACTTTTAGCGGAGACGGGGGTTTGATCGAGATGAGCTCCTCGTCTGATCGCAGCAGATAAGCCCGCCACCAGCTGAGAGTACCCTATAGTCAATGATGCACCATCCAGAGCAGGTAGAGGTAAGAAGGAGACGCTGGCCAAGCCAAGCTCACGCCCGAGTCTCCTTCCGGCAAGTCCGGCTCACGGGCGGAAGCCAAGGAAACTCTCACAGCTTGTGCCGGCGAGGATGAGCGGACAGTGCATACGGTACGGTAGGCAAGAAAAGAGAGAGTACAATGCAAGTTAAAAAAAGAAAAGAGAACCTTCATCATCGTCGTCGAGAGCAACGACCTCAGACCTGGACCGTCCGTCCGAGCGCGCCCGAGTTGAACCTGCCGACCGCGCCTCCTCTGGACCCACCACGGCCACCTCGTCCGCCTCCCCGTCCTGCGCCGTGCCGCCTCTCTCGTTGCTGACCGGGGCCGGTTGCCTCTCCACCATTGCGGTCCCCACCACCTCCGCGAACGCCGTCGGCGCGCTGCTCTCCCTGCGAGAGCTTGGCTTCGAGGTACCGCTCCGAGTTGTCGGTCAACTGGGCCGCGCGGTCGACGAGCTGGAGTGCTAGGCGCTGCAGGTGCGACACCTCGCGGGACGACGAGCCCGCTCCCGAGCCCGACGAGGAGCCGGAAGCGGCGGCGTGCAGGACGACGACGCCGGCGACTTGGTCGAGCGAGGCGGGCAGGGTCTCGTCCCAGATCATCTTGCTGACGATCGAAGTGGTGGTCGACAGCGGGAGCGAGTACAACGAAGAGAGGTACGAGAGCGACAGGGTCGAGTAGATGTTGGCGTACGTGAAGAGGTATGTCCGGAGGCCCTCCTCCTGGATCTTGCTGCAAAGCGGGGTTTCCACACACAAGACAGGTGGGGGTCAGATCAAGCCGGATCCCGGCGATGGGAAGACGCAGAGACGGGGACGTACCGGGCGAGCATGTCCTTGACGGCCTTTTCGTCGGCCATGAGCCCCCACACCTTGATCGAGTGGACGAGTTCGACACACGTTTGCCAGTCGCCGGTCTGGAGGGCCTTGGCAGCCTGCATGACGTGGTCACGCTTGTTCTCAGGGGGGCCGACAAAGACTTGGCGGTTGGCATAGTCGAGCATGCGGCGGAAGGTGCGCGAGATGACGCGCTTGCGGAGCAAGTCGGCGTCGCCGGCGGCTTGGGCCATGAGGGGGACTTCGAGGAGCATGGACGAGACGAGGTAGACGACCTCGAGGAGTTCGAGGTTGATGTGCATGTGGAACGGCAACTGGCGCAACCGCTCGGCGCGTTCCTGCTCGGGCGTCAGGGTCGTGTACCTCTGCGCCTGGACGCCCTGGGCGAGGAGTTCCTTGACGCGCTGGGTCGCAAAGATCTCTTGCAACGTCGACTGGGCTTCGCGGATCAGGCCGAGCCGGAACGCGCACAACCCGACCTGGACGACGGTGCGGTTGTACAAGATCTGCGTGTCGACGTCGGCGTTGCCGACCGTGTCCTGGAGGTGACTCATGAGGAGCATGTCGCGCGCCGTAAAGTAATCGTCGTGGAGCGCATAGTGGTAAATGTGCGACAGCATGGCGCGCGTCCGCAGCAGCGAGTTGTCCGTCTTGTACAGCCGGACGCACAACGCGCGGACGAGCTCGACGGGGTCGCACGGCGTCGACGGGTCCGAAGCCCAGATGGTCGACTGGCCCGCGACCGGGGCGGGCAAGCTCGCCTCGAGGGCGCGCGTGACCGCGTCGGGCTTGCAGTAGACGTGCTCGACGCGGCGCATCACGACGCGGTCGAGGTGCTCGCGCTCGCCCGTCTTTTCAAACAAGACTTGGGCGGCGACGACGGTCGCGTAGATGACTTTTTCGTCGCGGAGGCGCGAGATGTACTCGTCCGCGTGCGGGTCGAGCGACTTGAGGCTGCGGGTAAACTCGTCGTCGAGGCGGTCGACGAGGGCCGCGATGCTGCCGCGGACGACGACGACCGGTTCTTCGGCCGAGGGGGTCCGCTCGACCTGGTCATCGTAATCGGGCGCGTCTTCGCGGACGGCGTACTCGGGTTCGGCGAGGAGCAACCCGATCAACGTGTCGAGGTGCTCGCGCGCGGCCGACCACGCTTCGAGGGGCATGTACGGACTCACGGCCGGGTTGTAGTCCAACAGGGACGCGATCAAGGCGAGGATGACGCGGATCTTTTGGTACGTCGTCGTCGCGACGGCGAGCAACTGCTCGAGCGTCTTGATCTGCTCGTTCCGGTCCGTGTTCTTGCGGCCGCGCGCTTCGAGCACCTGCGTGAGCGCCTTGTAGATCCCTTCGGACGACTGCGCCGCCTGCTGCGCCGCCGCCGCCGCGGCCGAGGTCCCCGTCGCCTTTTTGCCGGCGGCGCCGACCGTCTCGAACCCTTCATTGTCGTCGGCGGCACCTTCGTCAGCCGCCGCCGCCGCCGCCAGCGCTCCTCCCTTCTTGCCGCCCTTCTTCGGACCCGCCGCGGCCGAGAGGGCCGCCGCCGCGGCCGCGGCCGCCGAAGGCGCGTTGAGCGACTTTTCAAACTCTTCCGGGTCGGCCTTGTACCGCGCGAGGGCCTGCTCGTGCTCGCGCTGGGTCTTTTTCACTTTTTGCTTCATCGAGTTGAGGGCCTTGGCGTTGGTCGCGTTCATCTTTTTCCGGTTCGCCTGCGCGGCGGCGACCATCTCGTCGAGCGAGCTGAGGATCTTGAAGAACCCGACCGGGATCGTGTCGTTGGTCTGGATCAACCGAGCCGCGAGGCGGACCAGCTTGTCAAACTCTGCGCGCGGCGGGGCGGGTGGTCAGTTTGGCCCCCGCGACGGCCCATGCAACGAAAAGTGGTAACCGGGACTCGCCGTTCGAGATGGTGTTCCAGTCGTTGATCTTTGCGCCGTTCTCGATCGTCTTGACCGAGGCGTCGACCTCGTCTGCACGCTTGCTCTTGGCCGACTTGACGACCTTGGCCCTCTCGTCGTCCGAGTCGTCCGAGTCGGACGGGCCTCCCTTGAGGAAACGACCCATCGGGCGGGCGGGAGCTCCTCCTGCTCCCGCACCTCCGGACCCGGCGGCGGCGCTGGCGAGGAGACCACCGGCTTTGCGCTTGGGCTTGGGAGCCGCATCCGAATCCGAGTCCGAGTCGGAATCCGAGTCCGAGCCCGAGTCAGACGAAGAGGACGAGGACGACGAGCCGGCCGACTTTTTCAAGAGGTTGCGCTTCGGCTTGGTGGCGGCCGAAGTCACGGTGGTCTTGGGAGTGTTCTCGGTCTCCGAGTCGGAGCCCGAGGAGCGGAGCTCTTCCTCGTCAGAGGACGACGACGCGGACGACGACGAGTCGGAATCGGCTGCGCTCCGGAAAAAGGACGACATGCCTGCAGGTGCGCGTGGTTTTGGTGTTAGTTTTCTCGTGGTCTCAGAGTGCAGGTGTGTGTGTGTCTGTCGAGCACGCGAGGTGCGAGTGACACGGGAATGAGGCGGTGAAAGCGCGACGAGCTGGGCGAGGTGGATTGCCAGCGTCCAGCCCAGACCCTCGCGCGGGGAGCGGGCAGGCGGTGGCTAGTCCCAACAGGCTCAAAAGTGCTGCACAGTGTTGGCCTAGGCTGCTGCCCCGTGGTGGGGTGTCAAGGGAGTCGGGATTGTCTCGAATCGGTCGAGGTGGGTGAGCGTTGCAGGGCGGTTGTCGCGCTCTCGGCAGGTGCGCAGAGGGCGAGGCGAGGAGTGCGCGCGGAGGCGGGGTGCGCAGAGACAGATAGACTTGCCTGGTGACTGGCTTGAACCGCTCTCAGAGGGTGCGTCGAGCAGAGGGGCGACCCGCTGCTGCACAGCTTTGAGAGGGCGACTTGGGATTCAACGCGACGCCCCGAGACTCGCCGCCGCACCTCGCCCTCGAGCCTACAGCCAGCCAGTCTATAGTCAGACATCATGTTTACTCGCCGCGCTGTTCAGGCTGTCCGCTCGTACGCCACCCAGGCCTCGTCCTCGGTCGCAAGTCTCTTCTGCCCTTCTCGCACCTCTCGTCGCCTCCAACTGACTGACTGACCCCCGACCCACTCTCACACACACAGGCCCCGCCCATCCAGATCCAGGGTAAATTCACTTGCTCTCTCTCTCTCTCTCTCTCAGCCCCACTCGGGTGCACAGTCGGACCTCGGGGGCGATTGCAATTCCCCTCGGCTGAACCCACCCGCTGACTTGCCGACCTGACCTGTTCTGGACCCCGGCCCCGCCGCCACAGGCCTCGCGGGCAAGTACGCCGGCGCACTCTTCACCGCCGCCGCCAAGGCCAACGCCCTCCAGCAGGTCGAGTCGGACCTCAAGGGCGTCAAAGCCACCGTCGGCACCGACGCCAAGATCCACGACTTTCTCTCGAACCCCATCCTCTCGCACCAGGACCGCGCCGCCGGACTCGACGCCCTCCTCTCCGCCTCGGTCGCCAAGGGCGCCAAGGGCCCCTCGGACCTGACCCGCAACTTGTTCTCCGTCTTGGCCGAGAACGGTCGCCTCTACGAGACCGACAAGGTCGTCGACGGCTTCCTCGAGATCATGCAGGCCCACCGCGGCGAAGTCAAGGTCGTCATCACCACCGCCCAGCCCCTCGAAAAGGACCTCCAGAAGCGCCTCGAGGACGCGCTGAAGCAGTCCCAGATGGCCCAGGCCGACGGAAAGAAGAACCTCGTCTTTGAAAACAGGATCAACGAGGCCGCCCTCGGTGGCGTCATCATCGACGTCGGTGACAAGACGATCGACCTCTCGGTCGCGTCCCGCGTCTCGCGCCTCAACCAGCAGCTCGAGGGTGCGTTCCCTCCCGAACTCTTCCTTTCGGGGCCAGGTTCAGAACTGACTCCCCGCTCTCGAACGAAAAAAAACAGAGGGCATCTAAGGAGAGAGAGAAATCTCCTGCCCTCGACGGCGTAGAGAGAGGTGTTGACCCTTTTGCAAAAGAATGTGTGGATGCTGTGCGTGCGTGTGCGGCGAAGAGCTACATATCCCGAACGAATAGAGGCGCCCCGACTCGGGAAAGAGGATGGAAAGCGAAAAGGAAGAGATAAGAGCTGCTGCTGCTCGCCTGGTTGACGTGAGCACTCTCCGTGTCGAAACCCGCCAAGCTGAGGCGGGATCCTTTTTCCAAACAGAACGAGATTTGATTGCGCGGGGCAGCAGCCACTCTCATCACGCACGCTGCCTTGGGCCCTCAGAACTCTCTCTCCCTCTCTCTCTCTCTCGACCGATGAGAATGTACACTGCAGGGAATAAGCCTTGGCGCCCTTGAGTGTGTGTGTGTTGCATCCCGAATTCTTTAAAGCGGCCATTCGCTGCGGGCGAAGAGGGAGGGACGAAGAGGGAGGGACGAAGAGGGAGGGACGAAGAGGGAACGGAAAGACAAAGCACACAAAGCGCAAGGGTCGGTCGCAGAGTCAGTACTCAGCAGTCAGTCCACTCTGGGACTTTTCCCTCCTTCTCACTCCGTGGGATCCGGGAGAGAGCAAAAAAAAAAAGGGCCGCAAAGACTTACAGGTCTTCGCCGAGGTTGTGATGGATCGACTTGACGGCTGTTTTTGTTTTTGTCGCGTTTGTTTGGGTTTGAGGAAGGGAGCGAAGGAAGGCCCGTGTCGGCCGCGCAATCAGGCAGGGGAGAGAGCACGGAGGACGGGGCGGACGAACGAAAGAAGATCGGGGTAAGGACAGGCCGACAGAGGGGCGAATAAAAACGGGGAGAGAGAGAGAGAGGCGGTCAGCGACAGCGCGGAGCGTGGAGCGGTAGAGAGCCCATGCCCCCCAAGAACGTCTGCAGGAACTGACCGAGGTACTCCTTGATCCCTGCGAGGCCGAGCTCGCGCCCCATCCCGGACTGACGCATCCCGCCGAACGGGACCGCGTTCGAGAGGAGGTTGTACGAGTTGACCTGTTGTGAGGGTGGTCCACCGCCCCCGAGAGCATTGATTTGATGCGATCCGGATCGGATCGGATCGGATCGGCGAGAGGGAGAGGGAGAGGCAGAGGAAACCGGGAAAAGGTTGAGCGGAGAATGATACAGAGGGTTATGTGTCAGCGTCTCAGCGGCGAAGAAAGAACGAGGACTGCAAGCTCCTCCTCCTCGACCCGCTTCCGAGGCGAGGGAAACGAGGCGGGCTGGGAAATGTCCTGCGAGACGGACTTACCCAGACAGCTGCATTCAAAGAGAGAGAGAGAAGGAAACGAGAAAAGAGCGAGGGCTCGATCAGTATCCCTTGAGATCTGCAACGCCGTCACGGCAGACCCCGCTGCATGAGGAGGGAATGCGAAAGACTTACTTCCAGCGCTGAGCTCGCCCGAGACCCGCATCGCTTGCTTCGCATCATCTGCGTCGCGAGTGTCAGCGCGATGCGTCTCAAAGAGCTAGAGGTCTTGCGCGCTCAAGGGACTGACTCGTAAAGACACCGGCTCCGAGACCGTAGATGCTGCTATTTGCGAGTTCGAGCACCTCTTCCTCGGTCGAAAACTTGATGATCGAAGCCACCGGACCGAAGATCTGTTGGAGGGGCGCCCCGAAAAGAAGGAAAAAAAGAGTCAGCTCGACACGATTCTCGGTGTGACAGCCACGCGGGGGTTGACTCACCTCTTCGCGCACGCATTTGAAAGAAGGCTTGCAGTTGGAGAGCACTGTCGGCTCGATGAAGAAGCCCTCGTTGCCCCACTTCTTGCCGCCGGTCGCGAGCGTCGCACCCTCCGAGACGCCCGACTCGACGTACGAGAGGACCTTGTCGCGCTGCTGCGACGAGATCAGCGGGCCGAACGAGGTCTTTTCGTCGAGCGGCTGCCAAGTCACAAGGGGGGGGGGGGGGATCCGCGTCAGTCTGACGCGGTCATGGACTTTTGGCCGCTCGCTCTTGGTCGAGAACTCGGGAAGAGAAGAGACTTGCGTTGCCGATCGCGCAGGCTTTGGCGTTCCGGACGAGCAGCTCGACAAACTTGTCATGGATCTCCTGCTCAGACGAATGTCAAGGGGAGGGAGTCAGCTGTTCGTTCTGCAAAGAAATGTTTAATCGGAACCCCCCCTGGGCGGCGCACCTCGTGAACGAACAACCGGGAGCCAGCAGTGCAATCCTGCCGGGAGCCATGGGTCAGAACAACAGTGGCAAGGCGAGTTTCGGCTGGGGAGAAGAAGTACCTGACCCGAGTTGAAAAAGATGCCGAGCGCGGCCCAGTTGGCGGCTTGCTCGAGGTCGGCACTCGGGAATACGACGACGGGACTCTTTCCGCCCAATTCGAGCGTGACTTTTTTCAAGTTGCTCTTGGCGGCGGCCTCCATGATCTTGCGCCCCGTCAGGACGCTCCCCGTGAACGCGACCTTGTCAATGTCCATGTGGCTCGCGATCGCGCTGCCGGCGGTGGCGCCGAGACCGGGCACGAGGTTGAAGACGCCGGCGGGGTAGCCGGCTTCGGCGATCAGGTTGCAGAGGTACAAAGCCGTGAGCGGGGTCAGCTCCGAAGGCTTCATGACGATGGTGCAGCCGCTGCAGACCGGTAACTAGTGGCGTCAGTCCGTTTGACCGGGAAAGGGAGCCGCGTCAACTCCCGGCGACTTACGCAGCGAGCGCAGGTGCGACCTTCCATCCCCACATGCCAATGGGCTGCAGATATGCAGAAGGTATCAGCTCGGCCGTTACACGTCCGCCTTTGGCTTTTACGCCGCGCTCACTCACGTAGTTCCAAGGAATGATCTGGCCTGTTGCGTCAACGCCCGTGATCAGTCTCCTCATCCAACACAGCGTACAAGAAATGACACGTTCCGAGAGGAGCGACTCACCGCAAACACCGAACGGTTCGAGGAGGGTGTAAGCGAGTTTCGTTTTCGGAGTCGTCTCGATCGTCTCGCCGGCGACCTTGCCCGCCCAACCGGCATAGTACCGCAAGCACGCAATCGTGTCGGCAATGTCCATCTCTCGCGCGACCCTGACTCCCTTGCCGCCGTTGATGCTCTCGAGTTGAGCGAGCGTGTCGATGTCGCGTTCCATGAGGTCGGCGAGTTTGTTGAGCAAGCGCGCGCGTTCTTCGGGTCCGACGTTCTTGCCCCACGTGGTCTTGAACGCCTTGCGAGCGGCCTTGACTGCCTCGTCGACGTCGGCTTCCTTGGCGTGCGCGACGGAGGTGAGGACCTTTCCGGTCGCCGGGTTCAAGACCTCGAACGAGGTCGAATCGAACGATTCGCGCTACGTTGTTCGTATTTCGATGGAGCGTTCCGGGGGCAACATCGCGCGCAGGGAATGTGTGAGAAGGACAGCGAGAAAAGAGGGGGTGGCGGCAAGACGGTGATCAGGACTTGCCCCTGTTCCCGGCTGGTCGTCTAGGGACTCACCCATTCGTTGTTGATAAAGAGACCGGTCGGCACATCGGCCGACGAGCTCTTGAGCTGGATCGAGGCGGACGTAGGCATCTCGGCGGCAAGAAATGAAGCAGCGGTTCGGCTTTGGCGGGGAGCGATGAGAGCGAAGCGGTGATCAATGCGTTTGGTGGGGATGCGAGCGGTTGAGCTGACGAGTCTGCAGGCAACAGCGCGGAGCATTCAGGAGAAGCAGAGAAGAGAGAGAGAGCAGCAAGATAAGCAGCGCGAGAAGCGAGTGGGGGAATTGCCGGCGGTTAGAGCGGCTCCTCTCTGGGTGCGTCGGCTCCATTCTCGATCTCATGAGCCTCTCTTGAGCGCTTGAGCACGCGCGCGCCTGCCTGAGCACCGGTCAATACAGCCACACGCAAATGTCGACTACGAGCGAAGGGTTGGTACAGTTCTAGAAGAGGATGACGGGCTTGATCACCTCGCCCGATTTCCTAGGCGGTGGCAATTGAAATCGTGCAGCAAAGTCGACGAGGTCAGCTCATCATCGTTCTCCAGTCTACCGCATAGCGGATGTCCGGCATCCTGTGCAAGCCATTCCGCAACAGGTCCGGGGGAGGAGGAGAGGAGCGCAATTGCTCACATGGCTGCGAGGGCTTGGTCAAACTGCTCTGCCGGAAAGTTTCGCACGATCGACTCGATCGGGAAGTGGCCTTCGGCGTGCATCCTGCCAGTGACATTCAACCGGACAGACACCGGAAAGGGATCAGCGTTCCGTTGACTGGCCAGCGAAGTTACCCCCGACGACGCACCGCATGAGCTGCGGGATGAACACGGGCGGGTTCGAATCGCCTTCGACGAGTCCGGACCACGTCTTGGAGCTGTTGACCTGCGGGGCGTCAATATATCGCAATCAATGTTTAGCCGTCGTTTCGGTCAAGAAGTCGCGAGAGAAACATAACGTACCTGATCCGTGATGCTGCGCGGCGCAGTCGAGGTTGGTTCGAGGTTGTCAACCAACAATTCTCATACGGTTGATAAAGAAGTGGCCTGGCGAGAGAGAGAGGACGACCCACTCGAACGGCGTGCGCGATCCCGGCCCAGGATTGCCCACCGAGACCACCCTCCCCAAGTTCCGGATACTTTCCCACGCGGTCCTCAACACGCGCTCAACCCCAGTCGCCTCCACCGCATACTCGGCCCCGAGCCCTTCCGTCGCGTGTTGTATGTCGTGCAAGAGCGTAGGGGAACGACCGTCAAAGGCGTGGGTGGCACCGTGCGAGAGGGCGAGGTCGCGCCGAGACGGGACGAGGTCGACGACGATGACGGTCTTGACTTTGAGGTACAGAGCTGCCCAGACTCTGTGGCGCGCTCCGAACCTCGAGGATCAGTTAAGCCATGTTCCAATAAAACAATGGCTCGCGCCGAGGAGAGGAACTCACGCTCCGAACCCGACTGCGCCAAGACCAAAGACAACCACACTACTCGACTCGGCCGGCTTGAGCATATTCAGCACGGCTCCGGCCCTGTTCGTTGTCGTCGTAGCAGATTGCCCCCCTCGTCAGGTTCTGAGCAAAACCGCGGGCACGGCCGTCAACAGGCCTGAAGTGGGATGTGCACTTACCCGGATTGGAGACCGCAGCCGAGAGGAGCGAAAAGTGCGAGGTCGAGTCCCTTTGGGACTTTGACGACCGAGGTTTCGACCGCGAGGCAATGCCGAGCGAGTGCGCTCTGGCCGAAAAAAGTGCCTTTTTTCGCGTCCTCGTCGTCAGTCTCTCTGACCTCCGGCTTCTTTCCTTCCCGTGACATCCGTACCAGAAACTCACCGTGCACTGGGATGTCGGTGCCAGCCAAAGTCCCGACCGGAGCGGCGCCGACCGAGGGGTTCCGGACCCTGCCAAAGTTGCGGTCCATGAAGCCGACGCACCCGGCCGGTCTCCCCATCTTGCAGTACCCGCACTCTGCGCAGTTGGCATAGCTGAGGAGGACCTCGTCGCCGGGTTGGACGCGCGTCACGGCCGAACCGACGCTGAGGACCGTTCCCGACCCTTCGTGCCCCACTGAGCAAGGAAAAGGGGACGGGAATACGCCGGCTTGGATGATCAAGTCTGTGTGGCACAGTCCGCACGCCGTGACTTTGACGAGGACCTCTGTTTTCCAGGCGCCAGGGGAAATCGGGTCAGCGTTTTTCCGACTCGGCGATCCTCCGTTTACTAACCATTTGGCTGTGGGTCTTGGAGTTCAACGTCGCAGAGCTTGAAAGGAGCATCGAGTTCTTGGAGCACGAGCGCTTGAGTCTGGAGCATGTTGCTCGCGAGCGAGGCAGCGTTGTGAGAGAGAAAGAGAAAGCCAGAGCCGAGTGGGGGAAGGCGAGATGAGGTGAGCCGGTGCCCCCGCCATGCTGATGACCGCGTCAAGGCGCGTCGTTGGGTACGCTGACAT
This sequence comes from Rhodotorula sp. JG-1b, assembly GCA_001541205.1. Taxonomy (NCBI): domain Eukaryota; kingdom Fungi; phylum Basidiomycota; class Microbotryomycetes; order Sporidiobolales; family Sporidiobolaceae; genus Rhodotorula; species Rhodotorula sp. JG-1b. The sequence goes on along the minus strand of KQ954479.1, from coordinate 62,427 downwards.
TGCCAATATAGCCGATGGTCGTCGTTCTGCACTGAGGAGCTGCCTCCCCTCCCCTCGCGTGCAAGCGAGATCGAGTGCGTTGCCTCGTCGCATCGTGTAGCTTCGGGTCAGCGTGGCGGGCGGGACAGCTGTAAGCGTCAAAACTCTAGGTAAAGGAGCATCCCTGGGCTCGCAAAGAGAGGCTAGACGCCGTAGCGGACAGAGGCGGACGAGAGAGAGAGTCGTGAGACTTTCACGCGCTTCGTCTGTCACCAGCTCGTGCATACAGCTGCAGTGAGGGAGGAGATGCCTGCGTGGCACCTGCCGCGCAAGCTAGTCCGGCTCGTGCGCTACGTGATCCTCTCGGCCCTCGTCTGCACCCTCGTCGGCTACTCTCGCCGCGTCTGCCTCTCGTCGTCCAACAGCAGCACTCTCTCCCGGAGCCGGAGGAATGCCGTACAGTCGCCGACGGCGGTCGACTTTGCGTGGGGCTCGATCCTCCACCGCTTTCAGAACCATCCTCGCCCGCCGCGGAAGAGGGAACCGTTCCCGTGGCAGGTCGTCAAGGCCAGCAGCTGGCGCCCGCGGGCGAAACGAAGGCGTCGAGGAGGACCGCAGGCAGAGCCGTCCCCCGTCGCAGGAGCAGCAGCGGCGGCGGGAAAACAAGGTGATCAAGACGGAGCAGCAGCGCCGATCCGAGTCTTGATCGTGACGAGCGAGTTGGCCGGACTGCACACCAACGGAGGAATCGGCACGGCCTTTTCCGAGCTCGCCCAGACGCTCGCTGCAGCCGGAAACGGGCGAGAATTCGTGACGACCATTCTCGTGACCCACCTCGCGGACAGCTTCCCGTTCAAAAAGCGCGAAAATGTCACCAACGAGTAAACAAAGAGTCTCTCCCTAATCGCGCCCGCCCCGCCCGCAACTGACTCCCTCGCTCTTAGGTACGCTGCCAAGCATGTCAGGCTGCAATTTGTCGAACAGGAACCGCAGCCGTTCTGGCCGCAGGCGTGGACGCCGACCGCTTCGATGCGCGTGTGGCGCTGGTTGCGCGCCCGCGACGGCCAGTTTGACGTCGTCCACTTTCCCGACAACACGGGCATCGGCTACTTTGCCACTCTCGGTAAATACCAGGGTCTCGCGCTAGAGCACACCCGCGTCGTCGTCGGCCTGCACGGCGCCGACGTCGAGTGGGCCGCCATGCTCAACAAGCGGTACCCGACCGACCGGTACGCGGTCGAACTCGGCGTCTTTGAACGCAGGACGGCCGAGATGGCCGACGCCGTCGTCGCCCCGTCCGAGTACATGCTCGAGTATGTGCGGTCGAGGGGGTGGGCCGTCCCGCCCCAGTCGGCGTTCGTGATCCCCAACATTGTCCAACTGCCTCCCGTGCCGCCGACCCGGACTCGGACGCCCGCCCAAGTCAAGTACGGAGCTGCGAGCGACATGATCATCCGGCCGATCACCGAACTGGTCTTTTTCGGCCGACTCGAGGAGCGCAAGGGGACGAGGATGTTGGTCCACGCGCTCGAAGACTTGTACGCGGACCCGGCGACCGCGGCGCGGATGGCCGGGATCCAGAAGATCACCTTTCTCGGGCGGGATCAACCCGACACGCGCACGCGGTCGCAGATGAGTCACCTGATCGCGGGCGGACTCGATGGGATCAAGGCGCACGGCGCGAACGCGACATTCGAGTACCAGTTCCTGACCACGTTGGACCGCGACGCCGCCCTCGCGTACCTCCAGCCCCCGCACCGCCTCGCGCTCTTGCCCTCCCTCGCCGACAACTCGCCGAGTACCGTGCTCGAGTGCATCGCGTACGGGATCCGGTTCGTCACCAGCAACGTCGGCGGGATCCCCGAACTCGTCCACCCGGACGACCGCGCGCAGGTGATTGTCTCGCCGCTCGCGAAAACGTTTGCGAAAGACCTCGTCAAGGTCATGGATCGCCTCGCGACGAGTCCGTGGAAACCGGTCAGGGCCGCTCCCGAGACGCAGACGGCGGCGAAAGACTGGATCCAGTTTCACCATTGGCTCGTCGAGACGGCGCCGCCCCCGCCCCCGCCCCCGCCGTCTACTGCCAATGTCGCGCCACCGCGTCGGCGGTGGCGCGGGCAGCCGCTCGTCAGCGTGTGCATCACTCACTTTGAGCGGTCTCACCTCTTGCCGCAACTCCTCGACTCGCTCCTGCTCCAGACCGAGACCGACTTTGAGGTCATCCTCATTGACGACGGGTCGCCGACAGAGCAGACTCGCATCGCGCTCGACGAGCTCGATTCGCGCTACTTCCGAGGAGGCGGCGACACTCGCATTCGCGACTGGACTTTTCTGCGGACCGACAACGCCTACCTCGGCGAGGCGCGTAACCGCGCCGCGCGCCGCGCTCGCGGAGACTGGCTCCTCTTTCTCGACGACGACGACGTCCTGAAACCGCACGCGCTCGAGACGTTGCTCCGCGTCGCTCGCAAGACGGGGGCGTCGGCACTCTCGACGTGGCTCGACGAGTTTGCGAGCGACGCGGACCCGCTCGCGGAAAAGTACACCAACGGGACGATCGAACTGCCCCATCGGCGCACGTACTGGTTCCTCGGGCAGGAACTCTCGGCCGGCTTGGTCGCCAACAGCTTTGGCTCGGGCAACATCTTTGTCACGCACGAGGCGTTTGCGCGAGTCGGCGGGTTCAGCACGTACCGTGACGTCGGCGGAGAGGATTGGGAGTTTTGGACCAAGCTGGCGCTCACGATCGGAACCGGCGCCGAAGAGAAACACCTCGTCGTGCCCGAGGAGCTCATCTTTGCTCGCAGTGACCCCGCCCGCGATAGCATGGTGTGTCCCCCCTTGCTCGGAAGTCTGTGGATACTTGATACTGACCCCCGCCTCGCACAGAAATTCTCGATGGACCCGTGGGACGCACATTTTCGATCGACGGTGCCGGTGCTGAACGATCCTCGCATCCAAGACCTGAACCTGGCTCACGGGCTCATGTTGCTCAAGAGCGCGGTCACGCGGCCCTACGCGACACCACCCTTTGCCGATTCCACCGCCGACTTTCAGCTCACACAAGACTGGAACGGCTGGACCTACTCGTTCCAGCGACTGCCGGCGGATCCGAGCGAACTCGCCGAGTGGGCACCCTCGACCGGGTCCGACCAGCTCGGCATCGTCTCACCCGACGCGCCGGAATTCATCATGGACTTGCACCACCTCCGGAAGCCCTTTATCGACGACTCGACTCAGGCCGGCATGATCTCGCGTCGGGGGGAGCGGTTCGCGGCGATCCGGTCCTTCAAGGCTCCGCGTACGCTGCACGTCGCCGTCGACTTGACGTATCGATCCGAGCACGCCTGTGGCGACGGGACGCGGCTCTCGCTGATCCAGACGGGCGCCTCGGGAGAACGACCCGAGACGCTCGTCGAGTACATGACGATGGAAGAAGGGTTCGCCGAGTTTGTCGGCGCGGCGACCCTCCGCGCGGGCAACTCGCTGCACGTCGTGAGCGATCCGCTCGGAGACGACGAGTGTGATCGCGTCGAGGTGCACTTGCGAGTCACGCGGATCGAGGTCGAGAACCAGAGCTGGTCTCGCCTGGCTCGCCGCGCGTCACTCGCCGCGAACGAGGAGCGGCGACAAAGCGCACAAGAGGACCAACCAGTCGAGACCAACTCGACGTGGACTCTGGTCCCGGTCGAACGGCCCTCGGAGGACTCGATGTTCAACATTGCGCTGATCTTTGACCGCAACCGCTTCCCGCACGCCATGTCGGTCATCCGCTCGATCCAGCACTTTTCGGCTGGCTCGCGCAAACTCGTGTTCCATCTGATCGCCACGATGGACACCCGGGACGAACTCACAGAGTACTTTGCCGACACCGACATGACGTTGAAGCTCTACGACCACGGCCTGTGCGCCTACGTCGCGAAAGCTGTCCTGCCCTTTTCCGACCCCGAGATCCACGTCTCTGCCCACTGCAAGATGTTCCTGACCGAGATCATCAAGGACGCTGAACGCGTGCTGTACCTCGATACCGATACGACGGTCCTTTCGGATCTGTCTGCGTGCTACGACCGCCCGACCGACAACCCGGCAGCGCTCGTCTCGATGGCCGTCGACATGGGCGACGCGTGTCAAAACAACCCGAACGCATGCTGGCCGATCGGCATGCACTGGCGCGTGCCGCCCGGTCTCGAATGTGGGAACGTCCCCGCTCGCCACGGCCAGAGTCGGCACACTCCCGAGTCGTGCGCCGAAGAAGGCGAGCTCGAGACGCTCCAAGTCAACGGAGGTGTCGCCCTCTTCGAGCTCGCGAGGATGCGCGATGCTGGCTTCCTCGAGCGCTACGTCCAGTCGATCGTCCACCACTACCAGCTCATGCGCAACGCGCCCGCGAGGTGGGGCGAGCAGGACTTTATCAACTCGTTCTTTCGCTTGTACCCCGACGATCTCGAGTTCCTCCCCTGCGGCTGCAACTATCAGTGGTTCGGCGCTCGCCGCGAGGTCAAGTGTGGTGCTCAGCCTGTCCATATCGCTCACCACTGGTTCGTCGCCATTCAAAGCGCTTTTGGTCAGGGTGCTGTCGAGCTGACGTGCCGGATACCTCCACGCAGGGCTCACGGCATCGCGGCTCGGACAAAGGAGCCGTACAATGTTCTCTTTCACCATTTCGCCGACGATCGCGCCGGCGCTCCGTTACCGCCAGTACCAGAGTTGTCGGCTTCGTTGCCTGGCGCACCGAACACTTCGACTATTCAGGTCGTCAACACCCGCAACTGTCCGCGGCAAGATCACGACTGCTCTCACGCCTTTGCTCCTAGCGAATTCGGTACCCCAGTCGTCGTCGTCTCGCGAATCCTTTCCGAAACGTTCGCCGCCGACCTGGTCGACTCGCTCGAATCGCAGACCTACCCCAAGGTGGCGCACGTGGTCGCCAAGCGCTCCGAGGTGACCATACCGACTTCGACTTTTGAGCGCGGCGAAGTCGTGCTCGGATCGGATCCCGAAGCACAGTACGACGTCGTTTGCGCTGCGTGCGGAACTCTGGCGATGTCCAACGCCTCGTGCACTACCCCTCCGACCACTCCGCGAGATCGCAAGCGCTACTTTGATTGCGTTTGCGACGTGCCCGACGCGACGACCGCGTCTCTCGTCGAACTGGACGCGCTCGCTGCTCGCCGGGAAGAGCAATCCTGGATTCTCCATCTCGACGACACGCAACTCTTTGCCGACTCGGCGTCCCTCTCTCACCTTATGGCACGCGTCGACTCGACTCAGGATCTGATCCTCTTCCGCACGAACACGTCCAGCCGGGAGCAGGAGTACGCGTACCGGAAAAAGATCCTACCGCGGTCGGCCCTCGACGGAGTCGGCTTCCTCTTCCACTCTTCGCATCTCGACCTCGCAAAATGGGACGCAAGCACGGGCTGCGCCCGCTGGCGCTTGCTGAATCGACTCTCGTCTCGACTCCGAGTCAAGTGGATCGACACGGTCCCGATCATCGAACACCCACTGCAGCGACACCTGCCTGCGACCGCTCCCGACGACTTCAAAGTCTCGTTGATCATCCTGGAGACCCGCGGCAGACGTTCCTGGACGAACGAGCTCCTCCTGTCGCTTCAGATTCCCGAATTCGACCCACTCGTCGCCGAAATTATCGTGGCATCGATCGACTCGCCCGAAGGTACCTACGGCGACGACGTGTTTGTTACCAACTTGACCCCTGGCTCTGGCATGGGAGAACTCGGTGCGCTGGCCGCATCCGAGAAGGTCCTGCTTCTCAGCGACAGCGTCGCACTAGACAAGGTACATTCCGGGCACCTACTTCGGTCTGTCGGGGGACAAGTGACTGACCCGTGCTCTTTGCAGACTGCCTTGACGGCACTCATCAATTTCCACCTCGACGAGCCGCCGAACCGACTCGTCGGCCTCTTTTCGGAAACCGAAAACGCAGGCGATTTTTCGCCGCCTCTCCCCACCACGGCCGAAACGTTCGACGTCTTTGCCGAGCCTGACGCGCTCGTCGGGGGATCAACTTGGTCGCACCTCCTCCCGCGGACTTTGCTCATCGCTCGATCAACCCTCGAAGAACTCGCCGCCGTTCTGGACGATCACGACACCGCCGGTGGCGACAACGAGCCGCTCCATCCTGTCTGTCACCCCATCCTCCTCTCGGCGCTGAGCGTCCGCGCGAGTGGTGGTCTCCCACCGCTGCGGATCTTGCCTCCGCGGAAGAGCGTCACCGATCGCGTCCACGATTGTCGACAGCGCGGTTGGCCGAACGTGACGTATGGAGTCACCGCTGGTGATTGGGTCTTTGCTGGCGGTGAGGGGATGTTGCTCAGTCGCGACGGGGACCAAGACGCCGACGAGGCAGAGTCTCAGGACCTCGTTGAAGCGGCGGTCCGAGCCGAACGCTCCTCGTCGGATCTCGATCCAGACCTCGGCGGTGATGGTGCTGGGACCATCATTGGAGCGGGCGACGACGATGACAACGATGACCGGCCCACGCTCGAGGCCTGCATCGCGGCCATCGGCGACCTTCTCGGCTCGGCCGCAGCTGACGAGTGGATCGTCTTCGGGGACCAAGTCGGTGTCGCGGGCGCGCAGGGAATGAAAGTCGGGATCGAGAAGGCGAGCGAGATTGAGCCGTCTCGGTGGGAGGAGGCGAGGTCGATGGGTCGGTGCTACCTGACCTGAGGCCTGAGGGGGGCCCCTACGTTGTACAGTCTTTCGTGTCCCAGGCGGGGAAAAATAGAAGTTCCTGGTGTTGTAGTATTTAGCCCTCGATCCCCCTTCCCCGCGTTACAGAAAGATCGCACCACCAAGAACCGCTCACGTCGGCGAGCATTAGAGGAAAAATAGTAAAGTTGGTAGCGAGATAACAACACGATATGATGTCTACCTTTATTCTGAACACGGTCTAGGTTGACCGAGTGCGGATTGCGGATCGCGGATGACCCACGTGGGTCAGGCGGTGGCGGGACCTTGGGAGATCCGCTTCACTTTCCCGAGCGTCAACATCTTTTCGATTTGCTCCCGAACCTGTGGTCTCGTTTCCTCCCGCAAGAGTTCCCTCACGGCGAGAGGAAACACGTCGCCGACGCCACCGTCCCACCCGATCCTCCAATCGACGATCGGGTCGGCTCTCGACTCTCCGACGTTGACGAGGCCGACGGTACCCCGTTGGTCGATTTTGAGTTGTCGCACGAGGCGGTAGGCGGAGAATGTCGCGAGGGAGGTGCCGGCGCAGACGAGTTGGGAAGAGTGGTGAATGAGGTGTTCAGAGTGGCGGCGCGTCAACGGTTCGAGTGACTCGCCGAAAAAGATGACGCGCTGACCGGGGGTTTGGAGTTCCAAATGGTCAGTGTGGGAACACTTTGTTGTGAAAGGGGAGCTGTCCGCCCCCCCGCCAAGACTAAGCAGGGGAACACAAACTCACCGGTTTCATCGGTCCACCACAGTGATCGCACGCGGGGACTTTGAACTCTTCATACCTCACGCCCGGTCCCAACTCGATATCCCCGTCCGGGTTCAACTTTTCCTCCCTCTTTCCGAGCTCGACCTGCTGTTGGAACTCGTGCCACGCCGGGTTCAGCGCGCTCAAGCGGTCCTGGAACGCGTCCCTCCCCGTCGGGGCATGACACGAGAGGCAGTGCGCGTGCCGGAGCGTGCCGTGCAGTTCGAGGATTGGGGGGTCGAGAGTCGGTAGAGGGGTGGTGGTGGCGGCGGCTGTGGAAGCGGGTTGCTGGATCGAAGGAGGCGAGAGGTACGCTGATAGGTTGTCGTCGTAGGCTCGGTGATGGAGACCGTCGACGTTTTGCTACGCACGGGAGAAAACGATGTCAGCATTACCCAGCCAGTTGGGAAGTTGACGAGTGTGAGCGAGAATGTGAGAGCGTGAAGTCAAAAGGCTCACGGTGATGATGGACGAGACGTAGCCCATTTTCTGGAGCGCGGCCATGGCGTAATGGGTCGGGTTACTTTCCGCTTTCCGCACAGGCGGATACCCTGTCCCACTCCGAATGAAGGTCAGCGCGAGAAAGCGGATTTGCCACCCGCGTCGCTCGCAAGAACTGACCAAGGTAAGACCGGGCCCAGTAACGCCTGCGCATCTTTTCGTCGTTGATGAATTCGCCATAGAAGATGGGACGGTGTTTCCGGATGGTGTAGGTGCCGTCCTTGCCGCGGTAAGCCTGTCGTGCATGCAAAGTCAGGATCGAACGGATTGACATCACGGAGCTGGTCTCTTTTCGCTCGCGATCGAAAAGGGGGAGCGACGCGGAGCACTGACCCTTATTCCGCTGTCTACGCTGACGCCTGCACCGGTGAGGAGGGTCGTGCTCCCCTTGTGTTGTTTGAGAGACGCGACGAGGAGTTTGACGGATTCGGCGAGCGAGAGGGACGGTGCGGGCGGATGGAGGCCCTCGACCAAACCCGGGACGCGGATCTCGCCTAATCGTCCGAGTGTAGAGCGCATCCTCCGGCGTGGCGTCTCACTGCGTGGATTTTCAGAGCTGTGGACGAGTCGGTTGATCTCGCGCTGCTGCTCGTGTCGATCGGAGGCGGAAAGGGCTGACGTGTCTACGTGGCTGTGCAGCTGAGGGGAGGTCCGGACAATCTCGGCGATCGGACGCTCGCGCGCGCGTTCCCGCTTTTTTTTTCTTTCGCTCTCAGTCTGCTGAAACTCTCGACTCTCTCGCTCGTTCAGAACGGTACACGCACAGACATCCAATATGGTGCGTTGAGATGCCTTTTAGCTGTCCGCTCACTGCGCGTCTCTGCCTCCGCGCGGCTACAGGACGGGGTTTGGGAGCGAGCGTGAGCGGCCTCGTGTTGATCCGCCAGCGCTCACCCCTTTCCTCGGTACGGTGCACAACAGGGTAACGGAGCCAAAGCTGCCATGAAGCGTGACCGGAACGCAAAGGACGCCAAGAAGGGTCCCACCTCGCAACTCGACAAGTCAGTCCCTCCCTCCCTCGTCCCGGTCGACTTTGACTGAGAGAGACTGACCGCTCGCGTGTGCGCGCACCTGGTGCACCAGGAACAAGGCCGCGATGAACATCATCTGCAACATCTGCCGCCAGCAATTCTTCATCACGACCAAAGCACCCCAGTTCGTTTTTTCTGGTCCTTTTGCTTTCCTTGTTGCCAGCACGACAAGTACTGACGGACAACGTCGGCGACAGACTCGAGGAACACAGTCAGAACAAGCACAGCAAACCGATGGCCGACTGCTTCCCCAACTTTGGAAAGGCATAGTCGCTCGGCACTCGTCCTTTTGCACCCTCCCGCCACCACATCGCTTTCGCGGCTTCTTCGGTTCGGTCCAGGAGGGCCTAAAAGGGGAAAGGTCAGCAAGGAGGTCGTTGGGGCTCGCGACTAGACGCGTGGGCAGTGCAGGCGGAGGGACGAGTCGGCTGGGGATTTCTGCTCTTTTTCTGTGTTTTCGGGACGTCGGCGGCGGCGGCAGCGACGACGGTGTTGTAACGGGGTCTTTTACCATTTACCCATACTTTCGCATATCTTTTTTTTACACCTCTTTGTGTTACGTCAACGGTTGCAGAAGGCAAGGCCCGCGGAGATGAACGGGGAGAGCAGCAAGCGGAGAGAGAGGCTCGTCGTCATCGTCGCGGCTCTTCTCTTCGACTTGCCCACGCATAAGCGCACTCGAGCAAGATGCCATCAGGGAACACGCTGCCACCTGAACTGGTCTCGCTGTGCCTGTCCCACCTGGACCCGACCGATCGCGCCACCGTGCGAACTCTCTGCTCTTGCTCGCTCGTGTCGTCGTCCTTCCGAGCTCTCGCCACCGCCAACTCGCTGTGGAAACCGATCGCAGACGCTCACTACCACCAATACCGGTCCCCTCTGCCTTCCCGACTCGAAGAATACGAGAGGGACGCGTTTGGGTATTTTGCCTCGCGGGCGAGAAAGGATCACAGGGCGACCGAGATTGTCAAGGAGATTCAGAGACCGACGGATCGGATCCCGTTGATCGAAGAGTTGCGCAATAACTCGGCACTCGGCTGCGAGGTCATCGAGAACCCCAGGTGGACCGAAAGCGGCGAACATGCGATCACGGAGCAGAACGCACCCGAGGATTGGCTGAGTTTGAGGCATTGGGCGGCCGAGTGTCGCAAGACGTTGCTCAGGGACGAAGCGCTCCGTCTTTGGAGAGACATCTCGATTCGCTCCATCGCCGCGGACGACTCGGACTCGGACTCGGACGACGAGATGACGGACCTCGAACGCGGGCTCGATGCGTTCTCGGCGTTCCGGGGACTCGACCCGGCTCGGTTGGCGCGGGACCGGTACGGCATGTCGAACCATCCTCGTTTGCTCGAAGCGACGGCGGATCCCCCGCCCCACTTTACGGGGGCACGCCTCCTCGAATGGCTCGCAACCCAAGTCGTCGACTACATGAAGTCGATCGGAATCGGGCCCGCTCGCGAAGGCGGGTTCCACTCGCTCGACAACCACTATGTCGAACTCGTTTGGCGGCGCGCTGCAGCTGCTCCGGACGGACCGCAGAACGAAGGGACGTTGCCGATGACGCTCGTTCACATCTTTTGTGCGCTCGTGAGGCGCCTCCCCGTCGCGCGACGATTCGGCATCCGCGCTCAGATGATTGGTTACCCGGGTACGGTTCTCGCCGGGTTGAGCTATCGTCGGCGCGGCGGTGACGGCGGCGGCGGCGGCGGCGGCGGCCAGGAGGAGGACCGCAACCGCGAACGCGACCGCGCGCGGATCTATATCAACGTGTTTGGCGAGGGCAAGATCCTCAGTCCGGAACGGCTCCGAGCCATGCTCGGCGCGATGGGCCAGGCCGACTCGGAACAAGACTTTCTCGCGCCTGCCTCTGCTCGAGAAATGGTGCGTCCTCCTTTCTCAGCCACGCGGCCTTCTGCCTTTGTGAAGCTGACGAGATGAGGGAGGGGGTCCGCTTGACAGTGTCTCCGCGTCGCGCGCAACATTCTCACTTCGGTCCGCGCAGGGGATCGGACCATTGGCGTCCCGATCCAGCATGAACTCTCGGTCGAGGCGCTGTACTCGGTCTCGCACGCCCTCTTCCTCTTTACGAGTCCGCACGCGTTGCTCGATCGGGATCGCCGTCAGGAGGACGTTCCCACCGCCGCCGCCGCTGTGGGGGCCGACACGCTCCAATATGCGGAATGGCTCGAATCCCTCGTCCAGAGCGAATATCCGCTCGACGTCTCGTACCTCTCCGGGTCGGTCCTTCCCTTGTTACCGTCGCCCGATCGACAAGCGCGGTTGCGGACCCTGTGCACCGCGATCCGCGACGAGGACGCCACGCCCAGGGAACCGAAAGTTGTCAACGCCGAGATCAAGTGGCCGATCGGGCACGTGTTTCGCCATCGCTTGTTTGGTTATCTGGCCATCACGCGCGGGTTCGACTACCGCTGCGAAGCCGGCGAGCAGTGTATGTCTCTCTCTCGTTTTTTCGGGGATGGCTGTCCTGTCTGGAGCGTCTTTGAGATGGGAGGAGGATCCTGACAGGCCCTCGTATACGTACAGGGATCCGACAAATGCGAGTCGATACGTTACCCTACGGGAGGCACCAACCGTTCTACCACGTCGTAAGCTGTCCGCGATGGATTCCCCTCTCGATGCTTCCGTCGTCGCCCCCAGAAGTGGAAAGATGATTGGGCTGATTCCGAAACCCCCCCCACCCCCTCCCCTCCCTCTTTTCGTTACACAAAAAGGTCGTGGAGGACGGCTCGGCCCGGTACGTCGCGCAGGAAAACATTACCGACGCGTCGCAGTACACGGTCTCGGACGCCGAAGTCGACTCGTTCCTCGAGCAGGAATCGCTCGGGCGCTACTTTCGTTGTCGCAAGAGGGTTCAGCCGGGAACTGGCGCCGGCGCTGGGAGGTGGGTGTTTTTGCCGAGCGAGCAGGTCGCGGCAGAGTATCCTGAATCGGGTCCCTAGGCTAGGGGCTCAGGAGGAGTCGTGCGGTCGTCGAGAAGAGGGGGGGGGGGGCTCCCTGCTTGCCTCCTGGATTTGACAACAGTGGATCTTGCAGGATTTCCGATTCCTCTTTCTCCTGAATTGCCGCAGAGCGCGTCCGCATGCAATGAAGGTTGCAGACACGGTTCCCCGAGTCATTGAGCCGCTTAAAAGCTCGCGCACAAGGAGGAGGAGGAGGAGGAGGAGGGGAAAGCGCCTCCCAAGTCCGACCGGCGACGCTTTCTTTCCACAGTGCAGTCGGAGAGTCGCAGCGCGAATAGAAAATCTCTCAAGTACTGTATACCTCCGTGCTCGGCCCCTCCTCGCGCGCTCACATGATGAAGCGGATGACCGCGTTACCATTGTAACGCCTCTCACTAAATCCGCCACCCGCACAACGGCCGTGAAACAACAAAAACAATCTTTATCGGCACGCAAAAGTTCTGCGATTTTGCGATCAAGAGGAGCCCCTCCAGGCTCCCGCCCTTGACCTGCCCAACTAACTTATTGGGTACTAGTAACTCGCCTCGCCTCGCCTCGCCTCGACTCGACCTATTTAGAAACCCCAGAGGCATCCGTCTTGCCCAGCCCGGCGGCATGTTGCGCCGTCGTCTGCACGCACCGCGCGATGGCGGATCGGGTCCGCGCATCTTCGAGAGCGAGCAGGCCCGCGATGGTACAGCCTCCCGGGGCTGTTTGTGGTCGGTGTTGTTCAACGAATGTATATTTTTTTCGAATTCGTTTGATGTTGATGTTTTGGCAGGTTGTTGAGATCAGGAGGGAGGTGGAAGGTTGGTAAGTGGTAAGTGGTAATGGGAGCGGATTGAAAAAGACGGGGGAAAACAAAAAAAAAAGACAAAAAAGGCATTCGTCAGTTTTCGCTTTCTTCTTCACAGCGCCCGTCCGCCTCTTTTGGCCTTTCGTCGACCCTTTCAAGGGAGGGAAAACTGACTGGTGACGCTGTCTTTGAGGGCAGCGGGATGGATCCCCGTCTGGAGGACCATTCGTGCGGCTCCTTGCATCGCTGCGAAAAGAGGGGGACAAGTAGGGGTTCAGGGCCCAGTTTCGCTTCCGAGTCTTTCGTATGCGTGCGTAGACTTTGTCGTCTCGTCGCGGATTCGAGAGACAGCGAGAGGAGGAGGGGGGGGGGCGACTTTTGAATCCTCCCTCACCACCCCACACAAACTTGTAGTAGTAGAGAGGGAAGGGCGACGACTCACTCTGGGCTGCGAGTTCGAGCGCTTCAGAGCGCGGGAGGCCCATCATGACGCCGCCGTCGGCCATGGCTTCGAGGACGACGCAGACGAACGCGGGCCCGGATCCGCACACGGCCGTGACGGCGTCAAAGTGCTGCGCGCGGGGCGCGCGCGCGCGCAAGACGTGGTCAACTTCTTTGACGCCAGCTCCCGGTAGGAGAAGAGAACATGGTCTGAACCCGCACCTTTTCGTCCATGAATCGGCATCGTCCGATGGGGGTAAAGAGGGCCATGAGGATGTCTCTCTGGACGGGAGTTTTCGGATCTTTTGGGTCGAGGGACGAGACGACAATCATGCCCTCTCGGATCTTGGACGGGGTGTTGGGCATACTCCGGACGACGGTGCAACTGTTCGGGACCCAGTCTCGCATCATCGAGATGGTGGTGCCGGCGAGGATCGAGATGAGCAACTTGCCCTCGAGGGCTTGGGCCATGCCCGGAGCGAGGAGGACGTGCGCCGCCATTTGCGGCTTGCAGCACAGGAGGACGACGTCGGACTCTGCGACGCTCTGGACGTTCTCGGACGACTGGCGGACTTGGACCGAAGGGCCGACGCCGCCGAGTTGGAGAAAGGTCTTGCGGAGTTTGCGAGCGGACTCGGCGCGGTTCACGGTGGCGATGAAGCGGTTCGGGAGCGAGGCCGAGTCGTGCACCGAGTCGAGGATCAGCGAGCCCATCGGCGTCGAAGGGCCGCTCTCGGTGGTGTTGTTATCGCCGGAGGAGGAGGACGAGAGGTGCGGATGCGAGAGGCCTTCGATGACGCCCGACAGGACGGCGACGCCCATCGTGCCGCAGCCAATCACGCACAGCTGGTACGGCATCCTCGCGGTCGAGAGTCGGTGGGTGCGAGTCAAGTCAACCGAGCGATTTCACGCGCGACCCGCAACTGACTCCCGCATTACAACGTATTTGTATTTGCCATTACGGCTACCACTACAACTCGCCTCCACTCCATCTCCTCTCTCTGCTGCACCTCACCTCGGCACACACTCTGCCACCATGGGGTTGGTCGACTATGGCTCGGATTCAGATTCAGACTCGCCCCCCTCTGCCGCCCCAGCTCCCGCTCCTGTTCCTCCGACGCGGGCGAAACGTCGCATCCTCCTCGACCTGCCAGCGCCATCAGCACCCACCGCACAGGCGGCGGGACAGTCCTCCGCCAAGAGGCTCAAATCGGATACTGCTGCTGCTGGAGAACCGGCGCCGTTGACCGGACTCGCGGCCATGCTCCCGAAACCCAAGAACAGCAGCAGCGCGCCCTCTGCTCCTGTCGCACCTCCCAAGGCAGCCGAAGGACCTTCGAGGCTCCAAGTCTTGCTCGCGGGCGCGGACAAGGCACCAAAAGGGAACGAGGCCATGTTGCTGCCACCGGCCGTCGCAGCTGCAGCCAAGCGGAAACAGGAACAAGCACCACCTGCACCGGCGGCAGACTTTTTCGGCATCAGTGAGTTCACAAAGGGGTCTCCTTTTCCTCTGCTGGGGTGTGCCCCCCGCCGTAAGCTAAACCGCCTGACGTATCCCCTCCAAAAAACGATTCCAGGCTCGGTTGCTTCCTCCTCCTCCTCCACCGGTCCGGCACCGTCGACCTCGTCTTCAAAACAACCCTCCCTCTCATTCTCCGCCGCCCCCTCCATCTCGTCCGCTCCCGCGCCAAAACCGCAGCCCTCCTCTTCCTCAACAGCGAAACCAAAGGAAGCGGACGATCCGTATCCCGGGTTCACGCAACTCCCCTCCGGGGAATGGGTCGCCAAGGACCAAAAGACGTACGAAATGTGGATGGCTTGGCAGCAAGCGCAACAGGCTCAACAGCAGGAGTTGGCGGCGGAAGGGTTGGACGAGAAGGATTTGAAGGCCCGAGGGGGTTTGGTCGATGTGAAACCTCCTCCTCCTCCTCCGGCGACGGGAGCGAATGCCGCGGTACCGGGAGGGAGGGCAGAGGGGTATCTACCAGCTACACAACTCAAAGGGGTGAGTTCGGTCTTCCGGTCGTTCGTTCGTTCGTTGCGTTGGGCGAGTGTCTTGCCCCCCCCCCCCCTTCCCCAAACTCTTGAGACCAGATGTGAACAGAGCTGACTAGAACAAGAAACACCCCCTCTCACCCCAACCCCCCAGATCCCGAGTCAATTGTCCGGTTCCGCAAAGAGGAAGCACCAACTCTCGTCGTTACTCGCCGCCGCGCACGACAACCGCGCCGAGTTGGAGGACCGGATCGCGCAGGCGAGGCAGAATCGCAGGTCGGGCGCGAACAAGTATGGTCAGTCTTTTCTCTCTCTCTCTCCGTCCCGCGCGCGCGCGCTTGTTCTCTTTTCGTGTTTCGCTCTTGTTTCGCCGCCGCCGCCGCCCCCTCACCTGTGTCTTTTGTTTTGACCGAGTGCTGATGACCCCCTTGCTTCTCCTCCTTCTTCGACTCTGTCCGAAAATTCGTCTTTTGTTTTCTTCGGGAAACAGGGTTCTGAAGCAGGATTTGTACCTGGGTTGGGGGAGTGGACGGCGAGGTCTATGGCCCAGTGAGGTGGGCGTCTCTCTGTGTGTGTGCTTTTCTCAGGCCTCCTTTCGACGTAAAAAGGCCCTTTCCAGCATGTCCTTCCAACGAACAACGAGAACCCTCATTCACCTCACTTGCCTTCAGGGGAGGAGGGCCTACATCCCAAGTTCAACATCTCTCGGCAGAGAGAGAGAGAGAGAGAGAGAGAAAACGAGCACGAGAGATAGAGAAGATGCTCATGTATTGAGTTGCGATAATGCGAGAGAATTTTGTTTCCTGCTTGTACGGAATCAATTCAGAGGTCAAAGTCGCTGTCGGAATCCTCGCCTGCCTTCTTCTTCTTTGCCCCTCCGCCGCCACCGCCGCCGCGACGGATCCCGCTCCTCCTCCCGCCTCCTACCATCGTCGGGTCCTCATTCTCATCCTCATCGTCGTCATCATCTTCGCTGCTATTCCGATCCCGGTCCTCGCCTTTAGATCTGGAGGAGAAGGGCGTCGCGGCGTCGGACCGCGAGGCGAATTGCGAAGACGAGGCACCGCCCGCTGCGTCGTAGCTGACTTTGTTGTGGAAGTCGATACCGCGGAAGGCGAACAAGACTCGTTCGACGTCTGTGGACGGGTCCGTGTCCGGGGCGGAGCGGGATTTCACCACAATGATGGGGGGGGGGGGGGGGGGCGTCAGTAACGAAAAGCGGAATTGCCGCTCACCAGATATAGAAAGGAAAGATCGTCCCCGTCCTTACCTCGCAGCGTGGCGTTCATGCCATTCATGGCCCCGAGTCCGACCACTTGTCCCATCATCTGCCCCTTGCGGTAGATGATCAGGGTCGGGACGTTCTTGTCGGGGTAGTTTTCGATGCAGTGGTCCGACACGATCGAGACGAATTTGGTCGAAGGGTACAGGGCCGCGAGTTCTTGGATGATGGGCATGAGCTTTTTCGATTCGGGAACACTGCATGTGCGTGCGGTGGGTGCGTGGGTAGCAAGGGAGGGATCAGTTTCTGCCGGGCTCGAAAACGAATCTCTCTCTCTCTCTCTCTTTCGAGAGGCGGTGTGAGAAAGAGAGTGATGCGGGCGGGAAGCTGCGTACGTGTCTTTGAACAAAACGCAGACGACTCCGGTCCCCCACCCTTCCGGTTCGCCCGGCAGTTCCTCGTTCGACGCCTCGGTCACTTCGCGCTTGTAGTCGACTTTACCAATCGGATACACCCTCCCAAACTTCCTCTTGCCGAGCTGGTCCCGCTCGTGCCGTTTCCTGTCCTCGATCGCGCGCTCGAGGTCCTCGCGCCGCGTGCGGTCGTCCCGGTTGATGTCGAGGTCCTCGAGGTCGAGTTCTTCCGAGAGGGTGGGCGACGCGGGCCGCGGAGGCGGGGACGGCGAGCGCGAACCGTCCCTGGTGCTTTCTTTGGGCGGGATGATGCCATGCCTGCGGAGGGCGTCGTTGAACTCGGTGTCGGCGGTATAGTCGATGGCGCCCGACTGCGAAGAGGGAGTCAGCGGACGAGTCGCCGACATCTCTGCAGGCGAGCGAAAAAGACGACGTTACCATGGTTGTTGAGGGACTCTCTGCACGCGTAATCACCGCTGTACGGCTTTGTAGGAAGCTTTAGAAACGTGACTTTGATGATGAAGAAGACGACGTCGATGAGAGCCAAAGGTGAGGCTCGCGTTTGCTGCAAAAGGGGGCAGGCGTAGCAGGCACCCTGAGAGTGTCCGCAGTCTAGCTAGGCTCTGTATGCTGCAGCTCAATAGAAGTGCGATATGGTAAAAGTCGACAAGCGGTGGGGCAGCAGCTGCCGAGCGCCCATTTCGACAAACTGGAGCCTCGGACTCGACTATGCTTGCTTGCCCAGAAAAAGGGTTCAGACAAACGCAGAAACGCTGGGATGCGAAGGTGAACGCAAGTGCCATTCCATAGGGAAAAAGAAGATCCCACGCCTACTTGCGCTTCTTGCCACCAGCACCCGGACCGCCCTTGGACGGACCACCCGGACCACCCTTTTTGATCCCGTGCGGGTTCTTGACCGAAGCCTGGTTCGACCGCTTGACCCGCTTCTCCTTGGCGATCCGTTCCTTCCGGATCTCGGCCGCCGTCTTGAGTCCGCCCGGAGCCGCACCCGGTTTCCCAGCCGCACCGACGCTTCGCTTGGCGTGCTTGCCCTTCTGCTGGTCCCCGCCTTCGGACTTGGGCGTACCGCCTTGGTGGCGGAACCGCTTCCCACCGCCACCGCCACCACCGGTCGCCGTCGTCCGTCCGCTGATCTCCTGGTCGCCCACGCGCGGGACGTTGATCCGCGCATTCTTGCGCCACTCGTCGTACACGCCACTCTTGAACGTCGCCGGCAACCGCTGACCCGACTCGCTCCGGATGAGCTTCTTGTTGTCCTGGCCGACTTGATCCGCCCGGACAAACTTTTTGCTCTTGCGGTCCCACTTGAGTGTCGACGCGCGCTGCGCGAGCGCTTCGGCAGGAGTACCCTCGGTGTCGCCGCGGCCGCCCATGTCGTACGTCGAGTGCTTCGCTTGCGCGACAAACGATTCGCCGTTTGTGAGCGCATACCTGGCAAGTGCCACGGGCGGGCATCGTCAGCGTGTTTCTTCCTTGCAGCGGGGGCAGGAAGCTGGTCCTCACCCTGCTTCGGTAGCGGCACCCTCCTGCTCGTAGCCCATGAAGAATCGCTCGTCTCGCCACGACGGCTTGTCGCCTGCCGGTTTCGCACGCTTCGCCGGCTTCTTGCCAAACACCGCCTGTTCCGTCACGCGAAACACGTTAGTTACTTGTGTGGCTGTAGACGAATCAAAGAAAGCAGGAGAGATTAATCAGGAAACCCACCTCGAGTTCCTCCTCGTCTGCTTCGTCCATTTCCGTCCGCAACGGCGCCCTCGGCTGTTCGACCTTGGCCACCTCATCGTCGACGTCCATCTGCCCGTTCGCAGAGTCGTCACGGGCGGCCGCGCCTTCGGGCACCTCGGGCAACTCTTCCTCGTCAACCTTCTTGGTGAGTTGGCGCGCTCGCTCACTCCGCAGCAAGGCCTTTCTCCGTTCCTTCATCAAGCTGGCGACGCTGCCTTCGCTCGCCCCGTTCTTGCCCTTGGCGTTCACCTCGAGGACGGTCTCGTTGGGACGGAAGCCGCCAATCTTGGCGAGCAGTTCGGCCCGACTCCGTTCAACGGCTTTCGCGCGTTCCGCCACGGCGCGGAGATCCTCCTCGCCACCAGCAGTCGTAGCGCCTCCAACACCCCTTCCCAAAGCCGAAGCCAGGTACTCGTCATAGATCGGGTGCTCCTCTCCCGCTTCAGTGATGACCCCACCCGTCTTGGCCGCCCTTTCGACTTTCTCGCGCGCCATCTCCTTGGCGCGCCGGTACGATTCCGGGCTCGCCTTGCCGAGACCGCGTTCGTACATCCGTTGACCGCGCTGAGAGACCTGCTGCAGCTGTTCGAGATGCGGGTGGTGTTCGACGAGGGAACGGTGCGTCTCGATGTCGGTGTCGGTGAGCAACCGAGGTGGCGCACCGAGGATGAGCGTGTGCGCATAGTCGGGCTCCCCAGTGACCGCGGTGTCATCCCCGGAAGAGGAGGAAGAAGGATCGGCGGCCGAGGAGGAGAGCGGGCAGAGCTTGAGTGGGCGCGACAGGAACAGTTCGAGGTCAAACAGGTACGGCAAGTCGTTCGCGGTGACGAACGTGTAGGCCCAACCGGTCCGACCCGCTCGAGCCGTACGACCGACTCGGTGCACGAACGCGCGGGTCCCGTTCGGAAAGTCGTAGTTGATGACGTTCTCGACGCCCGGGACGTCGATACCGCGCGCGGCCAAGTCGGTCACGACCAGGATCGAAGTCTGACCGGACCGGAACCGCGAGAGCGAGATCTTGCGGGCGGTTTGGTCCATCGAACCGTAGATCGGCGAGACCGAGTAGTTGGCGGCGGTCAGGAGCCCCGTGATGTACTCGACGTGGTGCTTGGTCGAAACAAAGACGACCGTCTGATGCGGCGCAATGTTGGCGCCGTTGACCGAGTTGAGGTCGAGCTCCTCGTCGTTGTCGTCGTCGCCGCCCCCGCGCTTGCGCTTCTTGCCGCGATCCTGCATGCGGCCTTTGCCTTTGAAGCCACCGCCGCCGCCGCCGCGACGGTCCCCGGTGCTCGTATAGTCGTAGTGATTCGAGGTGCCGCTGTCGGTGCCCTTCATGACGGCCTCGTTCTCCCTCGCGACGCGTGCATGTTCCGCCGAGCGTTGCTCCTCCGACATGACGGGCACGCGGATCACCTCGCGGAGCAACCCGAGCAGGACCGCCTCCTTCTCGGTCGATTTCACGTTCAAGTAGGCCATCCGGAGATCCTTCGAGATCTTTTGGTCGACGTCGAGGCGGATCAGTTTCGGGTTCTGCAAGCCGGCTTTCGCGAACCCGACGAGCGACGACGGCAGCGTCGCCGAGAAGAGGAGGGTTTGCCGCGTCGCCGGGACGCGGTGCAGGATCTCGGTCAGTTGCTCGGCGAACCCGAGTTCGAACAGTCGGTCGGCTTCGTCGATGATGAGCGACGAGATGGTCGACAGCGAGTAGTTCATCTCGACGAGCAAGTGGAGGAATCGACCGGGAGTCGCGATGATCCTGCGCGCGCGCACGGCGGTCAGTGGGATTATTCGGGTGAGTACAGCTTCCGAAAGGAACTCACACGTCGGGATTGCCAGCCATGAGTTCAAACTGGGCCTCCATAGCTTCTCCTCCGACAATCATGGCCCACCGGAGCGACTCGCCTTCGCCCTTGATCCCGCGCGCGAGATCCTTGCCGACCTTGAGGACCTGCAGGGCCAACTCTCGAGTCGGGACGAGGATTAAACCGCGCGCGCCAAACTTGTCCGAGTGGGTCCACAGCTGGCTGAGCAACGGCAAGAGGTAGCAGAGGGTTTTTCCCGAACCGGTCCGGGCCATGCACAAGTGGTCGCGCGCGACGGTGATCTTTTGCCCCTTGTCCGAGACGACGCTCTCGGTCGAGGCGAGGATGGAAGGGAGCGCCAAGCGCTGAATCGGCGTCGGGGTCGTAAAGCCGCGCTGGAGGAGCGCCTTGAGGAGGAGTGGCGGCAGGCCGAGCGACTGGAACGAACCGCCGCCGGTCAACTGCTTGCTCTGCTTGTTGTCCTTGCCCTTGCGGACGAGAGCCGCTCCTTCCGCCAGGTTCCGCGAGTGCTGCAGGCTCGCGAGGGACGCAAACAGGGCGTCCTCCTCCTCGTCTTCGTCGTCGTCCGAGCCTGCGCCGGGGTCTTGAGCGTGCGCCGCATCGCTGTGGCCCGACGTCTTGGCTGACGGTTTCGTCCTCGCCGTCTTGGTCGGCTTGCGAGTCTTGCTGGTCGCCGTCGAGCCAGAGCCGAGCAGCGCCGACGAGATGTCGATGCCGCCCTCCGAGTCGCTGCTGTCCATGTCGGGCTAGCGAGGTGCTTTGCTGGGTGAGCACGTCCGAGCCGAGTATAAGCCTCGCTATAGACTCAGAAGCAGGCAAAGAGCGAGTGGAGCTCATCAGCTTTCTCTTTGCACCGCCTCCTCGTCCAAGCTCCTCTCTCGCCCGCGGAGTTAAATACTCGAGGTTCGACTGGCACAGATACACATATATGACACGACTGGATAGAACCATGATACACAGCTGAGAAGGGGAAGGTGTCGGGACGGGGCCTTTCACGAGTAGAGCTGCAAGACTTTTTTCGCGTCAGTCGCGACTTGGACTCCACGCTCAATGCCATTCGCAGGCTTGGGGTCACTGCGCAGCGGCAACAGAAGTGACAGTCGGGACCCACCACGTCCATATCTGTGGCAGCGAGGATCGACCGATTGGGAATCGTGAAGGAGCGTGAGCACTTCCTGCGCAAGCTCTTCAAACGAACGAAAAAGAAACAAAGCGACAGAGAACGTACACCGAACGGCCATCTCGCCGACGAGGCCCGGTCCAATCGCGCTGCTCGAGCCGAGTCCATCTGTGCGGACGACCGACCACTCTCGTACGAATCAGCCGTCCGTTCTTCAGGCTGAGCTCGGAAAAGAGAGAGAGAGGAACCGGTCGACGCACACATGGTGACCATCCCGCCCTTGCCGCTCTCATACGTCTGCTTGACTTCGTCAACGGCCTTGCGCAAGTCGCGCAGCAGGTCGTCGATCACGGGGACCGTCAGGCGCGTGCACGCAATGTGCAACGCCGGCGGGTTCTGGAGCGCGTTGACTGTACGTGGGTGCACTCCTTTTCAGCCATCCGGGCTCGCGACGCTGCTGTAGCCCAAGTAGGCCAGAACGCGAGAGAGAAGGGAGGGCCCGGACGCACGATGCCAGCCCATCTTGTCCATCTTGTCCCCAACCTCATAAATCGGCACCATCCCGACCCCGTTCCCCTGTCCCTCGGTCCGACTCCCAAACGCCACGACGCTCACGAGCGGGTCTCCGAGGACATACAGCTCGGGGAAGTCGGCGCGGAGGCCGCGGACGAGTGTTTTCGCGGCGCCGACAATGTCGGTGCAGAGGGAGGTGTAGCCGTCGATGCCGAGGTGGAGCAAGGAGGCGTAGGCGCCGGCGATGATGGCTCCGGGGCTAGGTGGGAAAGAATGGATGGGTGCGTCATCAGCGGGTTGGTGTCGTGCGTGCTCATGATCGCCGCGGAATCAGACGCACCGAGAACCGGCCATGGACGGCGTCGCATACACACCACCAGGCCAGCTAGTGATGACCTCAAACTGGTACTTTCGGATAGCCTGAGAGCATCGCGTCGCAGAAAGAAAAGGGACCGAATCAGCTGCGCAAAGTGGCCCGTCGCGTGGAGATCTTGTAGACGCACCTTGGAGCGGTACATGATGACGCTCGCCCCCTTGGGTGCCATCGCATACTTGTGCACATCGCAAGAGATACTGCATCGCGTGAAGGAAGAGCGCATGCCTCGAAATCAGCGCCTTTCTTGGATTTCCCGCAGCAGCGAGGAGGAGCTCGAAAGCGAAAAGATCCTAGGTCGCTCGCTCACCTCGTCACTCCCGGAACTCGGAAATCAAACGGCACGGTCTCGAACCCAGCCCGTTCGAGGAACGGGACGAGGAACGAACCGAGGCAGCAGTCGACGTGCAAGCCGAGCCGGTGTCGGATCGCCAGGTCCGAGAGCGCCGAGATGTCTGTTCGAGTTCCGAGTCCCCGAGTCCCGAATCCGGGGCGGGTGTGTGTCAGCTCTACTCGGAGACTTCCGTCGTTCCGTTCGACGAGCGGCGACTCGCACGCTGAGAGTACCATGATCCGGGAAAACTCACCGTCGATGGCACCGTCGGGAAAGTTGGGCGCCGACCCGACCAACAAGATGGTGTTGGCGCTGATGGCCCTCTTGACTTTTGCGATCTGGACTTTGCGCGTGACGGGGTCGACGGGGATGTGGTGGATCTTGATTCCGAAATAGTTGGCGGCCTTGTCGAACGCGGCGTGCACCGAGACGGGGACGATCCTGTCGGAACGACGAGCAGGAGGGAGGAGGTTAGTGCTGGTGTCTAGACGGAGCAGCGAACTTTGCCCCCCATCTTCCTGGCAGAGAGAGGCAGAAAGACTCACATTTCCGGTTCCGTGATTCCAAATTCGGCCCGCGCGCGATCGCGGTACGCCTTGCACGCCATCAAGATACTCTCGGTACCTCCGCTCGTCGTCGTCCCCGCGCCGCCGTTCTCGTCGATCGCCGAAGTCGGTAACGGGCAGTTGTACAGCGAGAGGCACATCGAGACGAGCTCGGAATCCATCTTGCGAACACCTGTGCGCGTAGGCGCGGTCGGTATTCAGGACCAGGAATTTCGAGTCAGTATCCTCGGTGACGAGAGGAGACTCGAAGATTTTTTTCGGGTTCCGTAGAGGATCAGAGTTGACTTTTCGTGCCCGCCCCCCCGCCGTAAGTCTTACCTGGGAAGACGTCGGCATGGAGCGGGTTCGACACTTCGAATTTCCCAAACGCCTCTTTCCACAGCTGGGCCATCTCTTCCCCTCCGTGGTAGACGGCTCCGCTGACGCGCCCCGTTTCCCACTTCGTGTTGGGCAGGTCGGCGAGCTGGTCGAGGACGGCGGTCGTTTCCGAGTGCGAGAGACCTCGCGCGGGGAGCGCGGTGTAGGAGACTTTGGTGAGCCCTTTCGGGGCGAGCTGCGGGGAATGCATTTTGACATGAATACCTGACAGCAAGACGATGGGAGAGAAGACGGGGGCAGACCTTTGCTTCGAGTTCGAGGGTGACCTTGTCGAGTTCTCCCTGTACTTTGTTCCTGACGCTGGGGACGGTCCTCCTGAGGAGCAAGAATCCGCGCTTGACGATGGCGAGGTACAGTTCGTGCGCGGTGGTGACGAGCCCGCGAGCGACCAAGTGCCGGACAAGTTGGACCGATTTCCGGTAGACGAGGTACCTGTCGAGGCGGGATCAGCTGGTTGGCTCGTCTGGGATGGACTGGACTCTCCCCTCGCACCAGAATACGATCTGTGTCGGTGAGAGAGAGAGAGAGCGCAAGGTGAGTGGTGCGCCGCGTTCAGAGGTCAGGAGGAGCGGAACTCGCCGTCTTTGCCGTGTCGAGGGTCAGGTACTGCTTTCCGACCATCGTAGCCATCGCGGACGTGCGCATCCTCTTAACACCTGCGTCGGAAAAGAGCGACAGCGAGTGCGCGGGTTCGATGATGAGACTTTCAACTTCGGCGTCGCGATGGCCGAACTTCGGCTTCACCATCGACATCTCCTCCCTTCCGGTCGACTGTAGTGCTCTTCGCAAAGGCCAAGCTACAGAAGGCTATATACACGACTCGGGCTGTTGATCTCGTCCTCGCTGCTAAGCTCGCTCTCTCTTCGACGCCACTTGAGTCGTCCTCCCTCTCCGACGCCGTCCCTGTCACCAAGCTACGATACAACTGCTACGCGCTTTCATCCTTCGCCTGCTCAAACCGCCATTCAAGAAACTGCCCCAACGGGCCTGCGTCTCCGACTCGAGACCCATGCCCTTGTCCTCGTCCAGTGGGCTCGTGCTCGCTCGCCTCCCCTCGGCCCTATGTGTGCTCAGACCTACCGCTTAAAGTGGCGGGGGACAAGGGACTTCTTTCCTGTAGAAAGCTCGCTGCACGCCTTTGGGTGCTCTCCTTTGCAAAGCCCTGGTTAGCTCTTGTCCTGTTTCGCTCCGCTTCTGCCGCCCCTCCGACTCATTCCTGCACTCAAATACCGCAAATTCCCTACACTTGTGGCCGGACCACCTCACTCCTCAAGAAACGCCTTCCTTTCCCCGCAGCGGCGCTGGTCGCCCGTTCCCCTCGCCACTCGCCGCGCTCAGTCCCCGCGAAATCTTGCCGATGGCCTTCCTTTCGAAACCGACCCTCCTTTTCCTCACTTTCAACGCCCTCCGCCTCTTGTCCGTCGTCGGGTTGTGTCTCGTATTCGCGAGCGAGATCGTCACCATCAACTCGTGCGTCCGACCCCCTCCCCTCCTTTCCCAGCTTCTTATGGAGGGCGAGAAAGTTTGGCAGGCTGACCTTGCGAGCGGGGGAGTGAATCAGGGACGTGAAGGGGATGAGAGCTGCGCGGGCAGCTGACGAGGCGAAAGGGATCGTTCCCGGAGGAGGAGGGGAAACGACGAGGCCATCCAACACGATGACCGCTTCCATCAAGCTCGTCAAGCGTGCGCAGGTTTCCCCTCCATCTGACTTGCATCTCTTTTCCTCCTCAAGCTCCCCGCCGACTATCTCGGCGTTGTCTCCCGACGATTTCGATATCCACGCAGCAGCAGCAGCGACCGGGTCCTCTCCGACTGTCCGCTTCGTGAAACGAGTCCAACGTCCCGTTGGGCAAGGATCCTCATCTTCTCCTCGCCAGCACGGGAGATTGGCTTTGTACCGAGATGGAGACGGCCTACTAGCTCGGGCTGGGATTGAAGGGCAGCGAGGCAACGCCGGTCTCGAGAAGCGAGATCCGGCGGTGAGCGAGTCGTCTTCGACTACTCGTCGCCCAACTTCCAGTACCAGTACAAGATCGACGCCACCCGGAACAGCAACAACAACGGCGACGACAACGACTTCTCCGAAGCCCGGTCCGACGGCTACGAACGCTCCACTCGGCCGCGGTAGCGCCGACGAAACCCAAGCAGCTTCTTCTTCATGCGCCTATATTGGCGAGACGAGCATCCCCAAGGGGGCAGGAGGCGCCCTCTTCTCGACTCTCGAAAGAATCTTTGCCTGTGAGTTAAACAGCCTGTTCGTTTGGCGTTTGCCACACCGCCCACCCATTTTTCGTGGCGGTCGCCGTCTCGTAAACTGAATTCCGAAATCCCCACCTACTCCATGTACCACACACCACCACGCACCGCAATCCGAGCAGCCCTAATCCTCCTCCTCATGCTCTTCTCCGAGCTGTGCCCGCCCTTCCCTCCGCTGTCGAAACCGGCCCGTTTAATCGACCGCTTCTGGGGCAGTTTCTTCCCGCCCTTTTCGGACCACTATGGCGTCGGGGTCCTCGGGGCCGTCGAGGTGTTTGTCAGTTGTCAGGTGCTCAGTCATCCGTGAGTCCGCTTTCGCCTCGAGTTACTTCTGCCGACAAGGAAGGCTGATGAAGGAGACTTTTGTGGGCGAGTTACAGCACAAAAGGTTGGATCCAGATCTCGAGTTGGTACCTCTTCATCATCGGGATTCTCAACATGCTCGCCGTGAGTCTTCTCACTCCTTGGCGGTTTTCCGCTTCTTGTGTCGATTAGCAAAGCTGACAATCCCCGTGTTCTGTAGGGCCTCGCGTTCGGCGCGAGACTCAAAGTGATTCGGTCTTTGGGAGGAGACTCGACCACTCCTTCGGCTCTGCGGCAGCTGCGCCTGACCGCGGCGACGTCGACAGGAGAGAAACCGCACGACGCCGCCCCGGCGGCCGCGTCGGGCCCTTCCCCTCGAACCGAGACTCTCGAATATTCACAACCGTTTGGTGGTGGATCGACTCGATGCCTCGTCAGCACCGCCGCCGCCGCCGCCGCCGCCGCCGCTAGTCACGGCCCGAGTCATGCCTCAGAACTGCAGGAGGAGCAGCATCAGGCAACAAAGCCCCGTTTCTTCCCATTCGCCAATCTCACGGCGTCTTCCGCCAGCAAGGAGGGCAAGAAGAAGCACCCCATCCAGAGTAAAGGAACGGTGGGGGTCAGTACTAGGAGCCGGAACGGTCCGAACGGGATCATCATCTCGGCGCCGATTCGACCCGTCTCGGACGCTGAGCAGCCGCCCGTGGTTTCGAGTCCTTACAACCACCCTCCTCCTCCTCCGCCACCACCACCTGTCTACCACCGCGGCCAATGATCTCCGACTTGTTCCGTTCAGGACGATGCTCCGTATTTAATGTCAGCTTGCAACCGTGGATTTTCAGGTATACTTTTTTCCGGCCCATCCAGCAGTCTTCGCTCGCCACAGTCCCCTGCCGCCCTTGTGCTTGTCTTTAGAAGGAGAAGAGGTAGTGCCCACGCCGGGGAGAGCCGGCGGTGGATCTCTTTTGCTAAGGGACTTGACTTGTCGAGTTCGAGGGGGAAGCGACCTGCTCCGGAGTTGTCGTGCGAGAGCGCTGATCTTTTCAGGTGGGATCACTCGAGATCAAGACTACATTGATATATACAGCATGGGGTTCTATCGAGTGGAAAGGGTGTATTCGCGGTCTGCAGGCGCGAGTCCTCGCTCTCCCCGCATTTTTTCTGTCCTTCCGCGGCGCGGGTTGAAAGTGTCGCCCGTCGACGAGTCTGTGGTGCTTCGAGAGGGTGGACATGGCTGTGACCAACACGCCCAACAAGACAGGGCGCACGGCCGCTGCTTCGAAGCGCGCTGCCGCCGCGGCGACCAACACCAACAGCAACGGGCGACCTCGTCGGGCTGCCGGGGACGCGTCGCCGTACGCGAGCACGAGCACGAGCACAGGGTCGCGCAGCAGCAGCCCGTCCAAGGGCAAGGGAAAGGCTGCCAGTACGAGCACGAGCACGACCAAGGGCAAGAGCACGAGCAGCAAGGGCAAGAAGGCTCCCCCGGCAACTGTTGCTCGTGAGGCAGAAGAAGAGCAAGGCGACCGAGCCGAGACGCAGACGCAGGCAGGCTCTTCGAAGGTCGATGCAAAGCCTCCTCTCGAGGCAGGCTCAGCCCAGCAGACTCGGTGCGTCCCTCCCTTCCTCCCTCCCCGGCAGCAGCTCCACTTTGTCATTCTTTCTTGGGACAGCCCCGGGCGAGCATCATCCGCGGCTTACCGACTGACGCCCTTTCGAGTTTCCCCGTCGTTGCAGCTCCGAGCACAACGACCCGAGTACCTCGGAGTCTTTGAAAAGCGAGGCGACCGAACTGGTGGACAGAAAGGACTCGAAAGACGGAACCTCTTCGACCACAACCACAACGGCGCCTTCAGTCGAGCCCGAAGGAAAGGGTGGTCCGGATCCAAAGTCAACGGCAACCGTTCCTTCTGCTCCTCCAGCTCCGCTTTCCAGCCTCGCCCTTCCCGCTCCGACCGACTCGTCTGCATCCTCTTCTTCTTCCCTCTCTGTGTCCGTTCCACCCGCGAACGCGACCAACGGAGACGGAGGACGCCGAAAGTCGGTTCGATCGACGCGATCCAAGGTGGACTACGCCAACCTGAATCAACACCTGCCCGCTTCGGTCGATCGGTGGATCTCGACCATCGACGCGAGAACCAAGAGCGGTCAGATCGTCAGCGGGTTTGCAGCGGCTGCGACGACCGGACTCGGATGGAGGAGGTTTGCGAACGGACACGAGTTGGAAAAGATGGGAGACGAGTGGATCTATGGCTCCTCCTCCTCCTCCCCGGCGCGGACTTCTGCGAGTGAAGGGAGCGGAGGAGGGGTTGGCGCGTATGTCAGCGGAGGAGGTGAAGGGATGATGGAACCGTTCGTGGTCGAGAATCCCGAAGGGTTGGGCATGGAGATGCCGAAAGCGGGTATCTCGGTCCGGGTCGTCGCAGATCTCGTCGGTGAGCTGCCCCCGCCTTCCTTTCCTCCAGCTACACATATCCCCTATACTGACGAGCCCACGCAACTCCGAAAAAAGGTCCCGACACCCCGCTCGAAGTGATCGACTGCGCGTCCCAGTCGTCCCTGTCGAATTGGACGCTCGGGCAATGGGCCGATTACTACGATGACCCGCAGAGGGACAAGGTCCGGAACGTCATCTCGCTCGAAGTGAGCGAATCGAAATTGGGAAAGATGATCACGGCGCCCACCCTCGTCAGGTGAGCCGAGCCCAATCGTTGTCGTGGTGCCGGCGGCGGCGGCAGGGTTGCTGATGCCCCGAGGATTTCGACTTTCCCTGCAGGAAACTGGACTGGGTCGATACGATCTGGCCCGAGGACATGAAGGTTCCTGGCGAGTACCCGCGCGTCCAAAAGTACTGTTTGATGAGCGTCGAGCGGTGTTGGACGGTGAGTCCTTGTGGCCGAATGAGCCGTCCAAATCCGTTCCTCCGCCGGTTGGACTGGTGCTGATCGACCGCGCCCGGTAAACAGGACTGGCACGTCGACTTTGCCGGTTCGTCCGTGTTTTACCACGTCCTGCGCGGCGGCAAGACGTTCTTCTTTATCCGGCCGACGCCGGCCAACTTGAAGGCGTACGAGGAGTGGTCCGGCTCGTCGGAGCGGCAAGAGTCGACGTGGTTGGGCGACAGTTGCGATCGCGTGTACCGGATGGACCTCAAGGAAGGGAATACCGCCTTTATCCCGACGGGCTGGATCCACGCCGTCGTGCGTTTTCCCGTTTCCTCCCTCTGACTTAGTACCCCCGTGTTGCTGACTCCGAGGGCGCGGTCAACACGCAGTACACGCCGGCCGACTCGCTCGTCATCGGCGGCAATTTCCTCCACTCGCTCAACATCCCGACCCAACTGCGCGTCTACGAGATCGAGCTCGCGACCAAAGTCCCTCGCAAGTTCCGCTACCCCCATTTCGTCAAACTCCTCTGGCTCGTCGCGCGCCACTACCACACCCTCCTCGCTTCCCCGACCTTGCTCGACACGCCGCGAGAAGCTCGCCCGGCCGAAGTGCGCTCGCCTCGCGTTTTGCAAGGGTTGAAGCAGCTGTCTTCGTTCCTGATCCAGCAGACGACGAGGTTCGCGCGCGGCGCGCAGGTCTCGGCTGAACGGAAACGCATCGCGCGCGAGAACGTCCCGTGGTCGAAAGTGCCCGACCCCGTCTCGCTCAGTCGCGAGTTCCGCAAGGTCGTCTTGCGCGCACTCGGCGAGGACCTCGATCCCGAATGCTTCCTTCCGCACGTCGCCGCTGTCGCTGCCGACGAGGACGACAAGTCTCTGCCTCCGCACGCGAACGGCGTCAAGCGGAAAGCGTCCGAAGCGCTCGACGGACATGCCGATGCCCAAGCTGCCCTGTCTGCCAAGGTCAAGCGTACGGCATCGTCTGCTTCGACGCAACCGATCGCGTTCGTCCCGTACCAGGTCGGCATGAACGGCGACGGCGAGATCATCGGCAAGCATACAGTCCCCGTTGTGAGCGTGACGAGGATGGAGGAACGCCTCGATCCCGGTTCGCTCGCGGCTCCGTCGCCTCGGAACGCGCCGGCCGTCCTGGCCGAGGTGAAAGAGAGCCGGAGCACGCAGAGCGTCGTCCGCCGCTGGGTGTCGGACCCGACCGACCCGACCGGCCGCGGCGGACCCGTCGTCGAGACCCGCACAGTCGTCACGATCGTCGAGCGAGTCAAGTTTCCCCACCTGCAGTCCGTACATCGCGTTCAACAGCAGCAGCAGCAGCAGCACCCGTACGCACGGTACGAAACGACCGCCGGCACCGCGTACGAACAAGCGTCCGGGATCGGTCCGCCCGCCCCGCCGAGCATCACGGCCGTTCCGGGATCTCTCGCGTCGTCTGTGAGCCGTCCTCATCGATCTCAGAACGCCGAGCCGTACCAACCTTATGGCTGGCCGTACCAGTACGACCTGTCCGCTCCTCCTTCCTCCTCCTCCCAGCCCTCCAATGGCACGACGCCGCCGCAGCAACAGGCGCACGCTCCTCAATATCCGCCGCCTCCTCTCCAGCACTTTGCACCGCAGCAGCAGCAGCAGCAGCAGGCCGCTCTCGCGTATCCGCCCGCGCCCGCAGCGAAGCCCGAACCGCAACCGGGGACGAGCCAAAACATGCTCTCCCTGCCGCCCTTGCCGTTAGCGAAACTTTCTCCGTTTGCGCCGCGTGTTCCGCATCGCGTCTCTGCCGCGGCGCTGCCCCCGCTGAAGGGTTTTGCGCCGTCGATGCCGCCTCCCGCCGAGCCGAAGCGTTTCCCCTCCGGGCCGACTCTTGCAGAACTGCTCGCTGCCGATCACAACCGCACGTCGATGCCGCCTCCGCCGGTTCCGCGTCGCTCGTCGTCGTCCAGTCACGAACTCCCGCCTCAGGCGGCGTCGTTTCACCGACAGCAGGAGCCTCCGGCCGCTCCGGCGGCGTATGACGCCCGCACGGCCGAGCACTTTGGGTACGCGGTCTCGCCGACGACGACCGGAGCGGAACAGTACCTACCGCCTCTCCCGCAACCTCCTCAGCATGTACAGAATGGATATGGGGGCGGCGGAGGAGGAGGAGGGACGAGGATGTGAAAGGCAGTCAGGGAAGGTCAGGTCTTTTGCTTGGGAGATCCGGTGGACCATGAGGGTGGGAATCTTTGGAAGCGCAGCCAGCGTGTGGCGATGGGAGAATAATTTGTCGCTTGTTGTGCCATTAGCATGCTTGTCAACGATCTCGCTGGGGTCCTTTCGCTTCGCTGCCTAACCACCGATTCATATATTCATTTTGCAGATGCGTGCGGGAGTAAAAGGAACTCTGCGCTCTAGCTACTGGAAAGCCTGGATACCGGTGATGGCCTTGCCGAGGATGAGGCCCTGCGAAAGACGGTCAAAGGAAGGTCAGCTGGGTCATGGTAGGAACTGGAAAGACCGACCAAGACGCACGTGGACGTCGTAGGTACCTGTTTAGATCACGATATGGCACGGAGAAAAAGAGGAAATCGGCACGTCCGGTCAAAACACGTTCGCAAAAGCGGAAACTCGGCAAGACGGGGAGCTCACCCTCGTAGGTCGACACGACGTGCGCGTTGGCCGCGATCCTCGCGATCGGGTACTCGTCACTGGCGGCGTTTCCGCCAAAGCACTCCATCAAGATACGGGAGTGGTACAGCGTCTTTTGGCAGTTGTTGCGCTTCAGGAGCGAGACCATCTCGGCTGTGGCGTCCAGACGTCATAACCTCGGAGTCAGCTCACGGCAGTAGGCGTTGATTGCTCACAGACGCGAGAAAGTGCGAAGAGACGCACGAGCCCAGTTGCCGCTGTCCTTGAGCCGGCCGAGCTGGATGCAGGCAATCAGTGCGACTGTGCGGGCACAATAACAAGAACACCCACGCAGGCTATGTCAGCCTCGGTACTTCCTTAACCTCGACGTAAGCCAGGGTTCTGCCGGTACACGCACTCGCTGCCTCCATGTGCGCGTCGGCGAGCTTCTTCTGCACGAGCTGGAACGACGCCAGAGGGCGCTTGAATTGCTTGCTTTGTACGGTTCAAAGGCGGCCAGCCACGGATGTACGATCACAGCGTCAGCCTTTCGTCCGGATCATTTCAGCAAGGAAGAAGTAAAGGGACGCACCGCTCGAGGGTGTATTCGCGCGTGACGCGGATCGCTTCTTCGAGGGCGCCGATGATGCCGTAACTGATCCCGTAGCGCGCGTTGCTGTTTTTAGTCAAACGAGAGAGACATTTTTCGCGTTCAGTTGCGATTGCGTGGCGATGGAAGTGAGGCACAATCGGAAGCTGGGGATTTACTTGAGGCAGGAGAAGGGACCCTTGAGGCCTTCGACGTTGAGCATTTGCGACGCCGGAACGGGCACCTCGTCCATGAAGATGGACCCAGCTGCGGTGTTGTCTCTCAGCGTCAGAAAACACATCCGGCAAGTGTCTTGAGGGATGGAAAACGTACTGATCGAGGCACGGAGGGCCGTCTTGTGCTTGATCGGGGGAGCGGTCAAGCCCTTCATGCCCTGCAGAGAGAGAGAACATACTCGGTAATCAGAAGGGGATTTCTTTGCAAGCGCGCAACTCATGCGAGAGACAGAGAGCCGCACCTTGTCGAGGACAAAGCCGCGGATCTTTCCGTCCCACTGGCACTTTGCCCACACGACAAAGACGTCGGCGATGGGGGCGTTGGTGATCCAGGTCTTGGCCCCCGACAGCAAGAACCCTCCGCCGCCGGGAGCTTCACGCGCCTCGGTCGTCATGCCGGCCGGATCTGCGCGAGGGATTCGTCGTCAGTTTGGAGACCGGACTCGGAACAACGTGGGACCCTCTGGCGTGGTTGACGGCACGCACCGGAACCGTGGTCGGGCTCGGTGAGGCCGAAGCAGCCGACAATCTCTCCCTTGGCGAGTCGGGGCAGGTACTTTTCCTTGAGCTCGTTGCTTCCGAACGCGTCTGTTGCGGCAGGTTCTTACCGTCAGTTCCGACAGAAAACAGCTTCTCGGGGGGAAAGAGAGAAAGGTGGACGCAACTGATGGGGTGCATGACGAGCGAGCTCTGGACGCTCATGGCGGACCGGTAGCCCGAGTCGATCCTCTCGACTTCGCGCGCGACGAGGCCGTACGCGACGCTCGATACACCCGCGCAGCCGTACCCTTGGATCGTCGGTCCGAGCAAGCCGAGTTCTCCCATCTCGGACAAGATCTTGCGGTCAAAGTCTGGCGGCGTTCGAGGAGGGCTCAGCCGTTCGTTCGCCCACGGGAAATGAAGGATTCTGCGGGACTGACTCTCGTGACGGTATGCCTCGACGACGCGAGGTGCGAGGTTCTCCTGGCAGTAAGACTGTGCCATGTCCCTGTCGTCCACAGTCCCTACGCGGTCAGTCCAAAAGGTCGGGCGATCGCGGGAAGCCGGCGATTTCAGAACTGACAGGATCGACTCTTCCTCTTCGGACAAGAGGGTGCGAACCTTGAGCGGGTCGTCCCATTCGTACGGAGCAAATGCCGGTGTCTCTTGCGGTGCGGCGGAAATGCGGTTAGCGTGGGCGAAGAGGGCTGCCCTTCGGCCGAGAGAGCGAGGAGTAAGAAGACGACGAACTGGCGAGAACTTGGGGCGCCTGGGCTTCGGCTCCCTCGGACGAGAAGGAGCGAGCGGCAAAGGTGCGCTGCTGCTGGACAGCGTGGCGTGCGAGACGCTGCAGGGGCAAGCGGAGCGACATGGCGAGTGCGAGTGTTGAGTGGTGGAAGCGCAGAAACCAGCGTTCGATTGGCCGGCCGACCGACCGCTCGCAACTTTGGGCCGCAATTCCCCACTTGGAACACGTCAGCAGACCTCGGCCGGGAATTGCATGAGCCGGGGAGGGCGATCGGCCATTTCTCGGACGAGAGAGCTGTCGAGCCCGATCAAAGCAGCCACAGCCTCAGAGGGGGCGGGCGGGCGGGCGGGCGGAGTGGCAGTCCGAGTACTCGACGTTAGGCTTCTGACAGGGAACAGCAAGCGGCTCTTGCAGCGACGTTCGCTGAAATTGACAGCTCTGTCCGATGCGCCCCACATGCCGAACTCAGAGTCCTCTGGACTTCCCCTCCTTCGCCTTTGACAGCTCTTCTTTCCTCTCTTCTACACACACACACACACACGAAACATTCAACAATGGCCCCTGACGCCTCTGCCCTCTCCAACGTCAAGCCCGCTCCGGCCGGAACTCGTCAAGACGGCGACACGGAATCGTTCGGGTTCGAAAAGGGAGACCTCGCCGCCCTCTCGACGCCACCCAAGTTTGACGACGTCGAGGAGGAGAAGCGCTACCTCAAGGAGAGGCTCGCGCTCGCGTGCAGGATCTTTGCCCAGTACGGACTGGACCACCATGTCGTGCGTTTCATCCTTTTCGGAATTTTACGCGCACCTGGCTCCGGTCATGGTGGGGACCCTCGGCGCGAGACCAAGGGTGGCGATGGACCGACCCTCCTTTTTTCGCATGACAGGCTGGACACTTGACGGTTCGAGTTCCAGGTACGCCGCGCGATCCGAACTGAACCCCAAAGTCAGCAGTCCCCGCAGTTGCGTTTGACTGACTGGTTTAATCGCTTTTCCACGCGGCGGCACGTACAGGCGACCAGAACTCGTTCTATGTCAACCCTTTCGTACGTCTACCGCTTGGAGTCTCCATGAAATCACGGCAAGGAGGTGGGGGCCGAGAAGGCCGCGTCTACGTCTTGCCGGTGACTGACTTTTCTTTGCCACATTGCCAATCTTGCGGCGTCTTACAGGGCCTTGCCTTCCAGCGTAAGCTCGGCTTGTTCGTTGTTGGATCAAAGAAAGCACCTCGAGCGAGGTGACTTGTGGAACTGACTCCAACTCCGCCGGTACCGCGACGCAGTCATGACGGCCGAGGACATCATCACGGTCAGCCACACCGGAGAGGTGATTGGAGGTGGCAAGAAAGGCAGGGCGGTGGTAAACCAGGCGGGCTTCTTAATCCATAGCGCCATCCACAAGGCGCGCCCCGACGTCCAAGCGATCTGCCACTCGCACAGCCCGTACGGCAAAGCGTGGTCGACGCTCAGTCTCCCCCTCGAATACACGACCCAGGACAGCTGCGCATTCTACAAGTCCCAGGCCGTGCTCGACTCGTTCGGAGGCGTCGTCTTGTCCAAGTCGGAGGGGGGACGGATCGCCGAAAAACTCGGCGACAACAAATTGATCGTTTTGCAGAACCACGGTCTCTTGTGCGTGCGGTCTCACTGTGCGCTTACTTTGGGACCTCACTGACGTTCCATTGACATATAGGACTGTCGGTCGTACGATCGATTCCGCCGTCGCTTGGTTCCTCCTCGCCGAAGAGCAGTGCAGAGTCTCGCTCCTCGCGCGCGCGGCGGGACAACCCATCCCCATCTCGGACGAAGAGGCCGAGTTTACTTCGCACACCGGCAGAGAAGAGGCAGGGTTCTTCCTCGCGAGTCCGTATTTCCAAGTGGCGGAGCAGAAATGGGGCAAGGAGGTCAGGGCTTGAGGGGTCTTTTGTCTGTCGACTTTTTCGTACTTGGAGTTTTGTCGATGTACTTTTTTTTTTCCTCCCGCAGTGCATTTCGTTTACTCTGTCATTGAGGATTCGATCTCTTACCACAACGCGCCAGAGCTTACGTCGGAAAAGCGGCAGCGAAGCGGCCATTGAGAGCAGACGATCAGCGGTCGACGTTACGGCGATCTCCCGCTACTTCTCCTCGCTGTCCACTCCAACACCATGCCGGCTGACCTCGCCACCACCACCCTCGTCACCACCCAGACCCGAACTCGCGCGCCCCTTCCTCGCCATCGGAGCGAGCGAACCGACCAACCTCCCCGCCGCCCGTTTCGCCGCTTCCCTCCCACTCCTCAACGCACCCACAATGCGATCCCGTTCCTCGTCGAGGTGTCGTGCCCCGGCGGCTGTTCGTTCGCCCGTGGTTGCGATGCTGGTTCGGCGCTTTTTCGCTCCTGGAGGAGGAGGGGAGGCAGATTGTGTTGGTTGTGTCGGCGGCGGCTGACGCGTCTTGGCGTGGTCCACTACGCGGATCTTGGCTTGAGCGAATGCGAGTCGTGGAGGAGGAGGAGCAGGGCGAATCTCCTCGCCACCGTCAACGACCGGACCGTCGTCCTCCTCGTCGGCTTTCCGCTTCCCCTTGACCTTGGCACTCGCCGTCGTCGTCGCCGCCGCCGCCGCCGTCGTCGTCTTTTTCGAATCAGGCTTGTTGCTGGTACTGACCCGAGCAGACGTCGATTTCTTCCGCCCCCCGCTGCCGAGGAAACCAGAACATTCCGCCGCGCCGCAGTAGCACCGTTGTCGCGCCGGATCGATCGCGGTCCCGTTCCCGAGGACGATCGTTTCCGCTGGAGAGAGCGAGTCGACGGCGGCGGAAGTGGTTATCGTGGTCGTGGTCGTTGCCGGGGTCGAGGAAGAAGTCGAGGTCGAGGTCGACTTGGGCGCGAGGGCGGAAAAGTCTTGCCAGCCATAGTTGTCTGTGCCGGAAGCAAGCAAGTTCGTGGGCGTCAGGGGAGGTGCAATAAGTTACGAGCGAGCCGAGAAAAGCCCGGAATAGATTTGGCAGACGTACAGGTCAATTCGGTCCCGACCGGGATGTCGTGAAGCGCAAACAAGCCCATCTACGAACAACCATCGAGGACCGTCAATAAGAGCTCACTGTCGGCACGCAAAACGCCGGATAGACGAAATCAGGAAGGGGATGCAGCAGCCGCACCTGGTACTCTTCGAACTGCGCCAACCGCCACCGGACCACCTCCAAGTTGGGTCCGCACGAGTGGTTGATGAACCTCGCGCAGTTGCCGCGCTGGCCTGCATCGACGACTTCGAAGCCGTCATAGTCCATAAAGTAGCTGTTGTTTGGTTCCACATATTCGACGGTCAGCTCACTCGGTCTCACGGGGTTCTTTCCAGAGGAGGGGGGGGGGGGGGCAACGGACTAGGAGGCGCTGTCTTTGTAGTCGGTCAAGACGCGGCGGTAACTCTCGTTCCGAGAGATGATCTGCGTCGCGGGGAGGATCAGAGCTCGGTGGTGCAAAAAGACAAGAGTGAAAGAGCGCGCCGCGTGCCGTACCTCGCCGCGGTACTCGAGGACAAATTCGCCCTTCTTGATCGGCCTCATGGTCTTGAGTCCGAATCCCCGATTCCCAGTCTGTTTCCCCACTCCGACACCTCCGTTATCAGCGAAAAAAGGTATAGTCTTTGGAGAAACGCGAGAGAAAGAAGCGGTGGTCGCGCTAGCTCACCCAGATGACGACCAACCCGTCTTTCGCGACGGGGACGCCTTCTCGCTTGCTCAGCGGGGGGTTCCCGCACCGGTCGGGCCCGCACGGGCACAATTTGGGATCGCAGCAGTATTGCATCATCCTGATGAGGAGGACTTCGAATCAGCTTCGGAATCGGAAGACTAGCGACGGGAATCAACACAGTCGGTAGCGGCGATGCGATGGGTAAGGCAAAAGGGGGGTAACGAAAAATGAACACTCGAGTGAACGAAGGAAACGCACCGGTTGATGCAGTCTTGGCCGCAGCCCATCTCGTGCGCGCGCGCGGGAGGTCGACACATGCAAATCGCCGGGTTGGCAGCCTTGTCCGGTCCCCTCCCGAGATATACGTCTACCCCCCCGCCCCCGCCCCCCCGGTCGCGTCGTCAGCTCAAGACAGTCCAGAATGAGGGCAAGAAGAAAGGGACATGGTGCTGACTCTTTCCGATGTAGCGATAGGTGGGCGGTTTCTTGCTCTGTTCGCGCTTGAGAATGTCCTCTTCGGTCGTTTTGTCGCCGCCCTTGCCTGGCCGAGGGTTCGTGCTGCTGCTGCTGCTGTCTTTCCGCTGCTTTTCGTCGCCCCCGCGTACGCCAGTCGGTTTGGTCTGTGACTGGGACTTGGACTTGCTCGAGCGGCGGCGGCGAGAGGTCGAGGTCGAGGTCGAATCGAAACTCCCCGCGTACCAGTGATCGCGGAGGATATCGAACGGTAGCCTGAACGGTCGAGCGGCAATGCCGTCGTCATCATCATCGTCACTGTCGTCGTCTTTTTCGGGAGGTTCGAGCAACGTCTCGCCGTAAAAGATTGGAGGCGGGAACGCGGTCGACTTGGAGGGGGCGATCGAGCGCCAGTCTGTCCCTGTCTCTGTCTTCTTTTTCACACGGTTTGTGGAACTGCGAGCTGATGGAGTTGGGCGGAGGGAAGCGGCGTAGGCTGCGGTGGAGGCCGAGTAGTAGATGCCGGTAACGAGGTACTGTTTGCCGTCCTTTCCGCGGGTCGGGTCGTCAGGCTCCTCCTGCGCTGGTTGTTGCGCCTCTTCTTCCGATGGAGCGGCAGCGGCGGTGGTCCGAGGTTGCGCGTCGCCGTCGTCGCGGTCCGTGTTGTTGTTCTCGAGGGACTCGAGGGAGCCTTCCTCCTCCTCCGCCTCGGCGGTCGCAACCTTTTGGCGCAGGCCTTCTTCGTCATCGTCGTCACCAGCAGCTGCAGCTTGCATCGTCGTGTCCGAGTCCTGTACGTTTGCGTTGTCGATTATCTGCTGCGGCTGCGCTTTCGTCGAGGCGGAGGAGGAGGCGGAGGCGACGGCTGCTACGGCCCGCTGCGCCAGTCGCGCGAGCATGGTCCGGGGCGAGACCTTGCGCACTGTACGGCTGCAGCAGCTCTAGACGGGAGTGCAGAGAAAGAGGAACGCGCAGCGACGCGTTGCTCTCGCCGCGGGGTTAAGTCGGCGACCGCGGCGTCTGCTCAAGTCGGCGACAACTCTATTCTGCACGGTAAGAGACTGCAGAACGCCGCATGTGCTACCGATCAAAGGGCCTCCTAGTCTGTAGAGCTGCCATCGGATCGAATGGAATGCGGCCAATCCGAAGCCGGCCAAGAGGACAATCGTTTGTATTGGGTGATTACAAATACTCGAGGATTACGGATTCGAGTAATTTCTCTCGCGGCCCACCGACGGATTCAACCTCTTCCGGTCTCACCGAGGCACACGGCCGTACACGCTGTGAGTCCTGTGCGTGTGGCTAGTCAGCGAGACCGGCCACCCCCTCGCCTTGTCGTCCCTTGCGTCGCCTCGTTCGCCGTTCGTCGCCGCCGTCACCGCTCGAGCTGCACCGCCTTTTGGTTTTTTCCCGCAAGACTCTCTCGACGACCCCGCTCCACGAGAGACACGGCCAGGAGTACAGGAGTCCGGGTGCATTAGCTGCCTACTCAGCTCGGCAGGCCGACTTGAGGCGGAGTGTGCCACTTTCCTCACTCCAACGAGACGAGACGAGACGAGACGAGCAGCCACACACAACTCGCTAAACGGCGCCAGCAGCATTGCGCACATCTCGTACAAACAGAATGGGAAGGGGCTGACGGTTCTTCCCGCCCACCCTCACGCAGCCTCGCTTTTTTCGTCGACCAACAACCCTTTGAGCGGTCTGGAAAGATGAGCGACAAGCTGACCCGTATCGCCCTGGTCAACCCGGACCGGTTCGTTCCCTTTTAAACGCGTAACTCGGCAGCGTATGAGGCTGACCCTCTTTCGCTTTGATCTTGCGCGCGCCACTTGCTCTCGTCGTCTCGGTTAGATGCAAGGCGAGTCACTGTTCCCGGCGTCATTCTTTTCCTCGTCATCAGGAACAAAGACTGACCGAGGTCTCATGGCGCCCAACAGCCGAAAAAGTGCCGACAGGAATGTAAAAAGTCGTGCCCGGTCGTGCGGATGGGTGAGTCGCACGTTTCTCCTTTGTTTTGGCGGGGCGGCGGAGCACAGGATCTCGACGCGAGAAGTAGCCAGCAACTGACGAGGACGAGGAACCTCCCCCCCCCCCCCCGCAGGCAAGCTGTGTATCGAAGTGAACCCTTCGGACAAGATTGCGTTCATCTCGGAGGAGCTCTGCATCGGTTGCGGTATCTGCCCCAAAAAGTGGGTCTCTGTTTGGGAACAACACCTTACTACACCCCTTCCCTAACCTTGCACTCCCCGACGACCCCCGCAGGTGCCCGTTCGAGGCGATCAACATCATCAACTTGCCGACCAACCTCGAGTCGCAAGTGACGCACCGGTACTCTGCCAACTCGTTCAAGCTGCACCGACTGCCGACCCCGCGACCGGGCCAGGTCCTCGGCCTCGTCGGCACCAACGGTATCGGCAAGTCGACGGCGCTCAAGATCCTCTCGGGCAAGCTCAAGCCCAACCTGGGCCGGTTCGACAACCCGCCCGACTGGCAAGAGATCCTGCGCTACTTCCGCGGGTCCGAGTTGCAAAACTACTTTACCAAGGTCCTTGAGGACAACTTGAAGCCGTTGATCAAGCCGCAGTACGTCGACCACATCCCGCGCGCCATCAAGGGCAAGCAGACGGTCCGCCAGATGCTCGAATCCAAGCTCGAACTCGACAACTTGGACGACGTCTCGGCCAACTTGGACCTCGGCGTCATCATGGAGCGCGAGGTGACCCAGCTCTCGGGAGGAGAACTGCAGCGGTTCGCGATCGGAATGTCGTGTGTCCAGGCCGCCGACGTGT
This sequence comes from Rhodotorula sp. JG-1b, assembly GCA_001541205.1. Taxonomy (NCBI): domain Eukaryota; kingdom Fungi; phylum Basidiomycota; class Microbotryomycetes; order Sporidiobolales; family Sporidiobolaceae; genus Rhodotorula; species Rhodotorula sp. JG-1b. Next base: position 21,749 of record KQ954479.1, on the reverse strand, counting down.
GAGCCGGGTTTTCCTTGGGTTCTAGGACTCGTAACTTTCACCCGACTGACCGCCGAGCGCATGGCGCGCAGCTACATGTTTGACGAGCCGTCGTCGTACCTCGACGTCAAGCAGCGTCTGAACGCGGCGCGGATCATCCGGTCGCTCCTCAAGGCCGACAACTATGTCGTCGCGGTCGAGCACGACTTGTCGGTCGCCGACTACCTGTCCGACTTTATCTGCTGCCTGTACGGCATGCCGTCGATGTACGGCGTCGTGACGATGCCGTTCTCGGTCCGCGAAGGGATCAACATTTTTCTCGACGGCAAGATCCCGACCGAGAACCTGCGGTTCCGCGAAGAGTCGCTCACGTTCAAGATTGCCGAAGCCGTCGAGGACTATGTCCAGGAGAAGTCGAGGCGGTACACGTACCCGACCATGACCAAGACGCAGGGCAACTTCAAGCTCAACATGCAGGGCGGTTCGTTCACCGACTCGGAGATCATTGTCCTCCTCGGCGAGAACGGCACCGGCAAGACGACCTTTGTCAAGCTGCTCGCCGGCAAGGACAAGCCCGACAACGCCGCCGACGAGCAACACTTTTCCGTCTCGCTCAAGCCGCAGACGATCGCGCCCAAGTTCCCGGGCACGGTCCGCGAGCTGCTCCTGAAGCAGGTCCGCGCCGCGTTCATGCACCCGCAGTTCAACACGGACGTCCTGAAACCGATGAACCTCGAAAACATCATGGACCAGTACGTGACGACCCTCTCCGGCGGAGAACTGCAGCGCGTCGCGATCGTCCTCGCACTCGGGAAACCGGCCGACATCTACCTGATCGACGAACCGTCGGCGTACCTCGACTCGGAGCAGCGTATCGTCGCCTCGCGCGTCATCAAGCGGTTCATCCTCCATGCCAAGAAGACGGCGTTTGTCGTCGAGCACGACATGGTCATGGCTACCTACCTCGCCGACCGCGTCGTCGTCTACGAGGGTACCCCCTCGGTCGAGTCGTTTGCCAGCGCGTGCGTTCCTGCTTTCTGTCGGGCTCAGGAATGTGGTCCGCGATCTCGCTGATCTGACCTCTTCTTCCGCCCGCAGACCCGAGTCGCTCTTGACCGGCATGTGAGTGTCGCTTTCGTGATTCTTTCCGAGCCAGGTCGCTCGTCCGCTGACGTGCTACCGATCCCCACAGGAACAAGTTCCTCAAGTCGCTCGAGATCACCTTCCGACGAGACCCGGTTCGCCACATTTTCCCCTCCACTCGTTTGTCATCAATGACTGACTGACCTTCGAACGCTGTCTGCAGACCAACTTCCGCCCTCGGGTCCGTTTCAGCTTCCCACCGCATTGTCGACCTCTGCTGACTGTCTATTCCTGTCCGCTCACAGATCAACAAATTCGGCTCCCTCCTCGACCAGTATGTTTATAACTTGCCTTCTCGGACGCGGACAAGCCCACTTACCGCGTGTTTTTGCACTTACAGCGAACAAAAGTCCTCGGGGCAGTATTTCTTTACCGATGGACAAGTGTAGAGGGATTGCGAAATCGGCCCCTTGTACATCGCGAGAAATCGCCAGCGGCCAAATGCGCGATCCGACTCGCTTTCGCCGCCGGCGCAAGCATCGCCAGCCGTGCCACTTCTCACTACGCTAGACTAGCTTCCTTTTTTAACCCTGCCACACCACTGTACTCTAATGCACCTGTTGCCTTTCACGTTCGCGACTTGACCGAGGTTCGTTGAGAGGCACGAGGAAATTTCGCCTCTCGAGAAGCACCGGTGACCTTTGTGGCCGGGTTACAGCACAGCCAGCATGCAGTCAGCTGTGGAGCATACCGCTGTGCGAGCTATGGCTGTCCCTTGCTTTCCATGACTCTTTCGCGCTCCTCGAGCTTTCCTCAGATCATCGCCACCGCGCTTGCAAACGACCCTGTCCTGACCAGCGCGCTCCCCGCATTCTTGCTTAAGATACCGACATGGGCTTGCAAGTGCTTGTCCCGCCAGAGCTCAAGATCTCGACGATGGAGATGTAGTCACAGACCTCGAGTTGCATTGCGCTCGAGAACCTGCTTTTCTCCCTCACGACTGAATCTGCTACACGGCTTATCACTGTGCTTCAATATGCCTAGATGCTGTCGCTGTGCGTGTTCGGTTCGATTGGGCGATCCGATGAGCAGGAGCAATCTGACGAGAAGCTGCACACCGTTTTGGCGGTTCGGCAAGGTTCGGACGCAAGTCAGTCAGCCCAGCGCATCTTTCGCTCTGCCTCCCCCGCTGAGGCTGGGAGCGCAGAGGCAACGCCGTCAAAGCTGTCGAAGTCGACCGCACTCAGGAAGGCCACATCGCTGGCTCCAAAACTGGAACGAAGGCCCACTTCCTCCCATAGCCCAGGAGGGTAACGGAGCTGTTCCAAGATCCACAACAAAGATCTGCAGCTGAGATGCAGACGGTCCAAGGATGCGACAACAGGGGTACGTATACGAAAGGTATGGAAGGCGTTCTGATAGCCCGGAGCGCTCAGCGCCCGTGCTCATGCTCGGGAAGCGGACCGAGCAGACTCGAAGTTTCGCTCGAAGTGAGGTCGTCTTCCTCGCAGGCTGGTGGGAGGCGGGAACATCAGCATCCAGTCGACTGCAGCTGGTCAAGTGAACGGACACCGAGGGGAAACGCACCGAGGAAGCTCGCGCGACCGAGAACGACCACGCCCTCGCCGACGCCGTGATCCTCAGCCGCGAGGTTGACATTCTTCATGCTGCACATGGCGACCAACCCGGGGAGCAGCATCCCCATCGCCAGTCCGTTCAACACGCGCTGGACGTCGACGTAGGCCTTGTCGATCCCGAGTCGGATCGGCGACCCGGGCGGGAACGAGAGCGCGTACGGTAACGAGGCGAGGATCTGCGAGATGTGAGGGATCCCGTCGGCGGGGAGGTGTCGGTGCAGGCGGCGAGGGAGGTAGGTCGACCAGACGGCGCCGGCGATGGATCCGCCGACGGCGCCGCCGACTTGGGTGATGGTCAAAAAGATGGCGGTCGCGATGGCGACGTCTGCCGGTGGGCGGGGGCAAGTGTCAGCGTCGTGTACAGGTGCCGGTCAGTTAGGGCGCGGGAATCCACCTTGGTGACCGACGACGCTCTGACAGCCCGTCTGGACCGCGATCGTGGTGAACCCGCCGCCGACTCCGCCAATCACCTGACTGAGCGCGAGCTCCCACGTCGGCGCGTCGAGGTCCCGCGACCGCATCATGAGCCAGACTCCGACAATGTGGACCAGGACGCCCGCGATCCCGACCCATTTGTAGCGCTTCGTGACTTTGGCGAGGTAACCGGCGACGATGGCCGAGACGCAGGCGGAAAAGATGTAGGATTGGCTGATTGTTGTTGGACGGGGTGTGCGCGTGTCAGCAGTGCCCTGAGAGTCGGTACGGCAACGGGCTCACCTGATGTAGGACGCGTCCTGAGGCGAATGGCCTCGTGCAACCCTGTCGACCAATCAAGCGCATGTCAGCCCACCGGTCCTCCCTCAGTCGGCGCCTGTAAGAGAGGAGCGCACTGGAGGAAACTCGTAAAGAAGCTCTCGTAGCAAAACTGGCTGCAAAAGTGGAAAAAGCCGATCGCCGACCCGCTCAGGATCGTCCGGTTCTTGAGCAACCGCGGCGGGATCAGCGGGACGGCCGCGTGCCGCTCGTAGTAGCCGAAAAAGACGAGGATCGCCGCCCCCGACAAGATCAACATCCAGATAAAGGCTGTCCGCGCGAGGGGTTCTCGGAGTCAGCTCGTGCGGGGTTTTCGTAGAGGGCGGACAAAGGGGCATGCTCACAGTCGCCCCAGCTCTCGGGCCGTTTCGTCGCGAGCGTGAACGGCAGCAGGAACAAGATGCACCCGACCGTGAGGGCGACCAATCCGAGCACGTCGAGGTCCTTCCACAGTTCGACCGTCTTGGACCACGTCGTCATGTTCCAGCGTTTCCGCTTCGTCATCTCCTCGGCGGCCGTCTCGGCCGCGGCGGCTTCTCGCCGTTCTCGAGTCGAGAGGGTCGGGTCCATCGACGCGGCGGGGGCGCGTTCGAGGTCGAGCTCTTGCGGGTCGGGTCTCGCCGCCGCCGCCGTCGTCATCGAGTGCGACCCGCGGTGCTCCTGCCGATGCCGCCTCGTCGTGACTCCAAACCCGAGATCGCGCGTACACGGTTTCCTCCCTTCCTCGAGGGCCTTTCTCCGTATCTTGCGCCACTCGAGCCACAGCGTGCAGAACAGCAAACCCGCCACGAGGGGGAGGAGGATCCCAAACACGGCATAGGCGGCGCGGTACCCGGCGGGACCTTGGCGTTGGAAAAAGGCGCCGAGTGGGGGGCCGATCCAGGTCGTGATGAGCCACGGCAAGGAAACGGTCGAAGTGATCAAGCCGCGGTTCGACAGCGTCGTCGTGTCTGTTGTTCGCGCCGGTTAAGAGTTCAGCGCCAAGTTCAAGTTGAAACTCGTATGCATGTCGACTCACCTGCGACGATGATTTGTTGCGCGAGTTGGATCCCCTGCCCGCCCAACGCGGACAAGGCGCGCGCAAAGACGTACACTTTGACGTCGGTCGCGCCAGCCGTGATCAGGTACCCGAGCGAGTACAGTGCGGCGGCGAAGCAGACTCCCTCGGCTCGACCAAACACGTCGAGCACTTTGGTCATCGGCGGTTTGCCCACCGCGTAGGCGATCTGGGGCGACCGGGCGGGCGGGCGGCGGCGGCGGGGTTAGTTGTCGGTGATCTCTCGAGACTGGGGTTCTCACAAAGGGGGAGGACGCACCGACATGACGATGACGACGGAACTGAGCATCGAGTGCTCGCCGAGTAGGCTCAGGAAATACGGCTCGATCGTCGGAGTCGTGTTCCCCTCGAGCGAGATCAATGCCGAAATCAGGTAGACTCTGCTCCGCGTCGCACGGCGTCAATTCCCTGGACCAGCTCTCACGCGTCGGCAAGCAAAGACTCACCCGGCATAGACGGTCAGGAACCCCTTTCTGCCCCACGTCTTGGCCATCAATTCCATCTTGACCACGCCCCACTGCTTGTCGTGCTCGCCGTCGTCAACCCCGCGCCTGCTTCGACTCGTCCTCCGGCTGCGCGCTTCGAGTGGTGGTGGAAGGGAGTCTGCAGGGGGCGGTGGTCGGCCTTTGCCGTTGACGCTCCGCCATGGTTCTGACGGGTCGACGTCATTCTCCGCTGCCGCCGCCGTCAGGGCCTTCAACCCTTTGTAGCCGTAAAAATCTCTCGCGACGATGCCTTCCTCCCCGTCGTCGTCGGTGTGGCCCGTGTCCCCGTTGCCGTCCGAGTCGTACACATCGTCGGTGACGCGCCCGTGAGCGTCCCGGACGAGTAACCGTTCGCGACTGCGGGTCCACCTCCGTCGGTGGTGCGGGTCAGATCTGGGAGTGATGCTTCTTTCAAGACGCTGTTGACTCGCTTGGCCGCCGTTCTTGGTTGTTGTTGTTGTTGTTGTTGTTGCGGGAGACAGCTTGTCTCGGAGCAGGTCCTCGACGGCCTTGACTGCGGCGGTCTCGCCGTCCTGGTCGCCGGCGTGCGCGGGCGGGAACGAGCCATAGCTCGTCGAGGGCGTGGCTGATCCGGACGTGGTTCCCGTCAAGGCGGAAGCGGCGAGTCGGCTCGTCGTCGGCGGCGGCGGCGGTCCGAGATGAGGTCGATGCCGCGGACTCGGGTCGCGCGAGGAGGACGGGGTGCCGGACATTTGCACGGGTGTATCTTGCGCCGCACTCCCTGGCAAATAGGAGCGCACGGGTTTGAGGCGAGTCGGCGATGTCGTCAATCGAATCGAATCAGGCGAAGAGAGCAGCTCGGGGGAGCGCTCCGAAAGGCGGTTGGATTCGGAAGGGCGCTAGACTCGTCGATGCTTCGTTCCAGAGAAGCGCCCTGTCTATGGACCGGGCGGCGTAGGAGGGCGACAGGGAGCCGGTGGCGCTGCACTCGACGGGGCTCGGCCTCGCTCCTCGCTCTCTCCACCTTTCACGGGCGCGCGCGCGAGTACTATCGAGACACTCGAGACCGTATAAGCAGCAACACCACGGCCCCGCTGCAGTCCTCGCTGCCGAGCTCGAGTTTTGGGTCGACCCGCGGCGCCTCCCGATCCCAGCCGGCTACGTCCGCGGAACTCCGTCGACAGTCCTGGAGAGCCCCGCATTATCTGATAACACTCTCCCTCTCGATCGCATACCCCGCTCGCTCTTGGCCCTGTTCCTATACATGCAAACGTCCTCGATCTACCTGTTCAGTGCCCTCCGAGGGCCTCGGACGCCGTAGGACGCGCCTTTAGCATCGAGGCGCTCGCTGCTTGTGCTCGCTGGTTCGCTCGACGGTCTTACGTACCCGATATTGGGCAGGCTTACCTGCTTATGGACAAGCCACGAGTCTCCTCAATCCGACGCAGCTCAAAGGAATCGCTTCCGAGGTTTGACGACCTGGGAATGCACACATGAAGAAGGAATCCGTTGGCGTGGGCGACGTCTCGAATCGCTGGCAGATTATAGTCTCGCCAGAAGTCGCGCATCCCATCCATGAAGAGGGTGATACCGCTCCACTGGAGTGCGCACGAGACAAGCTGGCGATGGAAACCGAGTTGCGCTGCGTTTGGAACCCGAGGAGGATTCGCGTCGAATGGCGGGTGGCGTTGGGTGGCAACTCCTCCGCGCTCGGAGGGGTTTCGAGGCGAGTACAAAGAGCCTTGGGAAAAGTCCCAGAGTCGACAACATCGGGACCAGGGATGAAACGTCTGTTTCGCAGATCCAAGTCCAGCTGCTTCCCATTCGTCGGCGGCACTCCTTAGTTCTCCACCAATGAATGTCTCGATCACCTTACGCCTACCGGAAGCACAGTCCGGTATGGCCAGCCAAAAAGGACAGAGCAGTAGAAAGCGGCGTCGTGTAGGACCCCGTTTGATTTCGCGAGAAAAGCTCCAACTCCTTGCCAGCTCAATCTCTGGAAAGGGAGGGACTCTCTCAAAGGGCGTTGGGGACGTGCTCACGCCAAGCGCCAGGCTTTTGTTGTTTCGATCGGTTAGGTTACATATAGACTGACATGCAATCGACAAGCATTAACACACGAAAACCCCATCAGACTCGTCCTCCTCTTCAAGCGTTCATTTAGGCAGAGATCTGTTTCCGAGGAGAGAGAGGGAGAGAAGAGAAAATCACGGTCAGGGCTATAGCTCAGCGCATCATGTGTCGTAAAACCAAGCCCACGCGAGAGGAGACTCACTCACCGAAGGAATATCGTCATTCTGCCAATATCGCGAAAGAGCACCCGTTTCACTCGGACTCTTCTCCCCCCTCCCCCTCTTCTTCGTCGGCCCCACCACCCCCCTTGTTCCGCTCCGTCCCCGCGAGTTTCTTGACCCCCGCAGCCCTCGCCACTTCCGCCAAAAACCGGTCCCCTCCTCCTCCCCCCTCCTTGCCCCCTTGCGTCTGGGTCTGGGATTGAGCGCCACGGGGCAAAGACCCCGGATCGGTAAACACTTGGTGGACGAATTTCGCGACGCCGACTTGTCCGAGTTCGACTTCGCTCCGGGGACCCCAGCGCCACTCGATCGCCGGATCGCCCGCCTCGGCTGCACCACCGGCCTCCTTCCCTCTGTGCGTCGCGCGTTGAGTCTGCGTCGTTCGGGCTTGGGACTTGGCTCCTCCTCCTCCTCCTCCTTGGGTGGCGGCGCCGAGGTGGGCGGACGAACCGCGTTCGAGGTACTGCTGCTTGATCAAGTGGGAGAGGAAACTCGAGAGGGTGATGGAATCCGGGTGCGGGGACGCGAGTGAGAGCGGGAGGTTGGTCGAAGGAGTGAGGGAGAGCCGTTTCAGGTACGAGACGAGTTGGTCTGTGAGAGCGGGCGGGTGTGGGGTGCGCCGAAAAACCAGAGGAAAATGGGTGGTGGATGGCGTTGTCAGGTAAAAGGAGGCGAGGGGAACGGACTGCTTGGCGAACACTCACCGTCTCCGAGGACTTTGCCGTTGACGAGGATGAGAGCGAGCACGACTCCCAAGATCCCATACAAAGCTCCCTCCTCCCTCTTGACGTCGCGCAAAACCGACCCTTGCTCTTCGTCCTCTCCAGCGTCCCTATCGGCGTTCCACTCGCTCAAAACGCGCCGGAGCGATTTCTTCTTGCTGCTGCTGAGGTTGTTGCCTTGGTCCTGAGCTTGGTCGGCACCGTTGAAGGAGAAGGAGAGGTCCGAGTAGCGGTGCGTTTGGAGGTGTCGGAGGAGGGGGAGGGGCACGATCGACCGGACCACGTATGCCTTCGGTTGCGCTGCCGGGAAACGTTTAGGGTTAGCAGCAATCATCTCCCCCGAGCTGGTTCTCTATGGTGAGAGGAGACAGGGAGCTCACCCTTGCCGGTGGCGGATTCCTTTGGGCGGAGGGCGACGAGGTCGAGTCCGAGGACGTCGCGGAGGATCTTTTGCACCTTGGGCAGCAGCGACGTAAAGTGGCGGCCCCTCCCGTCCGTCAGCACTGCGGGCGGCAGGCGGGGAGCTTTCAGTATTCGCACACTTGAATGGCAGACGCGCCGGGGGGACTGACCGGCTTTGACGATGTCTTGGCGGCGGAGGACGCGGCGGTGCGACTCGTTGAACAAGACCCAGCGCACCATGCCCTGGATGTAGAACTTTTTTTCCTGTCGCGGGGGTGCAATGTGAGCGAGGTCAGTTCTCATCTTTCGATGGTGAGAGACGGGGCGACTCGCCTCTTCGGTGAGTTCGCCCTTTTTGCCCTTGCCTGCCTGGCCTTCTCCGTCAATGTCGCTGTCGTCGTCGTCGCTGTCGTTGTCGTCCTCGTCGTCCGAGTCTGCGCGCTTCTTTCCCTTGCCCTTTGCGTTCGCCTTGCCCTTCGCGTCCTTTCCCTTGTTCTTCGAGGGCGGGACGCGTTTCCCAGTCGTCGTCTTTTTGCGCTTGTTGGATCGGGCTCCTCCTCCTGCGCTGTCGTTGCTGTCATAGTCGGTCTGTTCGCTGCCCTCGTCGTCGTCGTCGTCGTCGACTGCGCGGCGTTTCTGCGGGGGCGCGTGGGGTTCGAGTCAGTCGCCACACAGACTCGAGTCTGAGCTGGACTGACTGGAGCTGCTCTGCCCATCTCTGCGTCTACAGGGCTGCGAGCGGGAGCGAGTCGCAAGTGGGAAGAGAACGCGCGTCGACGCGTCGAGCTTGGGCGCCTCCCCTCGAGTCCTTCCCCATCGATCGTGTCCAGACTCTCTTTTTTCTCGCCCAGCCTGTACGGTACGCTAGAGTCAGCGTGGACTTGACAAGGATGTCGGAGGTGTACGAAGCGACCTGCACCGCCCCCGTCAACATTGCCGTCGTCAAATAGTGAAACCCCCCCCCCCTCCCTTGTTCACCCTCCAGACTGACTGACTGACCATACATGCCTGCAGCTGGGGCAAACGCGACACCAAGCTCATCCTGCCGACCAACTCGTCCCTGTCGGTCACCCTCTCGCAGGACGACCTCCGCTCCCTCACCTCGGCCAGGTGCATCACCCACGGTCACGGTCCCGACCGCCTCTGGCTCAACGGACACGAGGAAGAGATCAACCCGGACGGGAGGACCCACCGCTGCCTCGCCGAACTCAGGCACTTGCGCAAGGCCCTCGAGGTGCGGCCGGCGGGTTGCCCCCTTTTTCCGAGAGCCGGGGCACTGACCCACCCCTCTGAACCCCCCGCCGCAGTCCCGCGACGCCTCGCTGCCCGAATTGACGGCGTACCCGTTGCACATCGCCTCGGAGAACAACTTTCCCACCGCCGCTGGCCTCGCCTCGTCCGCGTCGGGCCTCGCCGCCCTGATCGCCACCATCTCTCGGCTCTACCGCCTCACCCCGGAGAACGGCATCTCGGTCGCGAATCTGTCCCGCATCGCGAGGCAAGGGTCCGGTTCGGCGTGTCGGAGTATGTTTGGTGGGTATGTCGCGTGGGAGATGGGCCAGAAGGAGGATGGAACCGATTCGGTCGCGGTCGAGGTGGCCCCCGCGCGTCACTGGCCCGAATTGCATGCCCTGATCCTCGTCGTCTCGGACAAGAAAAAGGGCACCCCTTCCACCGCAGGGATGCAACGCACCGTCGCCACCTCGGACCTGTTGCACCACCGCATCGACAAGGTCGTCCCCGCTCGGATGCAGCGCATCTCGCAGGCCATCCTCGACCGCGATTTCGACCAGTTTGCGATCGAGACCATGGCCGACTCGAACCAGTTCCACGCCGTCTGCCTCGATACCCAACCCCCGATCTTTTACCTGAACGACGTCTCGCGCGCCGTCATTCAACTCGTCACCGAACTGAACCGCGCCAGCGTCGAGGCCGGTCGCGGCTACGTCGCCGCGTACACGTACGACGCCGGACCGAACGCGGTTCTCTATGTCCGAGAACCGGACGTCGAACGCGTCCTCCGCCTCGTCGAGCACTACTTCCCACAAGCCTCGGGCTCTTCTTCTTCTGTGCCGGCCGACGTGACCCCCGCCGGGTTCAACGCCCAGGTCATTCCTCAGCACCCGCTCGGCAGCGTCGCGCGCATCATTCACACCAAAGTCGGAGACGGACCGCGCGTCCTCGATTCTGCCCAAAACGGCCTCCTCGACCCGCAATCCGGTTTGCCCAAGTCTTTGGCGGCGGCATCGGCGTAGTTCTCTTTTTTTTCAATGCAGGGGGTTTTCGGGTCTACGCATTGCATCTCGTCGTCGCTCTCGAGAGTGTGTCCCACGGTCCGGACTTTCCTCTCCGGAGAAAATGCAACTCTCGCAAGTTTGGCGGTTTCCCGGGATTTCTTTCCTCTACGGACCCGTTGCTTCGCCCTCGTCGTCATCGTCGTCGTCGTCCTGGCCCATGAACTCGGCCCACCGCTGCGTTTCTTCGCAATACGGGTACGCGAGCCCTTGCAACCACCCGTCGAACCGCGCCGACGATTCCCCCTCGGGGATCTGTAACCCGCACAACACCTTGCCGACGTCTGCCGGGGCGTAGGGTCCGTCGGGTCAGCCTCTCTTGACTTTTGGTTCCGTCCCGGAAGAGAGTTTCAGAACGCACCGCCGCCTTGGTTCCGGTAATGGAAGAGGGAAATGTTGAACCCGCTCGGCAGCGTTTCCAAAAACTTGCGCAGCGCGTTCGGCCTCTCGGGGAACTCGAAACGGAACACGCGCTCGTTCACGCCACCGCCACCACCACCTCCCCGCGACTTTGACTTTGCGTTCCCGTGGCGGCCGCCGCCGCCGACGAGGTACCGCGAGTGAGATTTCGCGAGCTCGTTGTCGGAAATGTCGAGCGCTTGCATGCCGCCGCGGTTCAGCGCCGCAAAGATCTCGCACAGTTCTTGCGTCCGGAGTTCGTGCGGCGACGGGAGCGGAGTCGAGGTCCCTGTTGTTGCTGTTGCCGAGTGGGCGTTGGCGCGGGAAGAGGACGAGGCGAGGTAGAAGGAGAGGTAGATGTAGGCGCGTTTGGAGGACGAGTAGCGGTAGACAAACTCGGTGACGGCGCGCGGGTGGATCACCGAGTGCAGTGCCAGGAAGCTGTGCGTGTACGCGCACCATCAGTTGAGAAGCTCCTTCTGGCTAGTAAAGGCTCGAACGGACTCACGCTCCGGGCTTTTCGGGAATGACGATCCTCAGCATGACTTCCTTGCCCTCTCCGACCTCGGCGCGCTCGGCGATGAACCGCAGGCGCGAAAAGTTGATGTTGGCGCCCGAGACGACCGAGACGAGGTTCAGTCGCTTCCCGAGGAGGTTGTTTTGCTGCACCCATTTCTTGGCGCCGGCGACGCCGAGGGCTCCGGACGGTTCGGGGACCGCGCGCGTATCTGTGCGTGCGCGCGGGGGTGGCGTTAGGGAGATTTGTGGGGGAATCTACCAGGGCAGTGATCAGAGAAAGGAAGGCGAGAAGAGTGGCACGCACCCTGGAAGACATCCTTGATGGCGGCGCACAGTTCGTCGTTCGAGACGAGGACAATCTCGTCGACGAGTTGGGCACAGACGCGCAACGTCTCGTCTCCCATCCTCCTGACCGCCGTCCCGTCCGCAAACAGTCCCACCTCACTCAGAGTCAAGTGTTGTCCGCTGCTGAGGGTCTGCGCGAGCGCATCAGCGTCGTACGTCTCGACGCCGATGACTTTGACTCTCGGGGGCGCGACCGCTTTGATGTAGGCCGCCATGCCGGCGAGGAACCCACCGCCTCCGACGGGGATAAACACGGCGTCCAACTTGGACACGTCGGTTTGGCGCAAGACTTCGACGGCGGCGGTCCCTTGACCGGCGATCACGTACGGGTCGTTGAAGGGAGGGATGATGGTCAAGCCGTGGACTTGGGCCAGTCGGCTGCATTCGCGCTGCGCTTCGTCGAAATCGGCGCCGTGGAGGACGACGCGCGCGCCGAGTCGGTCAACGTTCTGGTACTTGATCGAGGGCGTGTTCAGGGGCATGACGATCGTGCAGGCGATGCCGAGCTCTCGTCCCGACATGGCCACGCCCTGGGCGTGGTTGCCCGCCGAACAAGCAATGACACCCCTCCACCGCTCCTCGTCCGACAACTGCCGCATGAGGTTGTAGGCCCCCCTCAGTTTGAACGAAAAGACGGGCGTCATGTCTTCGCGTTTCAAGAGGAGGTTGTTGCCCAACCGTTGCGAGAGCGAGACGGCCGGAGTGAGCGGAGTCCCCTCGGGCAGGATCGAGTAGACGTTCGAAGTGAGCGACATGAGCATATAGTTGGGCGTCCCGTCCGGCTTCATCAGGTGGGCTGGGCGGGTGACGGGGGGTCAGTCATCTCCTCGAGTCAAAATGGGGAGAGAACGCACCGGGTACGCGCTTGTACATGTCTGGCTGGGCAGGGAAGCTCGGTCGCTTGACTCTGCGTCCGTCCGGCAGCAGGATCCCCGCATCTTGACCGTCGCCGTCGAGTGTAGTCGATGTTCTCCTCCGCCGCGGTTGCTGCTGCTGCTCGCCGTCGTGGTGTCCTCCGTTGCTTAGCTTGGGTTGAGTTCCTTCAGCTTCAGAGACGAGCCCTCGTGCAGTCGGCCCTGTAGCAGTCATCGTCCGGGTGTAGCTCTATCAGGGGAAGCTCGAGCAAGAAGTCGCTTGATCGTGATCTTTGAAGCGGAGCCGCTCGCCGGTCTCCGCCGTTTATCTCCGGCTACGGGGGCTCAATTTCCTAGAGCAGTACTCTCTCACTGAACCCCGCAAACCTCTGACAGCCTTGAGAGATGATTCACTTGGATTTCCCGCCGCGAGCCAGCTTGTCCCGCCGCGGAATCTCAATCTCGAGGAAATCCCTCGCCGCCATCACACCCGCCATCCCTTCCTCCTCCTTGACAGGGACTGACCCCTCCACCGCCCGCAAATCGGCATCCGTCTCCACAACCCCGCGGAAAGCCTGCTCCGCCTGCCGCTCAATCTCTCTTAGCATGCGCGCCCATTTCTCCCGACTCGCGTCGGAATCGCCGCCGCCGTTCGCCTCTCTTGCTTCCGGGTCTGGATACTTGACGCTCAGGTGGTTCAGCACCAATCGTTGGGCTTGGATCGATCGGGCGAACCGACCGGCGACTTGCGGAGTCGAATGGCCGTGAGATTGTGCAAGGGCGGTGACCGATTCGAGCGAGTGGAGCGGCAAGCTGTCCGTCTCGTCCTCAGTGTTTTGGTCAAGCTCGGCGCGTCTGATGGCCTTCTTGAGCGGCGACTGCGACTCGTCCAAGGTCGGCAAGTAGGCGTTGGTCGACTCGTGCACGACCAGGTCGACTCGCCGGGCCGCCTCGTCGCACGCTCCCACATCGGCACCGCGGATGAGCGGCACGAGCGCACTCGCATCGTACGTATCACCGAGGATGACGATCCTCCTCCCTCCGTTCTCGACATCGAGCCCGGGAGCTCGCAACACCGTCCCGTCTGCTAATCGCACCTCTTCGTCCGGGTTCGCTTGAAATCGTGAGAGGAGCGAGAGTGGGTTTGTCAAACCGTGCGATTGGAGCAAGCCGGCGCGGTTGATGGGGTTTTTGAGGTGCGGGATGTACCGTGCGGGTTCGATCGGCAGGGTGCGAGGCGATTCGTCAAACAAGTAGCCGAGGCAGCGGACTGGCGGGGGTGGGGCTGGGGTCAGCTTTTCTTCGATTGCGAGGTCATGGTCGACGTGGGGACTCGACTGGTATGGAGGATTGGTCCCGCGCTGACCGTGACGCCGTCTTCCGAGACAAAGTTTCGCCAAAACCCGTCCTTTTCGTCCGCTCTCAAGTCCTGACCGAGTCGCTCGCTCGGGTGCAGGTCCGAAGAGCGGTTTCCCTGTTCGTCGGAGAAGAGCAACTCGTGCACTCGATACGGGCGTGCGAGGATCGTCTGCGTGAGGGAGAGGGTGCAGCGGAGGAATTGGCGCAGTCCCGAGGGGCCGTAGATTTCGAGCGGCGGGTCCGCTGTTGTGGCAGTGGAATCGGCCGCGCTGATGGTCGCCAACAGTCCAGGCAAGCCGTTCACATGGTCCGCTGGCAACAGTATGCTGTTAGCAGCTAGGTCGTTTCTACCGCGTCAGACTCGACGGAACTCACCGTGCATGTGGGTGACAAAGATGCGGGCGACTTTGCTCATGGCGAGCTTCTTGCACCTCGGGTCGAGTAAGCGGTGCTGCGTCCCTTCGCCAGCGTCGACCATCCAGAGCCGCGAGTCGAGTTTCACGACGAGCGAACTGACGTTCCGAGTCGCGCACGGGCGACCGGCCGCCGTGCCGAGAAAGGTCAGGCTCATCGTGTCCACCGGCATGGCTGGCCTGGGCCTTGGTCGGGATCCCCGAGTGGCTATAGTCAAAGGTCAGCCGCCTTTGAGCAGCCTTCTCATCACTGCCACATCAGCCGAGTTTTCATCTCAACTCCGCGGATTTGATCGGAGTAGTCCGGCTTTCCCCTGCTGCCGACCTTCTCATCCTCTCTCTCTCCGTTCACACGCTCTACACACGATACGGGATGACCTACTCGTCCGCCCAGCTCATCCGCTGCGAGTTCCCCGCCGAGCATGTCCTCCTCCTCGCGATGAACCGCCCGCCCGTCAACGCCTACTCGGACCAGCTCGCGCGCGAACTGCAGCTCCACCTCGACACGGCCTCGAGCGACCCGGACGTGCGCGTCGTTGTGCTCTCTTCTGATGTCGAAAAGGGGTTCACGGCCGGGTTGGACCTCTTTGCGTGCGTGCGATTAGATCAGTGGGGGCGGGAAGCTGGGACTGACCACTGTCCCCACCTGCTGGCAGCACCGGCACGCTCTCGCACAAATCGGCAGACGCAGCCCGCACAGCTCTGCACATCCGTCAGGTGGGTCTCCATAGAGGGAGGCATTCGAAAAAAAAAAAGGAAGCCGGGGCTGACACTCCGAGAATCCCCGCCCCAGCACATGGATTTCTTGCAACGCTGCGTCTCGGCCATTCAGGCGTGCGACAAACCCGTCATCGCCGCCGTGCACGGTATCTGCTTCGGCGCCGGGATCGACTTGATCTCGGCGTGCGACGTCCGCCTTTGCGCAGAAGGGACCGTCTTTTCCATCAAGGTGGGCGAGCGGGCGGAGGCTCGGATTTGAGGTCTTCTTTCTCCTCACTCACCGATGTTGTCCTTTGTACCGGACAGGAAGTCGACATCGGCCTCGCAGCCGATATCGGTTCGCTGCAGCGCCTCCCGCGCGTCACTTCGAACGCCTCGCTCCTGTACGAACTCGCCCTCACGGCGCGGACGTTCGGTCCCGCCGAGGCTGAGAAACTCGGACTCGTCAGCCGTACCGTCGCGGGCAAGGGCGTCGAGCGAGTCCGGCACGAGGCGATCGAGTTGGCCAAGGTCATTGCCAGTGAGCTCTGTCACTCTCCTTTTTCCTGTTTCGTCGAAGGTGGCTATCCCGCGGTTGACCCTCGCCCGACCGCCCCCTAGGCAAATCGCCCATTGCGACCTTGTCGACCAAGCATCTCCTCAACTATTCGCGCGAGCACACTGTCCAGGAAGGGTTGCAGTACACGCAGGCGTGGTGAGTTGCCCAGTCTCCTTTTTTTCGGTTTCTAGTCTTGCTTGCGGCTGATTCAGCTCTGCTTTTTCTTCACTAGGAACATGGTGAGCCAAGTTCTCTTCCCTTCTTATGATGTGGAGATACTCTCAACTATCGTCTTTTGGCAACGTGTTTCAAGCGTGGTGACAGATTCACTGACGAGGTTTCCCAATCCTGAAGGGCATGGTCCAAGCAAACGACGTCACGGCAGCGATCCAAGGGTGCGCATCCTCTCTGTTCTCGTCGTTTGTGTAGTCTGAGCTAACTAGAGTCGCGCTCCCCAGCTTTACGATGAAGAAGCCGCCCGTGTTCGAACCGCTGTCGAAGAAAAAGGCCAAGCTGTGAGAACTCTCTGCCTTTCTGGAAAACCGTACCTGGACAGCAAAGCGAGAGACTGGGCACTGTTGTTTTATGTGGTGAACTGTTGCAACCATGAAGGCGAATTCCATCCTTTTAGGAACCGAGGGCAGTTCTACCCATCGGGAAACTTCTACGTTTCTAAGAAATCCGGTCTCTCTTCTTACTATATGGGCTCTTGTTGCCGAGGTGGGAAAGACGAAGGAGAAGGGTTTGGAAACACTCGATCAGAAGATCTCGTTCGCGAGCGGACAGTTTTCGAGCGCGTGGCCGAATTCTGTGTGCGGCGGCGTGAGCGAGCGACTGTGTCAGCCCCCTGCAACTAGATAAAGAATGAAGCTACTCGTGCGCACCTTCGCAATCGTCGCACCACTCTTGGCTGTCGGTTCGGCCGTTCATCGGCATCGAGTGCGGTGGCAAAGTCGAAGCGACCAAGTCGTCCGAGGGAGTCACTGTCGCACAAACAAGCACGGCGCGGTCAACTTCCTGTCGGTCACACACTCGGGTGTGCAGGAACTCACAGTCTGGACACGAGGCGAGGTCGTGCCCCGCCTCGCCGCACATTTCGCATTTCCTTCGGGGATCTGAATCGGCGCTCCCGCCGTTGGTGGGCTTGTCGTCGTCGTTGTTGTTGTAGATCTGACTCTCGACCAGCGATTCGAGTTCCGTGATCTGCACAGCGGGTGGCGTTTAGCCACGTTTGGGCTGGGGAAAGGGTGCGCAGTCGACTCACCTCTTCTTTCAGCGCCTTGATCTCGAGGGCGCTCTTGCGTTGGACATCTTCGAGCTGTTTCCGGAGGTCGTCGTCCTGGTTGGTTGTCCGCTCCGCGCTGATGGCAGCGGAAAGTGGTCAGCTTTCAGGGTTGACCAACTTGGGGCGCGCGCCAGACTCACCCCCGCCGATCGTGCAGTTCCTTGTTCTCGGCCGTGAGCGAGTCGACAATGATCCGGAGCTCGTTGACTTCGTTCCGAGTCGAGGGGTGGGGCTGAGCCAGGCGCTGAATCTCGGCTTCGGCGTGGCGCAAATCCTGCCGCAAGCGCGTGACCAACTCGCCGAGCTGGTGCGACTCGCGTTCGGCGCGTTCCAGTTCCGACTTGCTCGTCGCAAGATCGCGTTGCGCTCGTTGCAGGTCGTCGGCGAGAGCCGAAGTGGTCGAATCGTCTTCTTGCCGCCGCAGGCCTTCGAGTTCGGACCGCTCGGCTTCGAGAGTCGATTGCGATTCGGCGAGCGCGGCTTGGAGTTCTTTGATCCGTGCGTGGGCGCGCTTCTCGGCTTCGTTGGAAGAGTCTGTGGGTGGGTGGAGTGGGCTTGTCAGTGAGGAAAAAAAGTGGCAAGGACCGAACGGCAGTCCGCGCGGGCTCACCGACCGTCTCCTTGAGCGAGCGGATCTGCTCCTTGAGCGCCGCTTCGACTTCTTGATGCCTCGCCCGTCGCTCGCGCGTGTCGCCCACTTCCTGCTCGAGCTGGTGCCGGACCTGCTCGAGTTGGTCCTCGAGCGAACCGACTTTCGAGCGCAAGTGCTCGACTTCGGCGCGCGCCGTCTCGGCGTCGATCGTTGCGGCCGTCGTGGTGGTGTCGTTTATCACGGGCGGAGTCGTCGGTTGTTGTTGTAGTTGTGCCTGCAGCGACTCGACCAGATCGACCGCCTCCAACCTCGCCAACTCGATCTCGGCAATCTTTTCCTCGTACGTCTCGCACAGCGCCTGCCCCGCCGTCCGCAACTTGTCCACCTCGGACCGGAGTTGGTCCCGCTCTTGGAGGTGCTCCTGCGTCGCGGCGTCGAGTCGTTCGCGGAGGGATTCGACTTGGGCTTCCATCGCGGCGGATTTATGCTTGGCTTCGAGTTTGAGTTTTTGAGAGGCTTGGAGTTGTGCGGCGAGCTCGGCTTCCAGCGTCGCGATTCTGTCGGTTTGGGCGGGGTCGGTTGCTGGCGTCGTTTCCTCCGAGGGGGTCACGTCGGCGTCGGCGCGCTGGGCGAGCTCGGCCTCGAGCTGCTTGATCCGCCTCGACTTTTCCGCCAACCGGTCCTCCATCTCGCGCCCGAGTCGCTCGCTCGCGTCCAACAACTGCTTCAGTTCGAGTTCATTTTCGTCCCCGTCTCGGTCCGCACCGCCTCGGTGTGACTGCCTCGAGAAGGAGCGCTCGTCCGCTCGGTGAGATTGGCGCGAGACGGACTGCCTCGAGATGGAGGATGCGAAAGACTGTCGGGAGGAGGACCTCAAGGACGGGGTGGTCGATCGGGGCGGGAGATCGCTCGCGGTGGTGGTGGCGAGTGAGGTTCTTCGACGAGCGGGAGTCATCCGACCGGTCGTGGCAGACGAGGGCGTGACGGATCGCGCGAGGCCATACGCGAGTGGGATGGGCGGAACTTGCGGCGGTAGTTCTTGTCGAGAGGGAGGCCTCGCGGAGAGCCGTGGCGTACTCGGACCGAGCGAGCGTCGCGGCGTCGGAGTGGGCATGCCGAGAGGGCCTGTAGAGCGAGGCATCCGAGGCGTCGACGCCGACAAGGAGGGCTGCTTCGTCGGCGAGAGGGACCGTCGTGGGGTTCTTGTGGTCGAGGTCGGGGCGGGCATCAGGTCCGAGACTTTGAGGGGCGGGTGTCGGACGGCGCGGACTTTGGCGACGGGGAGGAACAGCCCGCATTGGGGTGGGCAGGCAAAGTATTGGGTGCTGCCGTCGGTTTTGGAGCGTTAGCGTTTTGTGGCTTGAATCCGAGGTGCGCCCCCGAAACTCACCCCTGCACGCTTCCGTCGTTCTTTCCGCGTCCTGCAAAGTCGTCGTCGAGTTCGACGCCCGCCCATACGCCCGCCTTGCCCTCGACGCCGCCAATGAACCGGAGCGTGCCCGTCATCGTCTCGCCTGCCGAGAGTTCGAATTCGACCGACGTGCCGACACGCGGTTCCGAGGAGGGTAAAGGCGGGGCCAGGGAGGAGCGTCGCATTGGTGTTCGGGTTGGTGCCTGAGTGGGTCCCGGGGTGCCTATGCCCGGGATGGCAGACTTGCGGCGACCCGAGGCGGAGGGAGTCGCGGGCAGTCGCGAGGTCATCTAGAGTGGAGTGGTCAGTTTGACGGTCACGGAGGGTGTTGCCCGAGTGCTCACTCTTGCCCGCTCGTCTGGTCTATTCGCCCCGTGTTGTCTCGAGTTTGCGAGGAGCGTGTTGAGCGATCGGGACGCGGCGTTCCGAATTGGGAGGCGGGAGTGGTTGGGGGCGGGTAAAAGACAGCCAGATGGAATGCAAAGCACAGCTAAAGCGCGTATGTACGGTACTCCACAGTCGCCTTCTATGCAAGCCGGGTGGAAGACGAGATCGTCGCAGAGTCGAGCCGCCTTTCGCCCTTCGACTCCGATCGCCCGCCCTTTGCCTCTTGCCTGATTTCCGAGTTGCTGGCTCCTGGGTGCGCTTGACCAGGACTCGACGCTGGCTAGACCGCCGTTTCGACCCGCTCAAGCTCCCCAAGCTCGAGAGATTGCCCGCCGACCTGCTTTCGCCTCTGAACGACGCCCACGCTCGCACCTCCTCAGCCAGGGTGGCAAGGGCAGCGAAGCGATGGAATTGGCGTCATCAAGTCTGCACGGCCCACTCGCGTCCATCGCACCCGACGCGGATGTCTTCAAGCGGTGCTCCTGCTTGCGAAACAACCGGGCTTTCTCAGTTCCGCCACAACTCTACCCACGAACACGCCACCAATCCGAACAAACACCGTGGCTTCGATTTTCGACCACTCTCACGGTTGGAACCCAACGGTTCCGCCGGTTTCGGAGCTCCTTTCCCTCTCAATCTCGAAGCTTTTCCGCTCCTTGGCAGGCCTTTGCGCGCGCAGCGCGCCGTGATGCCCGCGAAGCGGGCCTTTTTGTGTCCTCGGGGTCCGGGCAAGCTTGCCGCGAAGCGGCTGTCTGGGCGTTGCCGCCCTCCCTTCGCATTCCCTTGATCGCTCGTCGCCTGCACCGTAATCGCTTCATCCCTGCCTTGCCAATCCGACTCAGCATTTCTCGTCGTCCAATTCTTTGTTTTTTGCCGCCAATGGACAAACGAGTCCGTCTTTACTCCTGCTATATGGGAGGGTCCTTGCCCGCTGAGCCTCCAAAGCGGCAACAGGCCGACGGGCACCCTTCTCGCTTCGAAAACTCCGTCGATGCTCGCGATCAAATTTTCTAATTGCACTTTCCCTATTTAACACGACGTTTTGAACCGATCCTTTACCCGGATGAGCTTCTCCGAACTCGCAGGTGGGCTGAGCATTCGGAAGACGGCCGGCGATCTGAGCCGAAGGGGAACGAATCGCAGTCCTCCTCACCTTCCACCACCCTGCCCAACTCGGTCATACCTCGCGGAGCCTGTGCGCTCCGTAGATGCGTTGCTGACGCAAGCCGAGTGCAGGTCCGGTCCCGATACTCATCGGGTGGCAGCGGTGAGCGGGTTCTGGCAAGCGCACGGGTCCCTGTGTGCCAGTTTGGTGCAACTTGAGTGGCAGTCCTCTAGGCACTCAGTTGCATGGCTTACAAGCAAGCCGTTGAACCGATGCAAAGGATCGTTGAGGCGGATGCGCGCTTCCGGATCAACTTTCTGTGATTTCTCAGGCATGGCCGTCAGAGACTAGTCACTTTTGAGCGAGATGGACCAGCCGCACCAATTCAAGCCTGTGTTTGATGACCGCAAGTACAACATATGCGTTGTACTTTTTCTGTCGAAGGCGTGGGTGTGGTTAGCCTGATTCCCTCCTTAAAACTCTCGCTGGGGGGCAAAGCGCTCACTGTCATTTCATCCATGTGTTTTATGCGAAATAGCGTAGCAGTAGTCTCAGGCAATTCGTGAGGAACCTCGTCTAGGTAGAATTTGCGCAGGTAGCGGAGTGGAAGGACGCTCGAGGCGTCCAACACCTGCCACAGCCAAAGAAGTAGGACGATGCTTTGCACCTGCTCCTGACCGTCAGCCGTAGCGTGAGGTCTGTGATTAATGAACTAGTCTACACACCTGCTCCTGACCGTCAGCCGTAGTGTGAGGTCGAGAGCAGGGATCCGCGTGAAAGCGGCGCGAGATCAACTCCTCAACGGGCCGCCTCCCCTCCACCGCTCCTCTTGGTCTCGTCGTGAGGCTAGGGCCTTACACCCCTCCCCTCCCCCCCAGCGAAGACCCTCTTCGCTAAACCTCGCCTCTCCGGCGCTTCTCCTCCCAAATCTCCATCGCTTCTGTCTCTTCAACGTTCGCCGCCGGTTCCCATGTGTTCTCCGAATCGGGGTACCCTTCCCACTTGATGAGGAACCGTTTGTTTCGCCCCTTGCCCTTCTCGTCGACGATCGCTTCGACGAGGTTAGGTTAGGGTTAGGGTTAGGGTTAGGGTTAGGGTTAGGGTTAGGGTTAGGGTTAGGGTTAGGGTTAGGGTTAGGGTTAGGGTTAGGGTTAG